>VXAA01000346.1:134617-172002 GCA_013399115.1 Anseranas semipalmata | reverse complement strand
AAGGGAAGGGAAGGGAAGGGAAGGGAAGGGAAGGCGAGGCGAGGCGAGGCGAGGCGAGGCGAGGCGAGGCGAGGCGAGGCGAGGCGACAAAAAGTTTGAGCACCACTCACTGAATGTGTCAGTGAAGGGCTGGAAAATGTATCTGCATGCTCTGAAATGTTAATTACAAGTTCTTTTCATGTATCACGCTGATGTAAATGGAATGAATGGAATTGCAGTGTCATATCCTGTTCTTTGTCCCTGTCCTTTCACACTGGGTCAGCATGCGAAGGTTTCATAAAGCTGCCATAAACTGAGGTTTTTCACTGCCATCTGCTCTTCAAATGATCGTAGTGGATGAGTCCAAGGAACAAGAAAGAGCCCCAGAGCTGCTGTTTGCTGGCAGTCCCTAGTACAACGCTTCACAAATGCTTCTTTAATACAGCATATGTACCCCAGGTAACTCCGCTACATTAAATAACGAATCTATTTGTAGTGTTACGTGCAGTTCAGGATAGAAAGGGTATAAGAACTGCTAATACTAGATCTTACCTGAGTTAGATTCAGCTTCCTTACTCACAAGGTCACAAGAACAAAGCTGAGGCAAGACTAGCTGCGCGAACTGATCTGAATGCAAGTGTACAGAATGAGCATTTTACAAATAACTATGCATTTCCAGAGTTAAAATCACAACTTTTAAAAACAATTAAATACTGGCCAGGCTACATAAACCTTTAAAAGCCTTCTTCATCTGTCATAAATGATATCCAGATACAAATTCAGCTCTTTCAGATAGAAGATAAACAGAATTTATTAAAAACAAGCAAAACAACAACAACAACAACAACAACAACAACAAACCCCACAATTATTTGTTACAGAGCACCCTTTAACATCCTGTAAAATGTATAGGGAACTATTGGGAAACTTGGATAAGTGATGTTTTGAACTGAACAAAAATATATCCTGTAGCAAGGTATTCAAGAAACCTGGGACACCCTGACTGGTTTCTTCAGTAAACTCTACATGGTCTCACTCATCCCAGTTATCATGCAGAATAGCACAAACAGCAGCATTTAGAGAGTGATAGATTCTAAGGTCAACCTCTTTTAATCACCTTGGAAATCTCTGTTTACTGTGCCTGTAGCCGAGGCCTCTCAGAAGGCAGGAAATGTATTCTGAACACCAGCTGAACAAAACTCATGCAGCTGTGGTTACATTATGTCCATCATATGTCTCCTAATAAGAAATCCCTATAGCTCAGCTACAGGAGGAGAACTCAGCTGCAATTTTAAAATCCAGAGAAAGCCAGGGAATTCATACAGAGAAAGAAAAATGCCTACATTGCAGAATATGGAGGACTGCTGTAAGTTATCTCTAAAAAGGCAGCAATATAGACTGTGGCTCTGTATGTATCTATTATATGTATGTATATATGTATACACACCCATACACAACAGATCAGAATCATCACCACTGAAAAATGTAATTGTCAGTACAGCTGGTTGTTTCATTTCAATTCAAAGGGATAAATTAACAGATTTTTCACTCTGGCTCATAACTTTAGACTGACTAATCTACAAGTTTAACTAAATTGCAAGTTTATCTGCAATTTTCCTGGTGAAGTCTCTTTCATTTAACATATAAGGAAGCAAGCTGGTTTTAATTTCCTAAATCAGCAACAAGCGTGTAACATCCTACATGCTAAGAAGTTACCCATTATCATGTCACATCATGCATTATCAGAACATGCTATGGAAGTCTTTGCTGATATAAAAAACTCTCATAAAAAAAAATCAGAACAACGACTGATTACAATTACAGAATTCTGATAATTTTCAAGTAAAAGCTACATACAACACTTCCTAATGTTAGACATTACTTTTTCCATCTGATACAGATTTAAAAAGCACAGTATATACATAAATAGTAGTATCCATCCAATCTTTAAGTGTTCTGTTTTACACTTGAGTCAATATCCCCTATAATGATATTGATAGATTTTGTATTAAAGAATAAGTTTTATTCTGAGGGGCTAATTATAACGAGAAGTGAAAAGATTTCATTTTAAGGAAAGATTTCTTTTTAATCTTTACAAAAATATAAATAGAAGAAACATTGCAATACCCCAGAGTAAAAATCCAAAACACAAAAAACATTCTGTGCCCTTCTGTATTGTCTCTTGCTAAACAAACAAACAAAACAGCAAAAAAACTCCCAATAACTATATATAAGTAAAAAATGGCACTTGCTTATCAGAATGTAATCCATACATTAGGATTATAGGAGAATAAAATGGAACCACTGAGCAACATTTTCTTCAGAGAATGGTCCAGCTTAACTATTACCTTTGCCCACAGGTAATGTAAGATATGTGCTGGGTCACACTTCATACAAAGTGATCCTGGTTTCCTTAAAGCCTTGATTCAAAGCACCTATACACACCTAAATCAAACCTTATTCAGTAGAATTCCAGTACATGGAGAAATGGACCCATGAATTATTTTTAAACCCTTATAGTACTACCTCTACCACAAAAGTTACCTAGGGTCTTTACAGTGTACTAGCTTGTCTGTTTTGGTGAAGCCATGACCAATGTGGCTTCTCCACCCTCATTTTGATTATGAGGTCAAACACAGATTGAAGTTTTATTTAATGTAAGTTTGACTTTCAGTGATTAAGTAAAGTAAAATAAATTCCTTTGGTAAAACTTCATGTTTTGGTATCACATTAAATAACCAGGAACAACCTGCCAGCTTCCGTACAGTAGGTATAGCTTGTGTATGTTATTCAGAATCTTTTTTCTTTTCCATCTCCAGGAGGAGTACTGTGCTAAACAGATTGTCCCAAGCAGTTGGAGTCAACATGAATATATAAAGCATCAAACTTGAAATGTTTTTCACAGAATATTTTTTAAATCACCATAGATGCATTTGTTGTTCCTTTAGAGATCAAGACAGCACTGCAACTCTGATACATAAATAGTAGCTTTTTCAGAAAGTAAATATCCTGTCTTACTAAATTGCACTTAAATTCCTAAAGTGGAAATTAATTTTGTGTACTGTCAATTGGACAAGACACAGAGACAGAGGCAAGTGGCACAGTGCCTGGAAAGGAAGAGCTCAGATTAGTAAGCAGCCACTTAGGTGAGGGAACAGACTTCTAGAGCATCACATCAGAGCCAGGCTCTGTGTAAGAACCAGGCTGCTCGTGTCACTGCTGTCCAAGGAGAGAGGGAAGAATTGCACGTCATAAGTTCTACTCCGAAACTTCTGCAAATTACTAAGAGTGACAATGAGCTATACTTTTCCAGGTGTCTCCTGAAGAAAGAGAAGCCTGCTGGCAGTTTCTGATAGTTTATTTTTCCTTTCTTGCATTTCGTGACTTTTAGTAGTCCCCAAGGGGACCAACTCACATGGGATTGGCTGGAGGATTTACTCTCTCTTACCAGGATCTGTGCTGACATGCCTGGGCTGAAATGATTGAAAATCAGAGGCACAGGCCTGCCACCCCACAGAGGTGAACTTCAGGAGGCTGAGCCTGTGACAGTACTGGAGAGAAGTAAACTAACACAACAACAAACAAACGTGTTCTCTCATTATTGTTTGCATCATCTTAAGAAAAGAATATATCTTAAGTAAGTGTGAAGGCTACTGTGCAAAAATACAGTAACACATCAGTGGCCAAATGCAAACATCAGAGTTATGAACCTATGCAGTAGCACCAGGAATAGCACTCAACCCTGCTGTTAAAATTACCCAGGCTTTTACCTCTAGCGTCAAGAGAATCTGTGTTAGCTGATCATGAATGCTTCAAGACTCTCTGCAGGCCAGTATCCATTAGCTTAGCTTCCACTTTCTTGAATGGAAAGGCCATCTCATTAAAGGAACTCTGAGCTGCCGCAGCTCCTATTGGGAACACTATACGGTTTAGAAGTTGCAGAGTATTTTTCAAAATTTCCCCGTTTCAATTATTCAGGCTTCCAAACCAGAGCAATTTCTTTTTTTTTTTAAATATCAGCCTGTAATGAGACAAGCATCTCAATGAATCTGATTTATATAAACTAGGAGGAAATGATGGTCAGTGTATAACCCTACTGAGACTATTACAGACTTAAAGGGTTTCAGAGTAAGTCAGGCCTACTTCAGTCAGCAAAACACTGGTTGTTCTTCCACTGTTCATTTAAAAACAAGTATATGGTCCATATCAGCTTCAGAAAGCAAAGCCAAATGCTAAAATTGTTAGAGTCACAATCATATTCTTCCTCTAAACAATTCTGATACAAGACCAGCTTCAACTAAACTTCTTCAATTATAATGAATCCTAGCAAAGGAAAACAACCCTTTGAAAGACAGAGAAATGTCAGTGAGTTACTGGGCATATTGCATGCATAACATCAGAAGATGGACACTACAAAAACAACAGGCTTCACTTTTAACTGTAAACAGGTATAATACAGTATTAATTTCTGAGTAAATGAACACAAACATTATCACTTAGTAATAATTGTGTACAGCATTCTTCAGCACTCAGAAACCAAATTTCAGTTATTGTCTAGCTATTGCTCATAAATATTGCCTTTAAAAAATCTTCAGCTGCGTGTGGTAATATACAACAGAACGTATAAGAAACAAAGACATGTGGGCTTTGTTATCCTCCCACATACCTCGTTCTCAACAGACACTGGCACTTCCCATCTACATCCTGAGGACAACATGCTTCCAGTCATTTTGGCCAGCTGAAAAGCAAAGATACTAATCCATATGGCCTCTCTCTGCTCATTAACACATGGTAACCATTTACTTAGCTTTACACCATTTTGAGATGACACTTTAGGGCTTCTTAAGAGTCCAGTTTGGTGGAACACCAGATCAAAAACCAAAGCAAAGACACTCAAGATTATGCTGACTGAGAAATGATGAGAGCCCACACAGATTTTTGTGACAATTATTCAAATTATAAAATAAAACCTAATATTTTTCCTCCTACTTTAGAAATGTTTGAGGCCAAATAATTCCCTTATTCTGAGATTTAAGTTAATGAATCAGGCTTCTTCCTATGAAGCTTTACAATGCCACTTTTCTAACATTAGTACAGTGCTTAAACAGCACATGCAAAGATTCCTGCTTCTTTCTCTTAGTCTTCCCATGACCACAGACACAACGTTGTACAGATTTAAGTTACAACAGCAGCCACCGGTGATTGTTCTTTCAGTGTCATTTAAAAGGAATTATTTCAATCTCAGTATTGAACAAGTTTTAAAAGGCAATGGATTCATTATCTCCATGTACTGTGAGAACTGATGGATAACCAATGTCCTATCGTGCTGTCACCATCCAAAGTCCCAGTGCAACATTGGCAGCCAAAAGTGTGCTACCAGCAAGCAAAATTAAAAAGCCAACCAGCTCTCTGTTTTGTTTTTCTACAATCAAGGAGCTCAGAGTGGCTTCCAGGAAAGAATTTAATATCCACTGACCATCCAAAGCGAAGCAGGGTACAGCATTGATAACTGCCAATGCTCCTGACAGTGAAATTAGGTACCTGATTGACATCAGTTAAGGTTCATTAATAAAATCCAAGAAAATATAAAACCAAAATTAATACAAAACACATTTTTTACTTATAGTACGCAAGGAGAAACATATGAGGGTCATCATTTCTAGCTGCCATTCTGTATCACGGAAATTATATGAGGAGAAAGAGTTTTACACAATAACATAACAGCCCAGAGAATTGCCCTTATAGGTTCGTTTGTTTTAAAGTAACAAACAAGCACTAAGTTTGGATACTTTAACAATCTCTGCTCTTCACAACTGGGATGAAACCTGGAGACAGCAATTAATACTGCCCATCTTCCTCCCTTGCCTTGTGTGGTTTTGGAGCAAGGTTATAGCTCTGACACCATGCCTGAGGTAAGAAGGTATTCTAGACCTATGATCTAAGTATGAAATAATGATTAGGAATATTTTCCAAAACACTCCCTCACTGGAGTAAGTAAATGGCTAAAATATGATTTGAAATCTGGCCTCTTTCTCCTACTTACCTGTTAGCCAGAAAAGTTGAGTGTATTTCTGTGCATGCATGTGCATGTGAGAATGAGGCAAGGGTAGACCAGTTCTATTGTTGGTAAAGCCTTGCTAACATTACTACCTACCTCCATCCTATAATGGCTGGACAGAAAGACACACGACTCAGAAAGGAGCTGGATCAGTGTGAACCTTGGCATGTATGCAAAAAAGGGAAGTTTATAGGAAGCATCTATACTATAGTTTTATGGACAGATCTGTTTAACTATATTTTAACCACCCATAAACATTTCCATTTCTAAGGCTAAGGGTTCTTAGATCAGCCATATTCAAGCCTAAGTGTATATATAATGTTGCTCATTAATAAACATATTTAAATATATTATCATCCTGCCTTTTGAATAGGCCAAGTTTTCTTTTCTGTTAAAGATAAACAAAAAAAAACAAAACAAAAACAAACAACAAACAAAAAAATGACTACAACAACAACAAAAAAGAAGAGTGAAAATGAACAACCATACTCTGTTATTTAGTTCAGCATAATGGCTCAGAAACGGTATTAATAAAGCTCTGACACACCAAAGCTAGCAATAACATTTGTCCTGCCATAAATTCAGGATTACTTTGACTTTCTTGTCAGAGCTGCTAAAAGTCACCATCAAGAAACAGTTTTAAAAAAATGCTGACCAAAAATATCCTGCTAAGCAAAAGGAAGTGGGAGATTTCATTTTGGGCTTGGCACATGGACAATAATCAATGCAGAGATGGGATAAAGATGTCAAAACTCTACTGAAATGTTTCAGAGCATCCTGTCCAAAATGATATCCAACTGAAAGTTTGCTGGCTCACCAAATTCTAAACAGTCCTCTTCTTGTCTTAAAAGAACAAACATACTTCAAAGGATACTTGCAAAATGTCTCTACGACCACAGGCAGATCGATGCTTAGAAAGTTATGTCGTGGTACAAAACTGCTTAGACTTACTGAAATGAAAATATAAAGATACACAAAAAATCAACAGCCATTCCAGTAATATAACATTATGAATTCTAGATTTTAATTTTGCAGAAAAATCACATTTGAAATGACAGTTCTTCCAGGATGAATAACCAATCTAAATATGGTTTTGCTTGGCTTTTGTTTTTAAAAGACATAGTGCAGCCATTAAATCTCTCTTAAACATACTAACATACTAAAATCACTCCACAAAATACATGTAGTAGATTTTAGTAAAAGTAGATCTAAGATGTAGATTTTCAGAGACAACTGGACATCTGTAGTCATAAAGAGCATACGGTGTAATTTAAGTCCTTTTCAAAAAAATAAAAACATATATATATATATATAAATAAAGAGATTATAGTTACCAGGCTTTTTCAACATATGTAGCCCATATGTATACATTCATACTGTGGGTGCACATGTGTACTTTCTCTCAGGGCCCCAAAATTTTTCTCTTGCAGTATCTGCAGAAGATTCCCATGTTCTGAAGTTGAGCTCACATTACACGGAAGGGGAGCAAATAGGGAGTAGAGCACCAGAGTCAATCTGAGAAAGCAAAGGCTGGGAAATGATGCACAAGTGCATTACAGCTCTTACACCAGTTAGCCAGTACTTAAACAGTTTCTTCTTCTATCTTCAGATGACACCTTAAGTGACTCCAAGATGTAACTTAGTACAACATAAAAACCTGGGATGTGAGACTCAGCATCCTTCAGACAAAAGTGACTGGAAGATTGCAGTGTCAAGCTCCACACAATCTTGAAACACTCCTTTGGTACTGTAACTTCTTTGAAGGTATAGATGAAGTTTCAGCTGACTGCATGTCAAATGTTTATGAGAGACTTTATACTCAAAGAAAACTAAGGTAGTTTGAGTGTGCATCTCAAATCACAGCAGGATCACTGTCCCACAGTGCATCCTGTTACTACAGGGATGCTCCACCTGGGTTGTCTCATAAAAAGTCTTGAGAGGGTTTCAAATTAAACAGCAGTCTGAGTCTGTCAGCCTCAGAGACTGACCGAAAGCCTTAGTTCTGTGATACCTGAAAGAGAGGCTCCTTTCCTACTATAAAGCTCCACTCCTAGCATAGTGGAGTCTTATCTCCAGACCAAAGAGGTTCAGGTAAATTCAGGTAGAATTAGAAAATCACCTTAAGAATGAGCTTGCACAGCAAAAGCAATAGTCGTTCTGTCCCTAAAGAACTTTGAACAGAGTTGAGGCAAGCCACAATGGCTTAACATTTCCCTATCAACATGGGAAAAAATGACAGCCACAAGAATTATTGTTTCCTCAGAGCTACATGAAAACAAGAGTTCCAAGCACAGACTGATTAGAGTTCTGAGCAGAAAAGTTGAAAACCCACTCTAATACAAACATCCCTTGGGAAAGGAATGGTTTAACCTACCCTTTTAGAAATTTTAAAACCATAGGTTAAGAGAACACTGGAAATCGCAGCATTAGTATGTAACATGCCAATATTGCTGCTAAGTATATCTTCGTTAAGAGACCAGATTTCTTCAGGTTCAATAAACAATTCAAGGACACCAGAACAGAGGGGAAAGTACAATTCCAAAGGAACATGAGGCAGAGAAGTGGTCCACTCAACCACATAAACATGCCTCCTGCTTATAGAGATCCTTCTGATGAGTCATCAAGCAAGTACAACATAGTACAACAAGCAAGCATACTATGGGAAGGAGAGACCTGGATAGCAAGGGGTCCCAAAAATAGAGTGGTTTTGCTGTCACAACAAGCACAGAACTTCCCAATACCAAAACTGCCTCAGCTGGACCAAGATGGTTTGAAAATCTTGTTCTCTCTTGCCTTAGCTGAAGAAAGACCTTTGATTTAGGGGATCTGAGAGCAAATAAGTAAGTCTGTTGGACTGCTGAGTGAAGAACATACAGACAGAAATCCTGGACACCATTCAGCTCAGAAAGCCAGAGGCATCCAAGTCAAGTGATACCCAAGGCAAACAACTCATTAAGCTGAAGCCTGGTATCAGAACATCTGATCAGACTTCTTGTTCATGAGCTAAAATAGCAAAATGGCTGAGACAGCCAGTGTATTCAAAGGTTTCAGAAGATACACACTGCAATATACTGTAATTGCAAAGCCTGACTGCCTCTTGACAAACACCTAATGGCCACTAACAAGTCACCACCCTGAACCTGAAGTTGTGCCTAAATTCAGAACGGTTCACTGATCTCCCTCCCTCTTTGATACAACAAACTGCCTGTCTCCCTAAGAGCCCCTAGACATGGATCAAAACTCCAAACCTTGCTGCTGAAGCAATCTCTCCAAAGCACTAAGAAAATGTTCAGGAAGTTGCTGGACTGACCTCTAGACATTCTAATATGAGGCAATGAATGTAGTGGCTGTAATGGATCAAACCCAATGGCAGGAGGCAAGCCTGTCCTTCAAGGGATAAGAAAAGAATTATAGAAATAATGTTCTTCATGCTTGTCTTCAAAAGACACTGCTGGGAAGAGGTGAACAGTAACGAAGCTGAGTGAGAGAAAACAGTCATTGTTTTCGCCACTCGAATTGAAAAATTCTTTGACCTGGAAGTAACATTTCTTTTGTTGGCTAATGCTAGATGGTGTTTGCAAATATTGAGAAGAATGAACAATACAACTTTAATTAGAAGGGTTGATAAAGTGATTTGGTGACTAGGTTGACCAATGAGCTTTTTAAAATCTCTTAATGGAGGAAAGGACAACATATGCTATGGAGGAGAAAGAAAGCATGGCATGAAATATTTCTGTATGTCTCCAGAAGAACAATACAAGCAGCCCTTTCTTTACATTTGGGTGGAATGCAAAGAAGAATTATCCTCAACAATAAGGGGAAACAAGTGTTAAAAGAATGAGAAACCAGACTCTGCCAGACAGACCTTCATCAGAGATTATGACTGTTGCCCCCAAAACTCGAAAGTGGCTTTTTTGGGGAAGACTTTGATAAAACAGAAGTAGAAGACTGGCCCAGTTTTGGAGAAGTGTGGTGGTTTTACCCTGCTGGGCAGCTGAAGTCCACCATGACCGCTCTCTCACTCCCCCTCCTCAAAAGAAGAGGAGGAGAAGAAAGAAAAGCTCATGGGTTGAGATAAGGATAGTTTAATTAAAGGAGGGAAAAACAAACAAACAAACAAAAAAATATAAACAAGCAAAGACCGTACGCAAGCACAGAGGAAAAGGAAAAAAAAATTATTCTCTACTTCCCACCAACGAGCGATGCCCTGCCACGTCCTGGGACGCAGAGCCTCAATGCCCGCAGTGGTTGTTCAGGAGGACAGATGTCTTTGCAACAAGAGGCCCCCTTCTCCTTCCCTTTTCCAGCTTTTATTACTGAGTGTGACATCACATGGCATGGAATATCCCTTTGGATATCCATTTGGTTTAGGTCAGCTGCCCTGGTGATGTCCCCTCCCCACTTCTTGCCCACCCCCACCTACTGGCTTTGGGGGGTCTGGAGAGAGTCTTGGTGCAGTAGCCAAAACACTGGTGTGATACCAGCGCTGTTCTAGCTACAAGGGCTGCTGCAGGTAAAGTTAACTCTATCCCGGCCAGACCCAGTACAGGAACCTATCCTCTAGGTAAGTTCCATCTTCTTTTCATGAAGGAAATCTTGCAGATTTTTGATCCCTCTTCTGATGGGTGAGGCAGATACAGTAACATTCAGGGATATGATCTTCCCCCAAAGAGCGTGAATTCCAAATGTGAATGATAGTCAGCAGATTTTCCCAACTAACAAGGGCCAGAGGAGGAAGCCAAGATTTTGCAATACTAGAAATGACATGAAGGAATAATAATAATAAAAAAGAAATACAGCAAAGTTGCATGGCAGTAATAACAGGGCCCTCCATTTCAACCTTACATATCGTCTATCCAACATAAGCAGAGCCTCTAGAGTATAATAGGACTGCACTGAGAAAAGTCTGAAAGTCTTGAGTAATACCACATGAATTAAACCCACAGTACGAATTTACATTAGATTACATCAGAGACTTTTTAAAGAGAGAATGCCAATTAAAAAGATTAATCAATGTGTCCATCCTAAACAACATGCATTTCTAATCATTCCTTCTGTTTCAGTTTCGGCCAAATCTCCGGCAGTGTAATTTCATTTAGGAGTGTGATTCTTTACAGTTATTTTATACTGAAAACAAGAGCTAAATGTAGGTGTTAATCCATATTAACAAAAATCATTTTTGCTATGATATTTTACTTTGGGGAAGCTCAAACATTTAGCTGTATAGCCTATTTCTTGTAAATAGCTAAGCTGGATATAATTTTTTTTAAAATATTGTATCCTGAAGCTGGCTTCAGATGAAAATATGAAATAATCACTGCTTCTCCATACATCAGGACTATCAAAACAGCAATGCAAGCCTAAGCAGAAAATAATACATGCATAAATTTAGAATGTTTTTCAAACATAACTTTAGTGACATTATAGAGCAAGTAAAGCCAAAGTACACATTCGTGCAACTTCCACATCATGTTGCATGTTAAATGTAGCACTACTCTATAAAGTAATGTTTCTTGCAAGCAGGAATGTTATACTAAAGAATGAAGCATTTAATTAAAATTTATTTCTATTTCAAAATTCACACAGTAGAGAAAGAAATTATTTTCCCTTTTTTAACCATAAAAAAATGGTTACCACATTCTGATTGTCACATCTGGAAAACAACAACAAAAACTGCTGGCTCCAAGCCAGTATTGTACAGTGCAAAGTAAGTCTGAAATATTTAGAAGTTGTTTCACTGGAATGCATGGAACTCTGCAATGGGACTACCTGCTGCCCAGGCCAGGCTCCTGTAACTTCAGTTCTGGTGTTTTTCCAAGGGGAACACAGAGTACAGGTTGGATTTGCAGCAACATTTGTAATAAAGTCAGCTTTTAGCTTTCAAACTAACACATTTGATGTGCAATTCCCAAGTTACAGTAAATCATTTTAAAATTATATTCCTGTAAATATGCTGTAAGTTTTATTTTCACTCAGTAACTTCTTAAAGTAGAACTACCTCTCTAGATTAATTCAATAACATTCTTTCCTGATTTCTAAAAGCCTGACAGGTTTGACTGTTTTACAGAATTACCGCTTAGTAGGAAACACTGACTAAAATACCATTGTTCCAACATTCTGGAAAAGAGAACAGTATCAATTGTTCTAGAATACCTAGCGTTTGTATTGCGAAACTAGAGAGTCGAGAAAGGGAACTTAAAACAATTATCAAATACTATTCTTACAAATTATTCTCGGATATGGAATAGATGTCATAAAATATAGAAATGTGTGTTGATATCACATAGCTGACCAATGCCCTTCTTCTTAAATGGCAAGAGGGCATAAATAACAAGTGAAGAGATCATATTTTGTGCTTAAATGAGGGTATAGCGCAAAGAATTAGAAATAAATAAACTGATTTTTCAAGGAATATCAAAATACGACCAGCACAGAAAGATAAAGACTGGCAGATTAACTAAAGATATGTTTATGCAAGAACGCTAATGGATTTACACAACCAGATTTCATCACTGTTTCTAAAGCTCTTTTGTACCAAATTCCAATGCTTATTCAGAAAAGCATAATGCCTTGATAAGGAGGTACTTCAAGATGCCTGAAGCAAAACCTCTCCCTGTGAGGTATAGCTGTCTGTGAGGAACAGACAAGTTCCTTACCAAAAGGGATAGTATTTTAACACTTAATACTTTTTCAAGCCCAGCTGAAGCTTATTTTCACCCTGCCACTCAAGCTACTAAGTAGGCAGGCAGACGAGTTTGTTCATTCTTCCTGTACTTCCTCCAGGAGAATTACTTTTTCCTTGCATACCTGACTCAAGGATATAAGCTTGTCTAAAGGAGAGCCACAATCTATTTCAAAATAAGGAACTAAACTGTTATATGCTTTTTAATTTAGGGCACTTAAAAAAATTAGGAAAAAACTATGTTGTGATTGTACTTGTAGCTTAGTAGTCATGGGAATCTGTCATAGATACTTGGATATTCGGTGTGATTTAAGCAGTCATGCTAATATTCCAGGCAAGGTGTTGGAGCAAGACGCTCTGGAGATTTTGCAATAGCATTTTGAGAAGTGTATGTGTTAGCAAAACGCAGGTGCCTGTTTCCCATGACTAAGCTGAATGATATCTTTTATAGAAAAAGCCCTTTGATACTTTTCTGAATAAACAACTATCTCATATCACATATGGTTTCTATTACCTTTGTAACTCATTGCACTGTGCACATTTCATTTTAGGCCTGAGTAGTCCATGGCTCTCCACTGGCTGTAACAAGAAATGGATTCTGCATTAAACAAGTTAACTGACAAGCACTCCAAGACCTTGTTCAAGCAGCCAGGAAAAGTAAACCATATTAGAACTCTTGTTTGTTAGACTGCTTTAATAAATAATACAGACCTGTGTACTGCAGGTGCATAGGGTGTCCTACAAACAGCATGTCAATATGGGGTGGATGTTTTACCCTGATTAGCCTTGTTTGATTCTCTAAAGAAGGAGTCACACAGAAGCTTGGAACAAAGTCCTTCTGGCAATCCATGTTGGTTCGACAAACTTTGCTGGCCTCGATGACTTTTCGTGCTGGCAGACAGGCATACTGCAAACGGTGTTTAAAAAGACTGTCAAATTTAAAGGTATTTCCCAACAGATCGGAAAAAAAAAGTACTATATATTCCTTTTTAAAGTAAAGAAAAGGTCTCACTGATATGTTACCATCTATGAAGAGCTGGAATCTGATTTTTTTTTTTCCAGATCCTGCAGAACCTCTACCTGATATATATTCAAGCTGTCACTCCATTTTTGGTGGAATGTGGAAAAGAGGGTGCACACATGTACCAAAATAAAAGCTAACTTTTTAAAAAGGTACAGGCACACACAACAAATATCAAGGCATCTACACATAAGTCAGTGATTTCTAATGAACAGAGCCTGCATCAACATACTACTGACTTACCTGTTTAGTAAGTTTCAGCCTTCATTGATCTAAAAGTTTACCTGGGTGAACAAAACCTTATGTTCTGGAAAGCAACCCAAGCACCCTGCCCTGGATGTGTGATTGCTAAGTGACCATTTTGAACTAGACGAACACAGCACCTGATGCAGTGCTATGTCCCAAGTCCTACCTATGCAACACTCATTCACTCCCTGCACGCTGAAAGACCAGATCTTTCTTGCTCCCCACAGGCCAAACAGAGAACAGCAGAAAGGAACAGGAAATTGTTTTTCCCCTCATGTCTCTCGTAAAAGCTCCATGGTAATTTTCCTTTTGCTCTTAAACACAAGCAAGGAAAGTTCTTCATCTATTGTTTGCCTTAGGAAAGAAAAAAGAGGATTTTCTGGCTTCTTAGTGTGACAGTTACGCTGCCTTATAGATGCGTGTCAGACACTCTCCATTAACCTCAATACAAGCTCTTTCTATTCTAATTAGGGGGAGGGGGCACATTTTCAAATATTGCTGTGTAGCACTGCAAAGACTACTTAAAATAATTGTCCAAAACCTCACAGCCATTCTAAGGACATTTGAAGGTCACAGGCTTCTGGATGCTTTTATTTCTTCATTGTTCCTAAGAACCAGCTATGAGCTGAAGAATGTCAAAGCTCAGTAGGGCAGTGATTTACCAAGCCTTGCTGAACTCCGGGATGTTACCAGCCACTGTCATATTTCAAATGAACTGCCAGTCTGTGCTCAATTCTTAGTGGCTAAATACCACAAACTCTTTTTTTTTTAATTTTTGTTGGGAGTATTTGTTGGGAGAATCTGTTACAGAGAATCTGTAAATATAGCAGATGTAGGAACAGACCTTTCTATTTCTTCAGTTGTCTATCCCTACAGGTCAGAACAATAACAAACTGGCATGTGTAGAAAAGTTTACACAGTTCCAACTTGTGCTCTTTGTTCTTGTAAACAGAACTGTTAAAAATATTCTATCACTGTCAACATGGATCATGTATGTTAAAAAACATTTCTATATTTTAAAGAGACTAAGGCAAAATCCTACTGGGAAACTTCGTATCTTTCTATATGCTGAAGAAAAAAAAATGTGGTGAAAAGGAATCAAATGGAGACCTTGTTGAAAAAAATTAAACAATCTCTAGGAACTTGTCTTGCATGGTTTAAGTTTTATCTAGCGAGCAGCACTGCTGACTTCACAAGAAGTAACTGAACAGATAGTCCAATGCTTTACTTTGCCTGTAGTGCTCATTACCTTTAAAGACTGAAATAAACAAAATAAGCGATTTCACCTTCTTCTCAAAAGTTGTTTTTTCTCACCAATATTCTGCATCAAATGGCGAAGATGGGGGAATTATCTTTCTGCCTAAAGGAATGAGGGGTATAAGATTTTTTCTGGTTCTTCCAGAGACTTCTTGACTGATTGTGGGAAAAATTATAACTAATATTTTGGCTTGTAAACTGTAAATAGGGAAAGTAATGTACACTTACACCCTTGATACAAACTGTAGTTATTCTTAAATACTTGAACATGCTCCATAAATGTTAGTAAATATTACTAACTTCATTTAAACAATTTCAGATTTACCAAACAAAATTAGCACTTCAAGTAACTTACCAGGTTGCTGTCCAAGTTATTGCTGTATGAAAAGCAAATGTCTGTGAGGCTGTTGTTACTACAACATTCAACTGTGCCATCGAGTCTTCTATAGACTAAAGAACATAGGCATAGATCAAAAGATCAATATTATAGTATAGTAACTTCCTGAATAAGTCCCTGAATAAAACAAAACAACCATTCTGTAGCCTTCAAGAATTGCTGTAATTCACAGAGCCTACTTGTGGTTCAGTCAACTAAAAATAAACTTTACCGCTTTAAGAATGCCACCTGATTTCAAACATGCCACATGCTGAATTTTTTATCGTAATAATCTCCTTGAGATCTGGGGGATCTATTACTTCCATGTGCTGGGCATTATGAATTAAAAAAAAAAAAAATTAGCTATTGCCTCTAACTTGCATTAAGGGCTAGCACAGAAATCTGTTACCTGCTGTTGTACTGACTTCACTGGCTGGCTATTGAAATGACTAAGACTCAAACTGTCCTCTTTAAAACATGAAAGCCTTTACAAGATTCAGGTTTTGAAAGCTTTCCAACCCTTGAAAGCTGCAGCAGTGAATAAATGATGTTTTAAAACCCAGTTAACTAGTGTGGTGCAGAATCCTTCTATGGATGCTGTTTAATTAATTCAGCCTAACTTACTCTACAGCAACAGCTTCAAAAAAAAAAAAAAAAAACCAACTCAGAAGAATAGTCACTATAAGAATCTGTGTCACAGCAACGCTGCAGTACCTTCCTTAGGCAGACCAAGCCTGACATACTGGTTGCTGATTTATCACTGTATAAACTGCAGTCCACTAACATGCAGCTTTATGCCTGGGGCTTACAGGTGCAAGCACTGTACCATATAATCCTTTCTTCAAGTACCCTGAAGCAACCACATATATTTCTGAATAGTGAATGACCATGAAATTAGTTCCCTTATAAACTACATTGAAAACCCTTTTTTTTTTTTAATTTTGAGAAGGTCTCTGAGGCATTGTTTTTTATCTAGCTTCATACTCAAATAGTTTACTCTCCATTTGTTTTATTGTCAAATAGATAGGGTCCATTTGCTATATACATTTTTACTGATACTCTGCATTTATGTCAGTTGTGAACTGTCAAGATTTTGACAAATGACAGCTGCTAAAGACTGAAAAGAGTTCATTTAATTTCAGAGGAATATTTCTCACTGCTGGAGACTTATGGCTCCGAAAATGCAGACAGACTGGTCTGATTAGAATGCAGCAGTGGGACAATGGGCTGCTAACACAATACGGCAACCAAGCCTGGATGCAATATTAAGTCTCTAGTATTAAGTCCCTAGTATTCCAATCTATATAGGACTAGTTCAGTTGCAGAATATGCAGTTTTATTATCCATGACTCTGAAATTACATTTCAGAGAACAGCAGAATCTCGGAATGCATAGCTATGGCATCTAAGTACAGGTTCTTACTTGTCATCCCAGCCTAGATGTAAACATTTGCCAGAGTTGCCCTCATCTTCAGAGGGATTATCCAAACTGTTAAGTATCTAAAAGCAGGATCTTACCCATACTCCACTAGTTTCCAGTTTAAATATTTATCTTAGTTCCAGTTGTAAGATTACTTTCCTTACATATTAAAAAAATCAAAATATTACCTTTTCAGTCTCACTTAACAACTATAATGCATCAAAAAATATAGGTACTTGAGCTGCCCAACCTCCTGTTTACTCCCAGTATGATGAAAAAATGGCATTGACAGTTTTCAAGCTCTGAGTACCATCATACAGGTTTTGCTCAGCTGCAGTCCCTTACCTTTGGAACTCAGTCTCCATGTATGCTTGCATGAACCAAACTCTGGAGAGCTGTAGGGCATGTTGCAAGACATTCAGCCAATTTAACTTGACTGTTCATTTCTGTTCTACTTATTTTTTGTTTATTGTTCTAGCTTAGTTCAGTTCACATTTTTTTTTTTGTTTCTCAGGGGTAAGTTGTTACAGCTACAAGCACTCTCATGTATAAATGAAAACAGAAGGAAATAGACTGACTTCTAGAAGCAATATGTGCAGTCCAGACAAAACTAAGTTTATGGGCAAAGACACTGTGAGGTTGAAGAAGCAAATGAAACATAAAACCTCTTTAGTGAGAAACATCAGAAGTGGCCATAATAAAGCACATCATTGGGTTAAGTCATACAATTTGTAATGTCACACTAATCAAAGCAGTAAGGTAATGTGTGGAATTTACAGCTGCAAAAGATCACTGAGTTGATCCATAGAACTGAACTAAAAATAGAGGAGATAATTTCGTTACTGCTAATAACCAAGTTATACAATATCCTGAAGAGGCATCTTTCATTATTCAGACCATACAGGATATTTGTATAGGATGACTGGAAGACAAGAGAAATTCTTCTATCTATCCCCGCCCCGCTTTTGTATTTCATAAAAAAGGAATGGCATACTGACCACTGCTTAGGACAAGACAGCAGACAACTTATGAGAAATCTGTCCCTACTAACAAATCCTCAACTCAAAGTAGTCTTTAAGACATGATAAAATTATAATATAAAATAACGAAGAGAGCACCTAAAATCATACCTCTAGCTGGAAAGCTTAATTGCTGTAAGGTGGCTGCATTTATACAGTAGCCGATCTGTGACTTCTGTGAAATATCTCCCAGACATGAATTCCAGTCTTCTACACTATAAATTGGGCAGTCTTGTAGACTAGTGACAATATCTCCCACAAAAAGACCTCTTGGTCCATTGGCAGGAGACTCCTGAGAAGAAATACTGAAGTCAGTCATGTTATTATAGTTAAAACTACAAGGATCTGTATCTGATCTCCCTGTTGGAGAGGCTGTCTCTGACCAAGAGAGGGATGGGTTGGGCAATGCAGCTTTAAGTGCTCCAGGACTCTGCCCCCTCTCATTCTGGCCTCCCCTCAAAACTGAGCAAGAGATGCAGTCTTTCAGCAGCTAACACAAAAAAGAAAGCTGCATTTTAGTGAACATAAAGGAGTATATTTGCTTTCATCATACTAGCATTTTGAGATTGGTATCTGGCTTTTCAGGTGCCTCTGATACTTGCTTTGCCGAGCAGATATAAAACTCCACCAGCAGGACTCAACTGCACGCTTCAAGATTTCATGACTGGTCATTAGACTGTGGTATTTTGGTAAGCTTACTATTCAGGATGTGAAATGATCTGTCTGGGGGTTCTGGTTGATGGCAAGTTGAATACGAGCCAGCAGTGTGCCCTGGCAGCCAAAATGGCTAACCATACCCTGGGGTGCATGAAGCATGGCATTGCGAGCCGGTCGAGGGAAGGGATTGTCCCGCTCTGCTCTGCCTGGTGTGGCCTCACAGTGGCCTGCAGTTTCCTCACAAGGGGAGCAAGGGGGCAGGCGCTGATCTCTGCTCTCTGGTGACAGCGACAGGACCCGAGGGAACGGCATGGAGCTGTGACAGGGGAGGGTCAGGCTGGGTGTTAGGAAAAGGTTCTTCACCCAGAGGGTGGTTGGGCACTGGAACAGGATCCTCAGGGAAGTGGTCACGGCACCGAGCCTGCTGGAGTTCAAGAAGCGTTTGGACAACGCTCTCAGACATGGTCTGATTTTTGGGTGGGCCTGTGTGGAGCCAGGAGTTGGACTCAATGATCCTTGTGGGTCCCTTCCAACTCAGGATATTCTATGATTCGATGATGCTGAACATCCATGAAATGTTTATATTAAGACATTATTTTCAGAGAAAATCTCAGGCTCCACTAGAACTGATTATTTTCACCGATGATAGAACATTACAAAAATAACATACTCCATAAAGAATAATTTCTTTAGTATATAAAGGAAAAAAAAAGGCAAGTCTCCAAGTGTTTTCAAGGGACCTCTTCAAATTTGAGCAATTATTTTCATACAGGTTAACAGGTGTTTTTTTCCTATCATTTTATGTTGAAGAATCTTAAATTAATACCCTAAATGTCCAACAAAGCAGGGTGTACCTATACTGTCATAGATATAAAGTGCAATAAATGTCATTCTCCTTCTGAGTTACATCAGTTCATTTTTAGGTCCAAGAAAGACTGAAACCTTTCAGCTCTGGTCTTCTTCAACTGTGCCGTATTTGATTAAATCAGAAAAAATCAGTCCTTTCCAGTAACTGAGAAGTCTACTTCTGCTTTGCTTCCAGCTGACCAAAGAAGCATGAAAATCAAAATAATCTCTAACATTAAAAACAGATAGCAATAACTAGAGTCATAATGCACATTTGAGTAGATTTACCTGGTGCCAGTACTAAACAAATCAAATCAAATCAAAACAAACAAACAAACAAAAACCCACAGAAATAAGCCTGCAAAGTTATCTCAAATATCTAAATAGTTTTATAGCATACTTAGTAGTCTATAATTATTCAGGCCATGTTCATTCATCTACTAATATTAAAAACATGAGATTGAGAAGTAAATTTCAAGCAGACAAAAAGCACAATATATTAGATTTTAAAGAGTGCTGCACTGACCAAATTTAATTGTGATAATAAGAGACACAGGTACATTTCAGATCACAAACCATATAATATGAAATCAGTAAAGAACATTTCTTACCTCTGTTACCTCAGTGACAAGTGCCCCAACACCCGTGTAATAGAAAGGGAAAAGAATGGCCGGCAGCAGAAACAAAACCATGAAACTTGCAACACCAAGAACAAAATTATGCCACACTCCTAAAAAGACAGGGAAAAAAAAGTTTCTAAATAAAACACTAATACTACTAATAAAAAAGTATTTTTTGAAGTGCAGGATTTTACAGTTAACTTCTAATTAACTTTCCTGAAATAATTACTACAAGAATAGATGAAAAAATAATTCATGGCACAGCATCCAGAAGAAACATTTGGGCTTCTGAATCAATTTTTAAGCTACAGTTTCTACTCATGGAGTTGCCATAAATCATAAATATTAAAAAAGAAGTGGAAAGAAATGTATTACTTGTCACCTTCTACCATAATAAACTGTTGAAGAATCTTAATAAATGGGCTTATATATGAATATTTTTTTCTGTTTGTCTTTGTCGGAAAGAAGCATAACATTTAGTTGCAATTCAGTATTTTTTCATAGTTCTCTCTGTTTTATCAATAAAAATAATTACATGTATACGTGCCAAACAAAATTAGACAACTATTTGAAAAAAGGCCTCTTTTTCAAGACAATCTGGGCCTAGAACTACACCATTAAACTAAGTTGTCCAATCAGCATTTCCTAACATTATTTTGGCCAATATATTTCTAATGGCAATCTTTACAGTATGCTGTTCTCCACAGGATGAAATCTTTCTTGCACTTTATATAACATAGCAATCATAACAGACGACACACTCTTATTTCCCCTGCTTATCTTCACATGTCACCCAGTCTTTTACAACATTTCTGATGCCGTAGAAATGAGAAACATTTTTGGAGTACTTTAACTAAGAGTTTGCTGCCATTTCCACTAGTAGATACTTCTTAAAGTGATTTCTCATTCTGTAAGAAAATCATATCTCACTGAAAGATAGTTAGATAGATAAAGTGTTTCTGCATCCAATTCTCTTCATCTCACACATGTACCTACATGCGCATACAAATACAAGTGCAATAGAAGAAGAATTAAGTAAATATTTTAACTTCATTGTTTTAACCTTTTTATCTTAAAAATAAACTTTACTCTTCCAGCTTAACAAAGTATAAAAATCTAAGACAGAAACAAAATTGCTTTGTAACAGTGTGGCCATTAGAGAGTGTAAACTGGAGGAAAAAAAATAAAAGAGGTGATGGAACTGCTGGAGGGTGACAAGAAATGCTTTCCAATAGCTAGGAAAACATGGGCCTTAATATAATAATCTACACAATTTGCTGTGTGGAATACAGCAGAAAAATCTAAAATAGAAAGGCTTCAAATTCATCCCAGGTGATCCCTAGACAAATAAACAGCCTTGAAATAAGAATACCTGTAGAAGCACACTGATGAGCATACCATAAATTTCATTTTGCTAGAACAGCCTCATCCTTGGATACTTAACTCTTTATATTTAAAAAGAAACACTTTGCCCAGCCCTTAAAATACTTTAAAATAATGCTTTAAAAATCTTTAACTCCTTTTTCTGTTAAAGACAAGACAAAACGTATTAAAAAGGGTCTCGAAATTAATACATATATTTGAACTAATTATAAGCAAGTGCTGCACAGGAACACTTTTTAGTTATTAGGCATGGAATGAATGCTAAAAATATCACAACTCTCATTCACTATTCTTGAACTCATGATGCCATCTGCTGTGCAACAAATATATTCTTTAAGCTCCAGAGAATAGGTGGACTACAAAAGGAATATTCACTGTAGTTCTCTACTCTAGTTCTTTTATTTAGCTACAATACAAAAATCTAAAAATGTGTCTCTGTAAATTCAGATCTTCAGAACATTGAAGATCTGATAATAGGTTCATTCAACTGCTCGGACAATTAAGAAAAAACTGAGTCAGATTTACCAAATATCACATTTTATCATCATCAAACATCCTAGTATTGAACCACTATACCACTAGCTGTAAAAAACTGCATATATTTATTATATCAAACTGATAAAAAGCCCTGATGCTAACCAGCCTTGCAAAGTGTTCCTACCTTGCATTCCCTATTTCAGGTTTCCCCAGAATTATTATAGGTGTTATAGGTGTTTACTTGTCACCAAAGCCATGCAAGCAATTCTTTTCTATTGCAGCTTACAAACTCGTTTTTCTAGATGATTTCACAAGAATGTATGTAAATGACTCATTTTGAAAACTGTTGGCTTCTCTTTCAGTTTTGTTCACACTAGCTGAAAATGGAAATTGATTAATTTGAGAAAAAGGGCTTCATAAAAGTTAGTCTATTGCAGCAAATGATTTTGGTACATTAGTGTATTTGGAATATAGATATCTTCACTTATCTAGCATTTATCACCATTTACCTGAGCTATGAAAACCTGAAAATATGCTTTGCTAAATGCTCCTGTATGCCCAGTCTAAAACCCTTATAATGTTTTACAGTTACAGTATTCCATAAACAGTGTTAGTATGTACATAGTACAACAGGCTGGCTGCCTTCTACTGCCACCTGCAATAGAAAATCATCAGTGTCAAGAACTAAACCAAAATGTGGATTTTTCTATCTTTATTTCAATAGGCTGGGAACCATCTCTGTCTCTAGAAGTCAATAATATAAGCAATTGAGGGAGCATAACACAGTTTCAGTCTAGCTTTGCACAGCAATCGGGCTCTACTTCCCAGTAGCCAAGGACTTTTTAGTACAAAAAACATCAAATCAAAACCATGTGGAAGTTTATTTGGAGCCATAAGCTGCGATTCTCTTTGGATGTTTGTGTTTTAGCTTTTATTTCCTCTTGATAGAAATGTCAAAATACAGTTGCCTATATAATAATGTAACGCACACTTTGTTGAAAATCAGTCAAGCTATTATTGAAAATCCCATAATAGATCGCTTCTGTCGCAGAAGATGGTAGTTAGTGCTCAAGGATGTTCACCTGCAAGTCATGTTCTCATACCACCAATCTTCTGGCTGAGTATTTTTTGGTTTGTGTGCTCCAGTGTTTCACTATTTAGGCCATATGATATGCAAAAAAGGTCAAAGGAACTTCTGCACCTCAGCTGATGTAAGAGCTTATGCTAATGGGAAAGGATGGTCAGAAACCACATTTTTTCCCCAACCATATGCACAACTATTCTGAGTCAGACTTAGGACATAACATTTTTCAAGGTAGGAACCTGGCACTCATTTAAGTTCCTAGAAAGAGAAGCATCTGCCCCAGGAAACAGCACAATATGGACAGTAGTGATCAAAATGATTTTCTGACATCACAGTTCATGTTCAGAGCAGAAGAATCACCTTTAGGTAAAGAGAAGCTTTTATGATTATTCATTTTAAACCTTCAATTCTCTATCAAGGATTTACAAATGATGCCTATAGAATAAGTAACTGTGCTAAGCAAAGATTTAATAAAAGAGCACGAATTATTACCTGCACAAAATATCCTTAACTGCTGGACTGGTGATATCAGCTGCAAGTGGGTTGTGAAGAGGTCAACAAATGCTCCAGGATAGACAATGAAGATAAAAATCCCAAATCCATTAAATCGTACTTGTTCTCTTAAAAAAAAAAAAAAAAAAAAAGAGAGAGACAGAGAGAAGAAAAGAAAACAGAAGAAAAGAAAAGAAAAATGAAGTGCAGTTATTGTACACTAACAAATGAAAAACTGGGAGGTTCTGCATAGCACATTTTTGTCTATGAGAATAACTAAAAGTATAATTATAAAACTAACTTATTTATCATGACATGAAGGATGGAAAGGTAACTAAACTAGTGGATATTTTCTGCAGTAATTGCCACTTTTAAACAACATGCATTTATGAGCCTGGTAAAAAACAAATGCTAAGTTCAACTTCCTTTCTGCCTCCAGGTAACAGTAACACAGGAAATATATTTTTTTAAAAACTACTTTCAAGAGATATATATTTTAACTTGGGGGCGGGGGGACTTTTAAGTAAAAAATGGCAACCCTTTTTACTCAATTTCAAAATAATCTATGAAAAATTATCTGGAAAAATAATGTCTTTCCTTTATCAGAAACACTTAATAGGTTTTTGGAATTTATCATTTCTCTCTTGTCCTAAGTGAAATTCAGAGTAAACTGTAAACTAACAAAAATGAGGGAAATGTCATCTAAAAAAATAAACCCAAGTCAATAGGGTAAAAGATCAAATGTTATTTATATGTCAGCTAGTAGCTGACACTGTCATACAGATAAGATACATAACACTCTCAGAGTTTTTACAATTGCTGTTAAAGGATACCTTTTGGAATAACTATATAAAAGTTTTATGAAGCTAGATATTTCAGAAGGGACTTGTAAAGGCATCACTATCATGTTTCAAGACAATTATCACAAACCAGGCATGAATCAGCTAATCTGTTATCTTTTCTGTGACAGTACACTGGGAATAGCATTACATTTAGTCACTTTTCATACAATCCCAGCTGCAACAATGAAGCACATATACAATAAAAGAAGACATAAAATTATGAGAAGACATAAAATTATACCAAACGAATCAGAATGAAGTAACACCTGAATTCCCTGCAGTTAACTTGTAAGACCTACCCTTACTACAAACTAGTAATCCACACTCTCATGCCCATACCGGATTTCGTGACTCAGGTAGAAGGTACAGAGGGAAGGAGAAAAAGGCTTCTTTGGCGTAAGTCTTGACTAAGCTAAGGCTCAAATATTTTAAGCTTTTGTAGTTCATAGCCAATACGATCTTGAACTGAATCTGGCGAAAGTATGTAGTACGTTTCAGGGAGTCAAAGTGATCTGCCAGAAAATATTATTATTATATACAATAATAATAATTAATACAATTCTCCCATAGCACAGCTATTTAGTAAAGCCTGAGGATGGACTATAACAGCACTATAGACCCAACCTGTACTAGGAGGAAAAAAAAAAACAACACAACAAAAGGACGAGGAGAAAACAGCAGCAGCAGCAAGTTGCTCTAAGTGGGAAAAATCTTAGTCTTCCAAATCTTAATTGACAGTAATTTTACATTGGACAATCCAATTTTTTTCTCCTTGAAATAGATGGGAATCAATTTTTGACAAAAATATAACCCGAGGTTGAATATTCAGAGCCACTGCCCCAGATCTTGAGTGAAGGTATCATACCACTAAAGTATAAGAATTATTAATTCTGGTTAAAAACAGCTCCATAGTTACTCCTGGATTCTCTGCAGTTAGCCAGCAGCACATGAAGGCACTGCAAGAGAAAGGAAATTTTCTCGGCTCTCCCTGTCATAGGATGTGCAAGAGCAAGAGCTTCATCCTCCACAGAAAAAAAAAAAAACAGTTGATATTAGAGAAACCACGCTTGAAGACAGAGTATATGAAACACATAGGGTCCCACATCATTCCTTCAACTGAGAAATTTCAGGGCTATAAAACAGGTAGTAACAGGTTTAGATGCAGTCATGACTTCTTATGCTCAAGAAAATCAATGAATAAACTTAGGGCTTCATGCCCACGGGACAAATAATGCCTATGATGTCCAGGAGAAATGTGGAAGACACCTGAATATCAGTTCCCGTAACCACCACTTAACACTGTTACGCTGGAGTGTCATTTAACAGTAATGACTAACCACCAAATAACTTCTTTGTGAAGTAATCATCACAGTTAACAGTGACATTAAAAATTTCATCTGTGATCAAAATTAACACATCGATGAGATTAACAGGGGCAAATCACATTTGACTGAGTTACTGCTTCAGCCTGTTCAGATGCTATTTCATGACCTGTGTTTAAACAAATTCATTTAAAATCTATTTTAAAGTACCATTGTACAATAGCATGCAGGTCCTATTTAAATGCCACAGCTGCAGAAATGCAATTACTGTGTGAAAAACAAGATCGACTATAAGCAGAATTATTTTAAACCTGATGCAGCATGGTATATTTACAAAGCAGAAGTCCTTTCTCATGATCTGTAGAATAGGCACTGTATTAAAACTCTGTCCTTTATTGTACATCCTTCCAGACTTAAAATCTAAGGAAGCTATGAAGTATGGAATAAACAGACTCTCTAGATAAACCAAAGAAATGCTAACAACATTCACCTGTAATTGAATGCTCTGGAATATTAAGTCTTTCTTGGCACATAGTAAGAGAAAAGTAATTTGTATTACCGAATAGCTGCCACCCCATGGCCGACTTCATGTATCACACCACTGATGAGGATTGCAGAGAAGAAATAGGTCAGCTGGCTGACAGGCAAATTTACACCAGGCACCTGTTCATGTGGGCATGACAACAAAACAAAACACACTAGGAAACCAAGAGGTACAAAGACAAATCATTCTGCCTCCAACCTTGCTGCTCTCACTCAGCTTTCTCAGCCCACCAACACAACAGGAGCCACTCACGCAGCACTACCAGTTTGTACCTCTTCTCTCAGTTTATTCAATATATTTTAAAATACAATGAATATATATTCTTTTGTTGAAGGTTGAAAAGCTCTCCAGCTGAAAAAGCCTTCTCCCTCCTCTACTCGGTCCCCACAACCATAATGGAGTGTGTCCTACTCTATATTAAGCTACAGAAGTTTATAAAAATGTACACAGACCAACTCAAATGAGACAGGCTTGGCACTGTGAGCAGTAGTTTACAATGTCCTGCAGATAGTCATGTGGCTATTGAGATCCATGCTTCAAAACAAAAAAAAAAAAGGTGTAATACATTTAAAACATTATGAGACTTAAAAGCTCAAAAAATCAGCCTACAACTGGAATTGTCAGTCTCCCTTCTCTCTATCTATGAAACATGAGACCACCCCAAATTTAAAAGATCAACAAAAGGCTAACTTCTGTCTATTGTTCAAGCTTTGGCAGTCTGCATATGGCAAATTAACATTAAAAAAAGCACTTGCCATGGAGAAACTATTTTAATTGATATAAGACATAACATGCAGCCCCCCCATTCCTCCTGTTGCTGTGGATTCCTACCACTACCCAGCTCCTCTCTGCCCTAGTTACGAGACAACAGCTCCTTCCAGCCAGGCTCCAAAGCAGTCACAAGACAGAGAAGGAGGAAGCATCCCGTCTTTCCCCGGGATGGGATGGAGGACTGCTCAGTTCCCACCTCCTCTCAGCTGCCAAGGCTGTAATAGGAAGACCTGCTGCTGACTCTGGGACAGTTGTCCTGTCTGCCCTGCTGCTCCCCCTGCCCCAGGCAGGGAGCACCCCAGTACTAACAGCTGCTGTGCACATGGCATGAATTGTGATCCAGTGGCAAAAAAGAGATGCTATGGGCAAAAATTCCTGACCTGCCTGTAAGACTCTCTAAATATGACCTCGTGTGACACAAAAGGCTGCAGATCCTGGCTGCTGTTCTGGCATCAGATCCAGCTGAGCAGATCCCATTCGACCCTACCTTCATTCAGTCCTGCCTGTTCCTCAATTATGTGCATTCAACTATCCATGCAGAACTCCGCAACAGCTTGATGAGACAATCTAGCTATAAGAAATCCTTCAGAGGACTGTTTTCACTAGTGTTATACTGAATATTTTCACAGATCCTGTTCAGAGTGTGATCATGACCAAGATTTTTATCTTAACTGGCACGACGACCGTACCTCACTGTATGAAGATAGCTGCTCTTCACTCGTTAAGTATCCATTGCTGGTATTAAAGCATCAGCTGGTGGCACTAATGGATCAGGTAACTGGCATTCTCAGTGGCCCTCTGCTCTGGGTACATGGGAGGACAGACAGCAACAGCAAAAGTTGCCATCTGAATACCACTGTGACTATAGCATGTGAGAAAATGTCACTGAATGCTTTCACAGCTCATGTGTCAAAGAAGCTAGTTTAAGATACACCTAAAATGGAAGCTAACTCTCATGATGGATTCATGCAGTATTTTGTTAATTAGCATTGTTGCCTTGTATTTCATGGTCTTCTGGAAATGCCTTTAGTAGAAGAAGGTCCTTTTCTAATAACTGATCTGCTTCTTCCCTACTTTTGTTAATAGGCAACCAACACAAGAGGGGGCAGCTAAAGAAAAACAACCCAGTTACCTACAGATGGGTATTTTGAATAAAGTATATGACTGCAAAAAAAGAGGAAGGGTGCAAAAATATTAATCAATAAAACATAAGCAGAACTCCCCTTCTCCAAAGCTGAAGGATAAATGCTAAGATTTATGCCAAAGGCTAAAGCATAGTTAACAATTAAAAAAACAAACAAACAAATAAACAAAACTAATTCTCTCTCCTCCAAGGCAGTCAATTAATTATGGGCAACTAATTTAAATGATGAGAAGGTCCTCCTCACTTGTTCTTTACTTCTTTGCAACCACATCTGGGTCACATTTTAGTGTTAACTTACGCTACCACATTCCACTCAAACAGAATCCTGAAACTCTTTGAAGGCAGAATTACACAATTGTGACCATTCAGAAATGAAGAGAACCACAAGTCAGCTTAGGGGAAGTAATCTTATCCCCATACGTGACATCACATTATTCGTATACATTCCATCTTTTTCAGTACTAATCTGTCCTTGGTCTGTCCTTGATCTGTCCTAATCTGTCCTTGTCCATTCCACATTGAAATTGTTAATATTGTGCTAGATTTCTGCTTTCATAGTTACAGTTCACACCACATTACTTCCAAAGGCTCATCTTCACTTTGATCCCCTTTTATTTATATCACTTTCTCAGAAGAGCAGAGTATTGCAAATAACCACTTTACTCTGGTGTCACAACAGTGGATGGATCCATACAGTGATCTCAAAAAATGAAAATATAAGGAAGAAATATAAGGAATACGTTCCTTATTCTGGAACGTAATACATGTAACACATGATTAGGATGGACCCTGTTGGCAGGTAAACGAGAAATTTTCAGTCTCATGTTCAATTTGTGCTCTATTGGACACACAGCACACCACCAAGACTTCCCACTCACTCCTGCCTGCTTCTGGAGATATTCAGTAGCATGCTGTGGACAAGGTGACTACAGTGGCAGCACTGGCAGTCCTCTCCCAGGTTGCCCGCTTTTGCCAACACATACTGCATTTGCTATATTCTCCCCATATGAGAAACAAATCCAAACCATCCCAAATGTGCTGAGTTTATAACACGTGCTAGGGTTCAGGCTGCCTTGTGCTCATGCGATTTTTTAAGTCTGGTGGCACACAGTCAGTTTAGCACTTACGGGAAGGTAGCACACATGGCAGCACACAATTCCCAACTTCTGTTTGCTAGACTAGCTGAGTAACAGGGTAGAGCAAAATGGTTGGGTACCACTGCTCTAAGCCATATAGTAGAAGGCAGAGCAAGCTCATAGGACTTTCTGTTTTTCTGGAAAATGACTATAGATTCTGGCCAGACAGCACTCTTGGAGAAATAAGGTTAGCTAGGAATCTTTCCAGGTTAAAACTGTTGTAAGGGCAATGTCATTTCTTCCATTACTGCCTTATGTATTTTGATGCAAGACATAAAAAAGACAGTATTTGCAATCTCTCCCATCCTATAAAATACATTCCTTTCTAAAACAACACTGCATTAGAAATCCATGAAACAATCAAACACATTATTATTAGGCCTTTGACTAGATACTGCCAGAAACAGAACAGTCAATTTCACACTGCAAATTAGGCAGAGGTCCTTGAACAATCCAAAAATATGCAATCTCCTCACTAATGAATCTTTGCTTCCACAAACACACAAAGCTCTTTACATTTCTCTCCTTCTCCACCAGTGTTTGGTATTGTAATAAAAGAAAGAAAACTCTTCTCTTCTTTTGGATTATGGACTTGTTTTGCAAACTTCAAGGCCACCATTGCCTCTACATTGCATGGCTCAGAGAAGGCAAATTCTTTGCTGTTTCATATTCTTAGTACTTTGGTAATTTAAGGCTTTTCAAAATTACTAACTAGTTCCCACTTCTCGGAATATTTAATATAAATTCTTCCACATATTTGCCTTCATTTGTCTTCCCCTCTTTTACTACCTCCACTCCCCATTTTTAGGGCTGATAACAAACCAGCAAATTTTTATTTAAACAAATATTAGCAGTTGGGTTATTCTTGCATGGAAGGATTTATATACCATATATCCCATTAAGAAGTTGGTTAATATCAGTTCACAGCCCTCAAATGAAGACCTGAGGAGAGAACACTTACCACAACTTGCAGCATACGATCATTCTGGGCTTTTGGTGCCTCAGTTAGCATCTGTGTCAGTGTTTGCATCAGTGTCTTTCCAAGAAGAATAACAGAGCCAAACATGGCAACTATACCAAACACCATTCCCATGCTGAACCTACAAAGACAGGCAAATAGTTTAGCAACGCATAGGCACAAGAAGATTGTGCATATTCTCTAGATATTTAACCACGTTAGCACAACTGAGCACACAAAACTCATAGGGCAAAACTCACCCAGGGATACTACTATTCATGCATCAACAATGCAGTACAAAAATACTAGCTAAAGGAAACTAATAACACTAGTAACATATACTAGTAACATTCACTAATAATATATAATACTTTTCTTGTTTAATAAATGTTTGACATCCAAACCACATCCCAATTCATGTTCAAATATATTATGCTGTTCTTCTACATTCTCATTTTTATTCAGTTACCCAACACAAATAACTTGCTATTAGCTATGAATAAAAACATAACTTTACAATGTATGATTGACCATGTTGCACCACACCATCACATATTTAGAGATCTGGATCAAGTGATGGGGTAGCATACATATTTATATAAGCTTTTTCAATAAATTTTGCATCTTCCTCACCAGCAATAAAAAGTGCTAAAGGACAATAAATTAGACTCAAACTTCCTTAAAGAAGAAAAATTAAAAGGTACAAATGCAAGACCAGATTAAAATCAATTACTTAAAACACATTTTTCTTCTGACCCAATTATATTTCATTAAAGTCAGCGTTGAAAATCATTGCAATTTACATCAGTCACCTAATGGTGAATTTTTATTCACCATTATTATTATTATTTTACACTAATCAATAGTTGAAGGGTGTAATAAAGTCTATTTTTTTAGCTAAAACATTTCAATTCACAACCAGTCCTTCTTCCTCTCACAATCGTATAATTGTTCTCTCGCCATCCTTGATAAGGCTTACTGGAAATCAGCAAATTTATTTTAAGCAATATGTGCTTGTAATGTTAATTAAAGAGACCGGTGGAAACATTATACTGTAATAAATTATACACATTAAAAAATTGCAATTGACATAGAACTATTTAAAAACCAAAGTAAAATCATTAGATACTAGAGAAACCAATATTAAGCAGACTTCTCTTTCACAATTATTTCACTAAGTGTAACAATACAGGAAATGAAAAGAAATTCAAGCCTTACTCATTTTTATTTTCAGAGTGGATATAAAACAACACTAGGGAGGCAATTCAGCAATAATTTTCTAAACCAGTCCAAAAGCATCCATATTAACCACCCTGCTTATTTACCAATTACCAGCAGTCTGCAATCTTAGCAAGGAAAGGTGCAGGTAGGTAAAAGACAAAATGAGAGCAATGTACTTCTGAGTAGGTATAGTTGCTGAATACCTGGGAAATGGTTGGCAACAGGGGCACAACTGTCTTTGAATAATTTGTAAACTCTAGTGATCAGGGGAGAGCTCAGTGTACAGTAATGGACAGATCTAGGATATGAGAAGCTGCTTTCAGATCTACCTCCGTGCACAGTATTACCTGTAATAGCTCTATACTTAAGAACTATGAATAGTTCAAACCATAGGTAAAAATACAGTTTATAGATTTCTTGTTTTATAGCATCTCCATATGTAACCCAGCTATATATATTTTTAGCAGAGCACATAGACTTATGCTGGCACAGTACATTTATGGCAACCCTGATTATTTGGTTTTATCATTAGCCTATAGAAATGACCACATCTAGCCATTCCACTTCTAAGGATGAAAGGCACGGATGTGGTGATAGTTGCTGCCTCTGTATTTGACAGAAAAGAAAAATCCTGAGTTTATACCATAAATACAGAAATCTGGGTTTCCATCTCCCCCAGTTGTAGAACTGGCGGTTGAAGAGAGCTGTTTGCCATCGCATGTGAAAAGGAGAGACGCTCAAGCCATATGTCAGCAACCAGTCTTCATAAGATGCCTTCAAAGAGCTGGATGACTGCAAAACAGTGGAAAGTTAGTTTAACCCAAAACTTTCAGGAAGATTCTGTATTATGGGACCAAGCAATAAATCAGATCCATTTATATAAAGACAGATGTATAACTTCAGGTAAATGTCCTGTGCATTATCTATATTTTGATATACAGGTGTAACATGTAATATGAAAAAGCTATGCCACTGTTTTGATGTAAATCACAAGGATTTTAGGATTGTGAGAGAGACCAGGTATCCAGTGTTATTTGGCAAATAAGATCTTATACCATCTTTCCTAGTGTTAAATCACTTTCAGTAATTTTTAACTGTCTGGTTAGAAGGCTAAAGAATGAACTGTTTATGGTATTCTTCTATGTGCAATTATATTTTAGTAAATGTTTTTGTAAACATGTAAACTACATGAAAGAACTACATAAAAATGTAAACTACAAGAAAGAAAAATACACTCTATTGGCTTTCTTTTGGCATCAGCTTGTTTCTTATATTGGTGAGATGTGGATCAGTAATGTGGGTATCCTTTAGAAAGGGTAAAAGTGAGGTCTACTTTTCAGACTATGACTGAAGAGACTCTGAAATATTTGATCATACTATCAAAAAGCCAGAAGAACTTTAAAATTATCAACATATATCACAACAACAATTTAATTCACTACAATAATCTTCCAGAATTTCAAGATACTGTCAGAACACCTTCCTAGTAATTCCAAAGATTTCTCTTTACATTTGTCTTTACAATGAATGCAACCTACAGGCTACATAATTAATACTTTACTGCAGTAGTATCCAATTTTATAAATGAAGAGAAGTAGTTTTGCAACTGTTATTTTATAGCATATGGTGCTGGTCTTCTCAATAGTCTTTACTCAGCCTGCTTCATGGAAGCTAGCATCAGAAAGCCAGCTGAAGGACAGCCTTCCTTAGAGGTGAAAGAGGAATTCAAAGCTGAGGAGAAGCATATCAGAGCTTTGAGCCTTCTGACTCTGGGCTGTTCCCAAAGCAGGAGTGTGTCTGACATAATCCAGACAAGTCTTCAGCGCTGTCTGAACTATGGCATTGTTCCTGAATTTCCCAATGAGCAGCAGCACCTACTGAATACAGCAGGAATGTGTAGTTCACAAAAGGCTCCCCTCTGCCCCCCCCAGAAGGAACTTCACAAGTTTCTGGCTGTTCGGGAAACAAATTTAGAACTTGCCAAGTTCCTTGCGTTCCTCCTGTCCTTCTGCGGCAGTGGTGGGGAACGAGCAGCTCATCTCGCACAACCATATTCATAGCTTTTCTCATTTTGTTGAATTAACTATAATTTGAACACTAAAAAACAGCCTTCAAGGATGCAAGACCCATTTATTCATTGTTCATTTACTACCTATTACACCATTTTATCCTGTCTACCCATACGTTTATGCGTAACTTCCTTCTTCAACTTACTCATTTCAGTCAGATTTTTGTTCAGTCAGCTGAGGACAACCACAGAAATTTTCGCCATAATGTATCCCCTAGTCAACACTGGTCATTCCCTACAACATCACTGAGTTTACTATCCACAATCAGATCAGCATTTGCTAGCCTAGCTTTAACAGAAGAGATCACACAGAATATCACACTTTTACAAATCATACGTAAGCCAGAGAAACAAAGAAAATGCCTCCTCGCATAATCTATCAGATAATTAAGAACAAAAATATGTATGACATTAAATACATCTGACATGAGAAATTGTCTTTTGGGACTTAAGTAAATATACATATCCTATTCACAAAGGATCCCAAAAAATAAACAAACAACAGCAAAAAAAACCCACAAATATTATAATGTGAAATAGAGATTTGGCACCTCAAAAATATCTGCTCTCTTTATCACATACGAAATCAACCACTTTTCCCCCAGGAATTCTACAAATGCATCTCTTCAAATTTATTCCAACCACACCATAGCTCCATCGTACTAGCAATGCATAAAGAAATCTGCAGTTCTTAATGAGAAATATGGGATTACTGACCAACACATTTGCCAAAAGGCACCAAAAATAATTTTCCTTTGGGATTTTTTTCACAAGTTGAGTAAATAGTATTCATAATCACTAAATGATGGCATCCCTTTAATTTAAAGAAGTAAATGACTGCATTCCTTTGCAAAATGTATTAAAAAGCTCTATGCAAACTTTCTGTCCTTCTGTCCTGAGCCCAACAGGATTCCCACATTACCACGTGCACCCTCACACCCTGGTACAAGGTGCATTGGCACCCTACGTTCCATTTCAAGGTCCCTCCACACGGCCTTTGGCTCTGCTTCTTTAACTTGAGTTCTAAGTGATCTTTGTTATATTAATTTTACTACAAAAGCAATACCCTTTTTATTTATGCAAGCTTTCAAAATAATGAATGTCTGCTGAATACTCCAGGAGCTCCATAAATATCTGCCAGCAAGCAGGAGTCCTTTACATTCTTTTGCGCTGACAAAGTCTGTTCAAGAGCCCTGAACCATTTCAGCTTCCTGACCTTAAAAGCTGAAGGCTAACCTTGACTGAATGCGCCTAATGCATCTTTTATTTCTGATAGCAGGAGGAGGGACAACCTTCTACCCTTTTCACATCCCTGATCCTTCAGGCAGAATGAAATGGGATGACTTAGCATGCTGTGGAGCAGGAATTCAGGTGTCTGCCTAAGTGATTCCCTTTTGTAAGATCCAAGCTTCATTGGGAAACTTTCAGATCGGTGGTTCAACAAAGAGCTACAAGAGGGGACTACATTTCCAAGTCCCAGCTTGATTCATTGCTGATTTGTTAACACACGCACATCTTGTAATTCAAGCAACGTTATGTGAATTTATTTGTATAAAAAGACATTAATGCACACAGTTCTGCCTTTTGTACTACAGAATTTGAAAGGGTGAGGCTGCCTAACAAAAATGTTTGAAATCAGAACAAAAGTAGTTAAGAGAACAAACTGAACAAGAGACATTGGACATTGAACAAATTTACAGAATAAACAGCAACTGCAAGTTACAGCACGCATCCTTTTCTTGCCAAAAATATTAACAGGATCATGCACATTAAAGCACTCTGGTATTATTTTTCATTCATGCTCTGTATGTCATTTTTGTGTATTTAAATTTTAAGTGATTGGAGATCTAAGCAGGGACTGCCTTTTGCTACAGTTGCTAGCAATCTATGGTTATGAATGTGGTGGTAGATTAAGAGTACTAGCAATAAAACAAACAAGCATGAGTTTCCTAATTATATAAATCTGGTTATTTAATCCAAATTCTATTTTGCTTGTGGTACTCACAATGAAACTTATCACTGTGATGGACGGACATCAGAGCTACCAATAAATTCACTGACCCAACAGCTCCCACATACTTCCTGACGATTAATTACCTTTGTCAACTTCTAGTTAAAACATCAAAGTTAAAATTTAACTCCTGGACTCTCCTGCCTGCTAGAGCATTCCAGGCATTCCCCTTTCTTTTTCAACATAAATCAGATATAAAGTTGCCTTCAAACAATGTGGACTTTTTTTCTCCTTTGCTGCTTCTAGGCTCTACCCGAGGTCATAAGAAGAAAAGCAATGGCTATTCTTACTTACAAAAGTGAATTATTTTAAGCTCTAATTCTGAAAAATCTTCAGAATCGCAGAGATACAAACAGGTCTCGGCACCAAAGCACAACAGTTCTGCTACCTGAATTCAGCTATGGCTTTACAGTTTAAGATTTTTCATCAAACACAAAGCTGCCACCAGAAAAAAAAAAAACAATCTGCTAGCTGACCTTTCTGATTGCTTTGTGTGTGTCTCACTATATTCGGGAGCATGCTTTTCTTGTATTTAGCCAATCTTCTAACGTGTTTCAAAACAATGTCACGTTTGTTACCAAATACCTAATATAGACTTGATGTAACAAAATTTGAAAAATCTTCTGATAATATTTTTTTTGGTCATTCACATCATTAAAATGTACACACTAATATTTGACAACTAATAGTTCTCATCATTTACTGAGCGATGTTTGCTCTATAACAATTAGCAGCAGGGGGAGCCACTTATTTTTAGTTTCCTCATCACCTAAAATGTAGCTTTCCTTATAATAATTTTTCCTGTATTTTACACCAGTGACAAAATGAACATTTGTTACTTTGAAATTGCGAGGCCCTGCTTGCTCTTGGTAGAACCAGATGCAGCTCTTGGACTGTAACATTAATTCAAAAAGCAAGAGAATTATAGATTGAACCTTTCAGTTTATATTTTCCTCCTATTTCTTTAACTACCACACGTCCTATTTTGAACACATAGTTAGCAACTTCAATCATCTCTCACCTCCTTGATATCAAGCTTTAAAAACCAGAAATGTTAATGAAACTCCTGCAGTGCACAAATGCATCCCTAGATATAATGATGTGTTGATAGCGTATTTTGCTTTCAAACCTTTCCCTCTCCATCAGGAGGAAAAAGATGAGTCTTACAATACTCTCTGAAGATTTATTTCTGTAGAAGGTAGTTCTGTAGAGCTCTGATTTTTTTTTTCCTCAGTAAAACCAAGGGCATTCAAAAGAAAATGTACACTAGTTTTTACATATATTTTAGAAAAAAACATCCTAAGACAAATTCTACAGAGCGAATTTATAAATCAAATTTGGGAGGATTTTTTTGTTTCGTTTTGAAGACACCGCTACTTTGAACTCCCGAAGCACGTTAAGGTGCCACAGAACATTTAAACCGCAGACAAAAAGCTGGCTTCCCCGGCGTCCCGCAGCTCTGCGCCTTCACACGGGCCCGCGATGGCCGGCGGAAGCAGAAGCCACCGGGGCGGCGGCGGCGGCCAGGGCTTACAGCGGGGCCGGCCGCACCGGAGGGGCCCCGTTTTTCGGACGAGGAGAGCGGCCTGGAGGGGACGGGTCCCCCCCGGCGCTGGCGAGCGGGAAAAAAGAAACGGCCACGCGCCCGCACCGGCCCGCGGCGGCCGTTAGATCCGGCCGGAGGGACGCCGTGCCCCGCCGCCTCGGGCCTGCAGCGCCCCGGCAGAGGGGCGGCGGCTCCGCGCGTGCGGG
>VXAA01000346.1:89385-133900 GCA_013399115.1 Anseranas semipalmata | reverse complement strand
GCGACGGAGAAAGGGGAAGGGAATGGGGGGGGGGGGGGGAAGAAAACTTGGCGTGGTGGAGTTCGAGGAGGCTGCGGAAGCGTTCCAGGGACGAGGGAGTAATAAAGTTGACTTTAACTACTGAAGCGCCTCCAGAAATAATTTAACACAGATTTCATGACACAAAAATGTTTTCGTGAGGCTCATTGTGAGTGTCTTTCAGCCAAATGCCCTCCAGACCATTTTTTTAACTTCCCAGCCCACCAACACACTACTTCTATGATTTTATGCCCCTCTTGATCTCTCTCGCTGCTCTCAGGTGTGTTTTTGCCATTACCAGGAGTGAGACGTGCTGTGAAGTCACATCTTAAGAATTGGATTCTCTGGGCCTTTCCTACTTTAAATACTTGTAACTCTTGAGTTTGAGCACTCAAGGCAAACAAGTACACAGATTGGTAAGGAAAAGTGGTATTTATATGCCTATACAAACTGNCCCCCCCCCCCCCCAAAAAAAGGTACTATTTTATCCTCAATTTTCCCATTATTTCTAAAGATTTTTTCACAAATGAAGACACCAGTGGTGGGAGAGCCCTCTGCAGATCATGGCTTCCAGCTCACCTTTCCCTGAGTGCTCTGTGGCCTTGGTTTGTCAAAGATTACTCAGAACGACACCTCTCTACTAAAAATGCTTATTCCATCCATTCTTCAGCTCTAATGTGTTAGTTTGTGGGTTCACAGACTGTGCTGTGGGACATCTGGGACTGCTGTTACAAGTAAGGTTTATAAAACCAGTATCAGCAGGAAGAAGAGCATCTCAGCTCTGAACTCTGTTACTCTTTCCTGCTCCCCTTCTTTTCACTGATAGCATGGCATTGCTGAGGGGAGGCAAGAATAAGGGAGGCTGTACCACAGGACATGGGTAGGTCAAATAAGCAAGTAAGGGAGACAAATTCTAGATTTATTACATTTGTAAGATGGGAGTCCAGCCCTGGCCAATCCCTCATGACTGACCATTGCGCAGGCAAGTGAGAACTGGTAATATGTATCTGGCTTCTCTTGTTCTCTGTGTGGAGAATTTCTTTGTCTCTCAGCTTAGGTCGGAGGCGCTTTTCCCACAAGTTTCAGATTTTTTGTTGTCTTTAAACGGTTACACTTTGGTGGGAGCTGCTAACTGGTGCTTTATGAGAACTTTGGAAAGGATTCCATTCCAACGTAAAAGCAGAAGAATTAAGGGAAAAGTATCCAGCCCTGCATGCGATCAAAATGGAGTTTGTACAATGACATAGACAACTCTTGAGATGTCCTCAGCATCTAAAGGAGATCATAAACAGAGTCCCGGAATAATCGGATCTGGCTATGGCTTTTCTGCCACGGTCCCCAAGTTATTATACTCAATTGAAAGTCATTGAGGAGCAATGCAAATATGGTTAATTCTACACTTTATCGGTTGAAAATTCAAGTTTTTCCAGAGACCAATATGCATTTAATATAAATATACAAAATGTATTCAACTTGCGGTCTTTGGAAGCAATAGAGGGTAATCAAACAGTTAAGAACATGAGTACTTGTAGTAGTGACATAGTGTCACTGAAAGCAAGCAAAGTAAAATGGGCACGGTGCCTCCTGTTTAAAGGATTCAGTCAATAAACAGCTTTTGTAACATTATTATATTTTTCTTCAATGTTCATTTAGTATACCATATAAAATACAGAATTGAATTTTATTGAGTTTGCATAGAAATTGGCAGTGCAGATAAAAAGGAATGCAACTAAAATGCACAGTCTGTATTTTATTGCTAGAAAGTTCATCACAAGAAAGCAAACAAAATGAGAATTTTCTGGAACATAGAAGATACTTTGAGAGAACTAGAGCGTTGTTAGCCCCACTGTTTTTACTCACATAAGTAGTGGATATTTTGCCGATGGCTGAAAGGCAAAATTAGTCCTCGTTCTTATAGAATTAAACTGTTGCAGACTGTAAAGTGTTACATGGAGAGACTGCATTTTGTTATTTTAAGGTTAAGGTATTCAGGATTAAAAATTTCTACTTTAAAATGGTTCAGGAGGTAGTAGAGATATTGATACATCTTTTTTACTACCACTTGTTTTTCCTCACAGCCACATACTATGCTAAAGTAGTGACTAAAGCAAAATGTCAAACAATAGTCAGGTCAGTGCACAGTATCAGTAAGTTATTACAAGGCAGTCTAACTCATAGTTTAAGAAGTCACAGCTGAGGTGTGTGCTAATGGGAGGGCACGGGTGGACCTCCAAAGGGCAGATATCTAAGAATGTTAGAAAAGGATATGTATCAGTCATCATGCAAGTGTATCTAAATCCATGCAAACATTTTAGACAGAAAAAGAATAACCTTGTAAGCATAATAATACTAATTAAATGTAATTTGGCAAGTAAATACCAAACTGAATGTGTTAACAATATGTGAATTAAGATATTATCAAATTCAGTTAGTGGATTAATATCATAAGCATCTTTTTAGAGGCATAACAAATATCTTTATCTAAATTAATTACGAACATGTCTAATCAATTGATCTCTTCAACTTTCACCTGTTACTGAAGTCAATGAGGGATTATTCAGGTATTGCTATACAGGATACATAATGCATTGCAAACTAAAAATAATCTTAATGATGCTTTCAAAAGCTCTAATGTTGGAGGGGTTTGCTGGGCTACAGGGAAATTGCAACTCCTCACAGTTCATTGCAGGCTCAGACCTAAAACCTGCTAAGATGTGGATTTTGACAGTTTGAAGACAATATAATCAAGATGTGACTTGGCTGGACAAATGTTTTAGCCTTGAGGACAACAAATGGGTTTTTGGAGATGCTTTGAGTAGTATTTGTTATTAAGTTGTTGGGTATTGAGATGAGCTAACCAGAGGAAAGGAAGGCTGGAACAAAATGGGGCCTTGATTCTGCAAAAGCTCATGTGCTAGCTTAACTTGAAGTGAAGAGGTGCTTTCATGGAGTACACGTATGTTTGCAGAATGAGCGCCCAAGTCTAGCTGAGAATTTCAAGCACAGAGAAGGATGTGAAAGAATAAACAGATGGGAAATGGATGGTCCGTTAAGCACTTATGTAGGATTGGATATTACTGCTGGAGGGAATAAAAAGATTGGAGTAAAGAAGAAATCTGAGACACAAGAAGAGAGATACAGAGTCTGGCACGCTACAGAGATGTATATTGCATTGCTTGTTACCTTACTAGAATTGCTATCTAAAAATCTCAGTATATGGAAGAAATTCAGGTAATGGAGACTTATGGAGACGTAATATGCATGGTGTTTTAAAGTGAAACCCAAACAAGGAAAGAAAAAAAAAAATCTTTGACCCTTGCTATGCCTAGAAAACATGAGCAGAATGTTTTACAATTTTCTTGATAGTTTATGTTCCAATTAAAGTACAAAACAATCTTGCTTCATTTAAATACAAATGAGGTCAAAGTATTCTGTTAAATTGCAGGATTTGTTTGCATTAGTTAACCAGGTTACCAAAAACAGATGCTGGAAAGGTGGGATTTTGATTCTTAAATGAAATTTGTTCTTAAGTCACTGTACATATGAATGATGTAAATAAAGGAAAAGCAGAAGCGTTCATAGAAATGTGCCTTTTCTAGGTTAATCTTCTACAAAGAGTAGTTGTACATGCTTTTTCAGCAATTGTTAATTACTAGTGCTTAATCTAAGACAAAACAAATTACAGGTCTTTCTTAATTGCTATCAGTGCTCAGCATTTAGCCACCTATCACAATTCCATTAGGAACATCACAACTGAAATTACATCTAAAGGCCCTCCAAAGCTGTTGTGTTCCAAGGAGAAATGGGTATAAGACTAAACAAAAAACAAAAAACAAACAAACAAACAAAAAAACACCCTAAAAAAAAAAAAAAGCAAAGGAAATGCAGAAACTTGAGAGCTATGGCTTAGATGTTATTCTAGAATTCAGTTCTGTAAGAATATTAGTTTTGGGATTCTGCTGCTCATTTTAGCTGATAGTCTTGCTTGCTAACCTGTTTGGCTTTGCATCCTCTGCAAGTGTTTAGAACTTACACATGAGAAAAAGCATGGAATATCTACTGCAGAGTAACTCAGCATTCAGCATTAGCTCCTGTGCTGAGATACTTTTACAACATTAAAAGTCTGTCCTTGAAAATGGATTTATCTAAACTGCAGAAAACAAAGGGCTCAGTCAGTGAAGGAGGAGAGCACACCAGGGAAGATAATGCCAAACAGCTGTTCTGCTTTTCTGCGCTTTAAATTACCTATGAAGTCCCTAGGTACACAAACCTCTATTCTACTGCAGAATGCAAAATAAATAGTTTCCTTCTAATGGGTATTGTTTCATGCTCACTGTAACCTGAAATAAATGCACATGATAGCATTAGACCTATCTAGTTTGAATCCCCAAACCTGTAGGGCAGCCTTGAACCCTAGAGAAAAAAGTGCACTTAGCTTGAGTAAGTCAAAGTGAGATAACACTTTGAAGAAGACAAAGCAGTTTTTGGTTTGTTGTTGAGCAGACTTAAAGCCTGTAGCACTTGTATTCTCCTTTGCATATACGGCATTTAGCTGTTCTAACAGGAGTGTCTTGCACAGGAGGAGCAGATGAGGTTATCCCTGTAACTGTCTGCCTTGACTGTACAGAAGGCTGAAGCAGCTCCTGAGGTGCTTCAGCACAAAGCATAGTGCTTGGCTACACCAGCACTGATTCTGTTTTGCCTCCAGGACCAGGCTGTAAGGAGCAGCTTCATGCCCACTTAGCCCTCCAGGCAGCAGATAAACTGAATGCTGACGGGTGTCCCAGTGCTACACATCCCCCCTGCCCCTTGTCAGTCAGAGCGCCTGGGGACTATCCATTACAACACCACGGTTTTGCCTTACATATATTTATCCATGTTAGGAACCTGAGCTAAGAACATTTCTTCTTTCCTAACAAAAATAAATCGTCAGTTTGCAAGTTGGTTGCAATAAAGCTGTGAGCATCTTCCTTTATACTCTAATCAGAAGATAAAGATTTATGTTCTACCACCTCACCAATAGTTGGTGGGCACAGGAAATGCAGAGCAGCCGGCAGTTCTCAAAAGTCATTTTCAGGACAGATGATTTTCAAGCACCACTGTTAGCTCCAGCTCCTGAGAACTGAATGCACTTCAAAGGGCTACCCCCTGTGTTGCACAGCCTGATCTGATTGAATCAAGCAGCTTAATATTTATAGTCTCTTTTTTGAGGTTCTTTGTTACCCTTGGATAGAAGATATTGCCAGTCCACAACCCTACTTCATATGGGTGTAAAATAATATATGAAGGTTTTAAAAAATACTTTATGTAATTTCCTAACAGAAACTGTTTATACTATTTTTAGCACTTGAGATTTGATACTGTATTGAGAAGCATCATTTAGAAGTTAGCAGCTGGAGGACTTCAATGGTCTGCCTGTGCCAGCACTGATTTCTGTTGACAATTTCTCTCTGAATGGGCCCAATATTTGTATGGCAGGAGACCACAAGTGATTGAAAAATGTTCCTGTAGCAGGTCTGATTCAATAAAAGTAAGGTTTGATATAGATCATGTTTGACTGTTTGATAGATAGGTATGACTAGTAGATTTATTCATATCTTCACTGTGGAAAGCATTCGTTCTTAATTGTCTTACTTTTTTTGAACATTGGAGATATGAGAAGCTAAGGATTTTTTTCCTTATGACTCATGGACACTAAGATAAGTGTCTTGATATTGATTCAAACTTTAAAAATCTTCACACCTACAGTTTATCAATCTTCATCTTTTATTTTCTGTTCAGCAGATACAAACCAAAGATAGCAATGGATCAATTACATATGATTCAGCAGGTTGGTGCAATTGTCCTTGACACTGGTCATTTTTTAATCTAAAGGCATTAATTTCTTTAAAATGTCCTTGATATTCTGCTTCTTCCAGCCCATTGCCTTATCTCCCTCATTCTGCGTCCATCTTTCTAACCAGACAGATTTTTCCTGTCTCAGCCATGCCTTTTTTCCTGTTCATATGCTATTTAGATGAGGAATCATCAGAAATTAGTCTTTGTTCTCTTTGTTAGACTTTGGCTGACTTGCTGTACTCAAGCCTACTACATTTGCTCCCACAGCGGGATCGTAGCTGTGTGTGAGCTGAACACCTGCACAGTTGCAGTTTTGTTTCATGCTTTATTGTAAGAGATAAGTACACTGCTTTGTGTGGTGCTGAGCCCCCATGTCCTCTGGTATATCTGCACCTAATTCTTGTTCATCTTTGGGCCAGGTGGATACGATGGCAAAATTCCTTACTGCACGTCTGGTGAGGCCTCTTCTTCCGACCATGGAAGCTGAGATGGAATATTGTTCAGCAGATGTAATCTACTGATGGGGATGGCCTTCATCAGAAGGAAGTGAAAAAGATAATAGATGCTTATTTGCATTATCCTGATTTGTGAAAATGATGTATGGTCTTCTGTATAAAATTTCAGTAATGATTCAGTTAGTTCCTGTTTTGTCAAACTTGTTTGCCCAGAACAAAACCTGATGGTGCAATGTCATGTTTTTTGTACCTTTTCCAAATTATGCTGAATCATTATAGCAGACAGGATGTTTTCAAAATCAACATGTCGCTTAAAATTCATATTGCCTTCAAAATCTGCCAGTACTTGTGCTCTTTATTATGATATCAGCTTTGCCGAGTGTAGTGGCTAAAATTTCCCAGGAGGAGAGTGGAAACAAATTTGTTAATTTTATGTCATCATCACATTTCAGTTAGTCAAAGCATGTAAGTAAGAATTTTACAGAATACAAAGCAACAGAGAATGTGGCTTTTGGGTAATTCAGTGGTTAAAGCTATGATGTTCTAGTGTTTGTGTGGGTTATACTTATAATGCAGTTTTTAGAACTTAATACAAATTCTTATGATGCTAACAAAGCTATTAAAAGATGCTGGAACTCTGAAATTTAGAACAAGGTCACTGGTAGCCTCTAGTGAGACCATCTTCTTAATACAAGGCTAATTATTTCTTGATGGAAAAGTCTGTGATAATAATCACCGTGCTTTTATATGGAAAAGAAAGAGAGCATGCAGGAGTTGAATTAATATTTAGCAGCTCAGAAATGTCATAGAAACAAAACCAGCTAATTTAGATATGTTTGTTGATTTCCCATCCATTAGATAATATCAAACATTTTTGCATGCTATTTTATGCCATTCATTATTGAAACAGCCTGATGTTATTGTTGTTGGCATAGCTGTGCAAGTAGGAACTGAAGAGAAAGTAATGAATTTTTCTTGATAATAAGAAACATGTAGAATGGGTGAAACTGGGAGAAACAATCAAACAGTAGAAGATACTTCCTCAAACAACATTTTTTTTTTGACAAAGCAGCTGAGGTCCGTCAGTCTTTCTGCAATCTAGGATTCAAAGGTATTTTTAGCTTAACGCAACAGTAAGAATGGGCTCTGATGCCCAGTGATTACTAGCTTTGGTGTATTTCACTTTTTGTTGTTCTGTGTAACCTCCTGTGATGGTACCACTGCTAAAATTCTCTCCTTTTCATCAAGCCTCTGCACGAAATACTTGTTACCTGGAGTAGACACATCTTTACTAAGGGAAAAGAGCCCAAATGTACAAATAAAATTTGTGTGAGTTAGAAAATAGACAGTGTTCTTTTTTCTCCGGGATCTTCTAGGTTAGTCCTCTGATAAATCTGTCTGATAGGAGGTTTCTTACTTTTAAACCGTAGTCATAACTGTGATTTTTTAAATGTTAGTAACTTTCAAACCTAAATGCATTGAATGAGGAGAATAGTTTATCTTGCACTGCAGCCTAAATTTTCATATTCTTTGCCAAACAATTCAAATGAAGATAATTAATTCACCAAATACTTAATATCATGAGCTCACTATTTTTACCTGATAATAAACTGTAATTTATAGAGCTAAAATTAAGATGAGGAAGCACAGTTTTGCATTGCCAAGCATATTACAATATGTTGCTACTACCTGGTAATTTGAAGCTACGGGAATGTATTTTTTAACTTCTTACTGTGAAAATTAGTCTTATTTCAAGTGAGCTGAGATCATGACTACTCCTTTGTTGACCAGCATTTTCAATTGTGCTACATCGCTTGCATTATGCTAAACATTTTGAACTATAATAGAAAAATATTTTTCTTTTGGGAGCCTCAGGGAAGTTATATCTGTGCTCATAAGGTTTCTCAAAAAGCAAAACATTTAAGTAAGCATATTAAGTAGTGACAGACTAAAGAAACAATTCTGACATTATACAGTGAAATATCCCAGTCAAGAAGTAAGATACATGCACGTTTCTGTTAACCATCAACTTAATTTTCAAAACTAATAAGCTGTTCCAGGAAGCATGTTAATTAGACAAGCTTCTAGAAATGCAACAAAAGTATATTTTATACAATATTGGGATTTACCTACTTCAAAGAAATACATCATTATTATGTCTTTTGGATCTTTGTACACGAGACAATAATTTTATACATTGTGTGACAGTGTACTGCTATCTGGCCCTAACACACCATGCTTTTAATCTGTCATCTGAAATGCACATGTCTCATGATTTACTTATTAAATCATCAGCTGCATGTACTTAGCAGATGAATCTGCAAGTCATAGGGTTGTGCATCCTTGTGGTTATTCAAAGGCAGTGGTACTCTGCAACATTACTGTAAAAATGTCCATTTTTCCCTTTAAAATCTATGCAGAGCTGCATTTTCTGATTTCAATGATAAAATTTGAGCTTTCCCTTCAATCCGAAAAACTTAATACAGTTTAGGTGTGATAGTTTATGGGTGTTAGGTATGTGACATACGTAGATTCTCTTCCTATGTGCACATCACTGTGGTTACCTATTATATTACTAAATTATAAAAATGTTGCAGGAAATGCTGTTGATTTGATCTTTCTCCGGCATATTTGTAGAATGATGGGATTATAAAATGGAAGCGATGGCCTTGTTTGAACTACAGAACCTTTGCTAATTTAATGGCACATGGAAGAAGGAACTGCGTGTGCTTCTTATATCCCAGAGCTGCTTTGTAATATAACTATTTGTAATATAAATTGAAATAAATTCATGTACAAGACCACGTTACAAAAATATGTCACCTTTTTCATTGCCTTCTAATACTTCTGTTGTAAATAATAACCTTCACAAAGGGGTATATAAAGTCACTTATCTGATGCCAACTTTACTTTAACATGGTCTCAAACACCTGGAAAGCATGACTTTAGACTGTAACAGAGCAAACTCCTCCATTCTAGGCAAAAGACAGGTCTGTGAGCTCTGTTATGAACTCTGCCATGTTTCAAGTGCAACAGTCATCTCATCCCTCAAGACATTTTATAGCAGTCATGCCTGGCCTTTCTGGGGAAGGAGGCCAGGGGGTCTCACTGGAAGGACCTGATTGCCATGCCTTATCTCTGCCCATCTGGACCTATCACAAACGCATGTGCCTGCGGCATGTGTACCTGTGTAGGAAGGGGGTGGCTATGGGTAGCCTGCCAGCTGCCAGAGCAAATCATCAACTTCACAAGCCTCTGCCAGATGACAGCGCTTTTGGGAAGGAGGGCAGCACAGAGTGAGTCACAGGCTTAATGAAGTGGTCTGGGAGGTCATCTTCCTCTTTGAGGTACTTGAAATGAAAAGAGTGGTAGGTCAAACAAGTCAAGGTCAAGGGAAATCCTCCCTGAAATCACTATCCCAACCAGTATTATTTAGTTATTATAAATGCCTTTGGCAGTAATTTTGAAACTTGTTGGTCTTCCCATAAAGTTCCCTGGTCCTTTTCCAGCAGTGGCCTGTGTAGTATTGCCGATAGTGACACTGCTGTTGTCGCCGTTAGTGTTGTGGGTCAGTGGAAAACAGGCATAGCCGAGGAAGAGGACTGAAGAGGAAAGTTCACTCCTCTGAAGCTGCAGTGAACGGGAGGCTGTACTTCTGGGAGTGGAAACATGGGGCTGTGCCGCACGCATGCCTTGCTGTGGCAGGTCTCCTTCAGTAGCCTTCACTCACACACTCACAGGTGGCATGAGCATAACTGGATAAGAACGTTTCACTTATTTATCAACTCCCACCCAGTCTTTAGCTTCTCTTCATCCACGTCCCCTGCTGGCCAACAGCTAGCAGCCATGGCCTCAGCCTCGGGAGCTCTCCTCCTCCCTGCCATCATGGCTGTCCTGCACGCAGGAACACCAGGCCAAGACCCCGAGGCAGCTGCCGTGCAAGTTTGCTCCCAATCCAGCAGCGACACAGTCGCACTGGTGTGGTATTCACCTCCCCTACATAGTCCCACCGAGGTGAGTTCTCCATAATTATATCTTCATAATTATTTCCTTCGCCAGCGTGGCAGGAGGAGGCACGCGCTGCCCCACACACTGTGGAGGAGGTGTGCATTAGCACCCACCATCGTGTGCCTCGCTCTTGTGAGACAGGGAGAGGGAGGGCAGGAAAAGGACCCAAAGGTGTGTTCCTTCAACACCTACTGCTTGACACTTGAGCCCTGGTTTTACGACGGTCAAGTGTCACAGGGGACCAAGTTACAGGATGAATCAAACGCTATATTTAGGAAGAACAACTGGAAGCTATGACAGGAATTCTCTTTTACACTTTGCTTCTCAACCGAGTTCCACTCCAGCCTGGAGCAGCTCTCGGTGCCGTCCAGGCTGAAGGCATCGGAGCTATTTCAGACACATTCAAAGGATCACAGTCAATATCTCAGCTGGCAGAAGAAGCTACCTCTTTCAGCATCAAAAGGAGGTGTATATACTCACTTGACGGTTTGGAACTTTTCTTATATAAGTAGATAAGTAGATAATCTTGAAGGGGTCAATTAAAAACTCAAAAGACTCTTGTGAAAACTCTTTAATAGCTGGCTGCAAGGTGACTGCTGTAGTTCTGGTTTTCTGCTTGTTTTAATGTCTTGTGCGGTGTATTCAGAGCAGATTGTTACATTATTGCTTCATAGTCTATGGGGATCTTAAAAGATTTAAAACAGAAAGTCATTTAAATACCTGCTGACTCATCCGAAGCATGACTGTATTAGCTCAAATGCTACAGCACATATGTACATGCTTATTGTTTTCTATATGTTTGTTATAGGTAGTGAAATGTTACATGGGGGATTTGATGGTAAGAGAGGTGGTCTTTCCCTGTAAGCTTAACAGGTCACAGTGGTGGAGACAACTGCATTACAGGAAATATTACGCTGTTTTCCTACAGCATGTAGTAACAGTCTGGAAGCAGCGAAGTGGAGGTTTCTCTTCTTTATTTGTGCTAGCTGGGTTTCACAGTGGTGTAGTTCCTGTCAAAGCCTTTTAATAAGATAATACACTGCAGTTCTGTGTCCAAAATACCCTTTGGGCTTCATGCCATAAGTACAGCAGGGCAGAAAGGGGTGGCTTTGAGCCGGGGGGGTCCCTCCTGGTGTTTATCAGCTGCCGTATGTCTCTTCTACAGATTACAGAAGATGGCATTATGATATCTCATCGCATTTAAAGCAAATTGAATCAGTCAGCTTATTATCTTTCTGCAGCCCTGTCAGAAGTTATTTTTAGCAGACGGACAGCAGATAGGTCCTTTGTTTTTTAAAGGGTCTTTTCACAACCCGGTTTTATGTCACTCTGCAAAAAGCAGTGGTTACTTTCACTGGGAAGTAAGGAGAGCAGGGGAATTTGCAGGAGCAGCCTGGCATTAAACAGCTCCGAACTGAGCTCCTGTTGCCATTGCTTCCTAAGTTTGGCTCGGCATGCAGACCATAAAAGGTAAGAGGTGAGGCACGGGGCAGCCAAAAAGACACCGGGGCGTAAAGGCTGCACGCCGCTGCGCGTCCCTGAGCGTGCACGTGGGAAATTTGGCCATGGAAGTGACTGTGGAGAGTGATTTGTTCGAGTTTGTGGATCTGATTGGGATGCCAGAAATAACTCAATCAGTGCAGCACTCTGGACTTTCTGAGACACCTGGCAAAAGAATACAGAAATTTATAAAAACTAAGTAATTGCTTCAGTAATAAGAGCATCTGCAATCTGGTTTATTTTCCTATCGTTGATGGTCAGTATTGTCCTGGAGGGAAGCTCTGGAAAGGGAGGGAAGGGGACAGAGCCAGGGAAGATTGTCTATTTTTACTCAGTGGTGTGCTGTTGTCCTGATTTCTCTGGCAGTAATGAGGACAGCACGAACTGGTAGGAAAATCACCTCCTCCAAAAACAGTCCTACACAATTGTATCATACATCCCTCTTTAGGAACCGGTGTCTGATTGCAATCATCACAAGTGCAGACTTCTTGTGAGCTTGGAGCACCTCACTGAGTAGCACGATTGCTCTGCTTCATTTGAAGTAGAGATTCCGTGTAAATCCCTGCCCATTTAGCTCAAGGTGGCCAAAGAAGCACAGAGCAGTGTTTTTGCAATGCAGACACACAATATGGAAGAGTACACTTTAGTCTGAATTTCTTTGTGACAGTGTTTAGAAACTAGACCCACAGTGTTTTAAAATGTTGTATATTCATTTCCTGTGCTTTTGTTTCCATTTTTCATTCTGATTAGGAAGAGGAAAAGACGATAAGAAAAATTAATTAAACTTTTATGTATTATGAGCCCTATCTTTCCAATAAACTGATGGATTGTTTTGCATTTGTCTTTGGAATACAAATGCTGATTAACAGCACAATGTATGAGTATCAGCTGCGTGGCAATCATGAGGAAATGCTTATTTCCATTCATAGCAAAGATTTTGAAAAAGGAAAGAGAGTGCAATATATTCTTTGGATGAAATTTTGGCTTCTTGAAGTCTGTGCAAATGTTGCCATGAACTTTGGCATCCAAGTTTTCATCCCACAAACTGAATTCTGAGATTGTTTAAACTGTCTCTGATGTCAAACTACGGCCACAATGTAAAATTCTCTGGAACAGTGCTGTTTTCATTTTGCACAGTGGGATTTTTTACTGGTTTACTAATGTAGCTGAACCAATTTAAACCTGAAGCCTACATCCTCTGAGTTAAGGCTGTTTTGGTTTGGCCAGCGCTCTTACAGCTGAGCCTGCAATCAGAGAGAGACCTCTAATGGCAGGTCGCTTGCACTTTAAGTCCTGCTCAGAATTAGGCCCAGATTTAAAGCTGATGTGAGAGTACCCAAGAACAAATCATCCATGCAGCTCCAGGGATACAGTTTCAGACTGATATTCTGGGCTGAAGCAAATCTACAAGTGATCTGTACTTTTCTTTGATACTGCCTCCATGGGACAGTTGCAATTTTTGGAATACCAAAGTCTCTGACCCACTTGTGACTTCTCAGTTTATTTCTACTCTTCTCTCCTACATCATTTATTACTTTTCTCAGTATATTCTTTCCAATCTCAGGTAAAATACTGTAGACAAAATATACTATAATTTGGTTGTATTCAGTGAGTTCTCTGACGGATGAATACTTACTTATCACCTTTTAGTATTACTATCTTATTTTGCATTATAGTGAGCTAGGTTAAATAACAAGATTTTGATGACGGTCTAGTCCAGTTAAAGTAATAAATCTCAGTGAAAGATTAAAAGGCTGAGACGATATTTAAGTTAAAGAGATAGTAACTTTCTTTCTTGCCTTTTTTTTTTTGACATTTACAAAATCCTTTGACTTTGGTGTGTTTCCCTTTGTTATTGCATATTAATTCTGTACCAGTCTGTATTTCTACACATGCATAAAATTATATGAAAAACTGTTATTTTTTTCTTGTTGCTAAGAAAATTAATGAATCTATATGTTCTAAAACTTTGAAGAGAAGTTACTATGTGCCCTAGCAATTCTCAAAGAGAATTTACAGTTTAACCATCTTGATAATTTTCAGTCTATATGTATTAAAGATTTACAAGAATGTGTGAGTCAGGAAATGGTAGTCTGCACTTTTCAAAGCTTTGTATCAAGGTATGTTTATTTGAAAGAAGGTTTAAACTTAGAGTTCTAATAATTCCATTGTACATGCTGTGACAGAGATAATCATACATTGTTTATTTTCAAATGCTTCCTTTAATTCTTGCTCATTTTACGATGCCATTAAGGTTTGAGAGATTCCTTATCTCTACTCATTATTTTTTTTAATGTGAAAGAGAGATCTCCATTTGTGGCTATGAAAGATTAATTGGAGAAGCTCAGGTGTTCTGTCTCCTTCTGATATTCAGAAGGAATACCTAAGCAACTCTGAAACTGAGACGGAAACAGGAGATGGGCAGGTGAAATGGATGCCTGTCAAGAGGCAGCATGGGTTAAGTTCTAGTTTATCTCCCCTAGCTATCAGAATGTCAGAGCCTGTAACACTTTCCCATTTTGCTTGCAGGGATAAGACTCTGTCTTAAAAATGTCAAAACAGCCAGCGTCACATGTCAAAGCCATTCAGGTAAGAGACAGTATTTATGTTTCTAATATAATAAAATAATAAATCTCAACCTCCGTTGTTTGACAAACTGCATTTTGCTCATACAAAACACCGCAAAAGTGCTAACTGAGGATTATTTTTTCAAAGTGAAAAGCTTGGTAGTTATGAAAGCACTGAAAAATTTTGACCTGAAGAGCATCTTATGATCTGAGCTGAGAAAAAGACAGATCAGACAGGCTGTTTGCTTACTTGCTTGCTTATATGTTCTTTCCAATGTTAGGTGAATCAGCTAAGTAAAACATGGTGATACATCTGCAAAATCAATCAGCCTTATGAGTAAAACTAATTCTTGCAACTATTGGATTTTCCACAGAATGAATGTAATTTTGGAAGAACTGTAGGCTAAAAAGACAGGATGGCTATTACAGTCTTTTATGTCTGCATTTCCTCAGGTAAAAAAAAAGCTTCCAATATTTGTTTAAGAAGACATTTTAAAGCCAAAATAAAATGAGAGAAAAGTTGATGTTTTCATTAGAAAAAATCTTGTATGTCACATACCTCCTCAAATGGCATGTGCTCATAAGGATGAAGTTGGTTGTTACATCCTTGTAAAAGAAACACCTGGAGAATTATTCCAGCATCATGAAGTAGCTAAACTGTATTTAACTCGCGCTATCACTGATTCTTTTCAAAAGCAAAAATAATTTCTGAACTGCAGAATTGTACAGAATTTTCATGTATTCTGTAAAATGCACTTGCAATCAAATTTTCCCATGAGTTCAGGTTCCCTTGAAAATACGTAAGAATCACAAAACAGAATTTCTAAAGTCTGACCTACCCTCTGTTTCCCCAAGGTAATACTAACTTAGTGGATTGGGGTATCAATAAGATTAATTACCCAGTGGCTAGACAGCATACTGAAGTGGCAAGGCACCGTAAAAGTGCTAATTCTGACCATCTTCATCATCAAGTGTACTAGACCAGGCATTCAAGCTACTGTACTAATTCAGATGAAAGTAGCAGAACGCATTGACTTCACTCAGTTCAAATTTTTGTCTGTCATTTACAGACTACGGAAATGTTTATATGATTAATGAAAAATTGTAGATAATTTTTAGCTCAAAAGTATTTACATTTTACATTTAAACTTTCTAGGCATGTACAACCATTTTTAAGGGATGAATTCAGTTTACTCTTTTCCTTAAAGTAGTTAGACTCCTTTTTAGTTTTCTGATGACTTTCCAACTTTTAAATATAAAGAAATGCTTCTAGTTGGTCCATTTAGAAAGCGCGTTAAGTTTAAGCACTAAGTTTAATTTTTTAAGAAACTTTAATTTTTGCAAAGGTAATTTGAATCACTAGGAAAATTACTGCACAAACTTAAATAAATCTATTAAACGTGGTGTCAAAGGTTGCTCCAGCAGGGAGACTTGCCCTTGAGTTGATGCCTATCACACTTTGAGCACCCTGAGAACCGTGACTCAAAATGTCACATTACCTTCATACATTGTGATTCATATATTATGATCCTTTGCTATTAGGTGCTATTACAGTAGGGCTGACATCCGCTGGAGAATAAACATAGTGCTACAACGATGGAAATGTAATGCCACCTTACTGACTGAAGTATCCGATGTTGCTCCGTGTCAGAAATGGCTTCTTTCTGACTGTATGAGATGTACTCTAAAGTTTTCACATGCCAACAGCTACCAAACAGAGACGTGGGAGAGCTGAGGGTAGCAGCTGGTTCCCGAGAGTAGTTTGGGGTGACAGAGGACCAAAGGAGTATTAATTCCTGGTAAATTCATCACTGGTCTCCTTTCCCTCTCCCCCTCAGTGTGTAAAAGGCTGTGTATAGCTCTGGCTGACAACTATTCTCCCCACAAATACCACTCTTGGCTTTCCGCAGAGATAAGGGTGAGGGGGTTCCTTGTTTTTGTTTGTTTGTTTTTGAATTCCATTCAGTTTTCTCCCTTATATATACATTTTTTTTTTCAATTTGAACATGTTTATACTCAAGTAGCTTTACAGCTTATTCAGTTATGCTTCTGGACAGGTAGGAAGTGGTGTGATGCTGTGAAGAATTTATCTGTATCAGCCCTAAGCTCATGCATGGCAATGACATCCAAAATACAGTAGGCACTTTCCAGAAACAAACAAACAAAAAGATGCAAGCCCAATAAGAATCAATATGATTAAAAATGATAACCACACCTACAAAGTCTGTCTACAGCAATTATAATTTACAGCTTCAGAAGTTTGGAACAAAAAATATCCTGTTTAGCATTTTACTGGATGGGGGAGCAGGCAAGGAAGAGGTCACCAAGACTCGTATCTCCATCCCAGCAGCCACGTGGCAAGAGCCCTGAAGAGGATTTTAAAAACACAACTGCACACTCGTGCTGATCACAGCACAACACCGTCCTTGCAGAGCTGCACTGGCATGCAGGACTTAGTCCACCACTCACCCATTACATGGCTGCTTATCCACGGGAACGGACCGGCCTTGGATTAAGAGGGAGATTTACCTCTCAGGATTCTGATGTCTCTGGTCAGGATCTGCTAGGAAATTAGCCATGCTTTCATTTTGTACTAGAAATATTTTAATTTATAGTGTGTTATAGTGTGGTGTGTTATCAGATCCAGACAGTGTTAAACTATGTCTTAAAGGCTGCTCGTTTTACTAAGTTAATATTTCATGTCTGTGTACATCTTGTCCAAACTTGGAAGTGAATGCACTTTTTGCAGATAAAATAGTTCAAACCACTGTAGTGTGACACACTGAAAATGCTGAAGCAGACCAAAGAACGGCTTATTTAATTTAATTAGCAGTCTGGCACTTAGTGGTTCATTTTCGTTTCCTGAACTGTTTTTAGTCACAGTAGGAAATGCAAGGACCGGGTATCAGAATTACGGTTTTGTGGTCAGCCTCAGGTGGCTGTGGGAGGCTGACTTCTGCTTTTACTGACTCCAAGGAGAACGGATGCCCAAGTTCAAAATGAGCACCAGGAGGAGAGATCTGTCTTGGGAACAGTTCTGGTATTTCAGCTCTGCAAACCTCTATGGCCACACTCTCTGTAAAGCACTAAAGTGTTTCCTATTCCAAAAAAAGCAGCTGACCGGAGGTACCAGAGCCTGGCTGGGGAGATGCTTAAAACTAAAAAGGGCAAAGCTGTTTTTTTCCACTCATAAATGAAATAATGGGTTAAGTACTGTGAGGCTGAAAATGCCTTGTCTCCTGGGATCTTAATAAGTGCAGCTGAAAGGTTTTGCAATATATAAACTAAAGCTCAGTGAAGAAGCATATGAAATGAATGCCTGCTTGTCTATAAAATACACAGCTCTACAGACATTTGCCAGCCCCACTGAAATGGCAACATTACCTTGCATAAATAAAAGAGAAAAAAAATGAAAAAAGGGAAAGGTGTTTATTTCTTGGCAAATGGATTCTTAATTTGTTTGATGCTGGACTACAGCTTCCAGAACATTTGTTGGTACTAAGAGCAGTGGGCTGTGTTCCTGTGGTTATCCAACCTGGGGCACGATCTGCAAGACCATGATTTGAGCAGAAGGAGGGGATTGTTCATCTTCATTTTGTGCAAATCAGTCAGATGGGAAACGACAATAACGCAGCCTGCTGTTTGAAGGTTCTCTGTTTACTCTCAATAGCATTACCAATTCACCCGCTGGTTTTACAAGTGGGAGTCATGATATTTTGATGACATTTCCTATGAGCAGCTTCTCTTCTGAGATCACGAGATAAGAATAGGTATAATTTGTGCATTTAGTTGATCACATTATTTGACTTTTAAAATAATCCATGCTGGGTCACATGAGGAAATAGATACGTTTTAGCTGTTTTTCCATAAGCGATGTTTTCAGCACTCAACATGGAAGTGTTGTGATGATGTCTCAGAAGTAAGTGCTCGGAAACCACAATGATGTCTGTACTCTCGTTGCACCCCTTTAGAGTTTTGCTGCTTAGCATTGTGCATCTATCTATCAGTCACTATAATATGCATCATAATTTCCTTCTCACAGGCTAATATTAACATCCCAATGGGAGCATTTCGACCTGGTGCAGGCCACCCTCATAAAAGAAAAGAGCTAACACCTGAAGAAGTGGAGGAGGTAAGAAAAAATGGGGCTTTTTGATTTTTTTTTTTCAAGGGAGTCCCTGACATTGATGTAAGAAAGCCTTTAAATCAATCTTATAGCACGACCTACCAATCTTTAGTACCACAGCTGACATACAGTGATCATTCATGGAAGTAACTGGCCATTTACTAAAGACTTTATAGATACACAGTTCTGTTTTTGATGCCGAGGCCTCTATAGGAACTCAAACTGTTTCAAGGGTATGTAGCTCTACAGGATGATATCTACTGTCAGGATTTCCTGAACAGTATTTATCTAGACTGGAATTGGTGAAATACAGCAAGAAAAGTTGCAGCAAGGCTTTGGAAGGGTCTACATGCTGCCCTGTGGTGTAATTTACTGTTACAGCTTAACAATATTGAATAGGTTTTCAAATGGGACATTTGGAGACCTTTTTGGATTATTTGTCAAGAAGTAGAAATTGAGTGTGAAGACTACACATCTGCAAATTAAAACCAGAAATTGTGAACCTGCAGAAGGGTGAAAATATTCCCTGTCAGATTAAATTCTGTGCTTTGATGCCTGTATTTTGCAGGGAGTCTTTAACACTGAGTTTTGAATGTGAAGTTAAATTTATGCCTTAGTCAACATTGATCACAGATACCATATTTCTGGATGATATTAAAGCATCTTATCTACTATGAACTTTCAGAACAAATAAGAACTGAAACCAACTGAACTTTTTTAGTTGAAACCAACTAAATCCAAGTGCAGAACTGGTCCTGCTGGGCCAGAGCTGCTGATGCCACTCGGAGCCAAGGGCAGGAGAGGCTCAGATCGACCCGTTCAGCCGGGCTGGCCCTGGCAACACTCAGCTAGTGGACTCGCTGCCATGCTCGGGGTGAAGCGGAGCTGCTGTGGTTGGAGGGAGCCTTGCCCTCATGCAGAGCAGAGCCCAAGGAGCAGGAAGGAGGGGACCAGCCACTTCACTCCAGGCGTGCAGTTACAGTGCTGGTGGTGCAACCCGAGCTAGAAACAGCCAGGTTTGCTTTGGACAAATCATCAGCTCCTTCTGGCCAGGTACAGGCACTTACAATGGGTGGTTTTGGCTACATAATAGCTAATTCTTTCTTTTCGGTCTGGATCAGACAGTTTTTTCAGACAGTTTTTTTTTTTTTTTTTCTGAATTTCAACATATTTGATATAAATAGTGCTCTGTTTACAGAGAATTTTTCTGAAGAAATCAAACTCAGCTCAATTTAACTCTTTTTAAGAAGATTTAAAACAAAACAAAACAAAGCATAGAAAGTGACCTTAAACACATACTGTTCCCCAGAAGGAAATCAAACCACATTTTCTCTGCATAATTAAACTGGTGAAGGAATGCAAGTTATTAAGCAGAAACTAATATTGTATGAATGAATTCTGGTGGTATTTGAGAAATAAAATAAATGACAAATGCTGATAATTAGATTTGGTTGGGTAATTGAATATTGCTTTGCTTTACAATTATGTGAGTGCTATACGTGAGGCCGACATTATGGAATAAAAGTTCTCGGTCTTGGTTTTATAGCCAATATTCAACCAAACCAGTGGGAGCAGAGACTACAGAGACAGCTCTTGTCATAGGAACAGAATAAAAATGCTACCAGTGGACTCATCTTTTCAGCGTTCTGACCTTGTTAAGTTTTGCAATAAAGCTTGTGAGTCTTTTGAGCAGCCTTAGACAAATATGCCTTTTGCTAACAGTCCTTAGCATTTTTCACTGTATTTTAAAGCCTTGGCAAAGGAAATGGGGGAAATATGGCTCTTACTCAATGGGTTGGTGTGGTCGGGAGGGAATGCAAATTTTTGAAGGTCAAAGGAAAGGAGATGTTAACATGCAAAAGAAATTGGAGGTGGGAATTTCAGAAAATAACTTTTCTTCAGTCACAGAATTTCCATGCATGTATTTGTTAACTCTTGTCATACATCTAAATCACTCTGCAGACTTCCTTCAATAAAACTGAAGTCTGAGGTCTGATCTCAGCTTTTCCTTGCGCACAGAGTGGGTGATCTAGGGAGAGATGCAGTTATAAATAGCACATACCTGAGATTAGGATGGAAAACTAACATGAATTTATGGAGTGCAAAGTCTCCAAAACATGCTCAAAGTTAGCACCATTTGTACTATGAGAAGGAATGCTATTGCAGGTGACTTGAAACGGTCTTTTTAACATGGCATCTGCTACATACTGGTAAGAACTGTGGGGTTTTTAGGATGGTAGTTTTTTTCTGATTTGTTTTTAGATTTGCAGACTGTGCAGAAAAACAGTGAAAGGAAACAAAACAAGCTCATGACACCTCTGACTACTGATACAATTTTGTGCATCCCTCCAAACACCTTCTGTGTCAACCCTAGTTATTCTCTTGCTGTGTTTTGATACTGTTCTCAGATGTCAGATCATTAAGCTAGATATTAGACAGTGTCTGGGGCTGGACTACTGACTGGGATCTTAAATGATCAGAACAGAAACAATAGCACAATGATATTAATTAATATTAGCTTGTATTAACTAATATCATATTAGCTAAAAAGTGGGAAAAGATAATACAAATTTCCTAAGCCAAGCAATATAATTGTTGCTTCAGTTTTCTTTTACATGATGATCTCTAGAAAGTTCTCAAAGATCAGATAAGAAGAAACTGTTGGTTTTCTGAAATTCTTTGTTTATTTGCTACTTGACATTGTAAAAGTCTGCTTCCTTATTAGTATGTAGTCCCTTAGTCAATAGAAAAAAAGGGTTTTACTGGCCAATAATAATTGACAGATAACTTTGAAATTTTAAAAATGAAGTTAAATATTAGGAATTGTCTGATCATAGGCTAATAAATCTAAATACTGAATTAACTCCAAAATCCAAAAACCCCATCCCAAGAGACATTCACGGAGTAATTTAAATAAAATAAAATAAAATAAAATAAAATAAAATAAAATAAAATAAAATAAAATAATTGTATTGTGAAATTATTTGCAGTAAAATATTCATTCACCTCTAAACCTATATGATTCCTTCTGTATGTCAGCTTTATAAAATACAGAACAGGCTGGATAGACCTTAAACTCCCTACTGGAAAACTACTCCTTCAAAACAATGCTTAGTGTAGAATAGAAATTGTCTAAAATACATGCTCTACTTCACCTAGGAGCAATAGTACATCGGAGGAAGTACCAAGAGGTGAAATAATGTGGTCCACCAGGAAACTAGCTGAGATGCTCACTATTGTGTAAGTGCTGTTGTTGAGCCTGTACTTTTACAGCGTCAGCAAAACTGCCATTAGGCACTACCCTAATTGAAATATAATGTGGTAAAAATCCTTCTGTTCTTACAACTGAGGTTAAGAAAAATTAAACATAAACTCAAGCTGAACTTGGATGGAGCTTTTGGGGTCCATAACCTACTGTCGTAGCTGGTCTCCAGAGCTGGGGAAGTGCATGATGTTTTTCCTCCCGTGTTGGCCAGCAGCTGTGAGACTGCAAGAAATTGGATGATAAAAATGATTCTTCAGCTTTTTTTCCTTAAAAAATGAAAGATCTGGGAGTTGCCTTTAATACTTCAGTCAGCTAATTTTATGCTAATGATCTGACTGTAAATTCTTACCCGTTTACAAAAAGGTCAACATTCCTCTGCACTGAGCACCTTCTAATGTTTTTTCATGATGTGTTTAGACATTCAGGACAACAACTAACAGAATAATCCATCTCTTCCCGCCACCTCCCCCCAGCAAGGTTTCCATTGTAATTGCATTTAGTATAAAAACATCCTTTCCTGTTGCTCAAATAACCGACCTATGCTCATGCTCAAGAGCTTTCTATTGCAGCAGCAAGGTCACTGATATCGTTTTGTGCAGAGTGTTCCTGCTACAGAGGAGGAGAAAGACAAGAAGCATCTCCCAGGAGCTAAGAAACTTCCAGGTCCTGCTGTCAACTTATCAGAGATTCAGAACATAAAGAGCGAGCTGAAATTTGTCCCCAGAGCTGAACAGTAGTTGGAACAAGCAGGTGAGTAACAGAGGTTCTTTGCGTGGCGATAGGAAAAGCAGGCTCATCCAGAAACACTTTTATGTCAAAAGATGGCTTTTCAATTATTACAAAGGACCTGGAATCACCTTCCATATTTCAAAGACAAAATATAATTTGTAGAAGAAGAGGTCTCATAATCCTCGGAATTCTGCATTATTTCAAACACGGAGCATGCAGGAGACTGTATCTGATGATACATGGCACCCATGAACCTACCTAACAAAAAGCGTATTTGGCTATTATGTTGAAGCCAGCTAAAAAATACCATCTTCTTGCTTCACAAGCGCAAGTTCCCGTTTTACTCAATACAGGACTTGTATTTCTCTACACTAACTACAAATAGATGTATTACAATGCAAATAATTTTCTTACAGTGATGGACAAGTAGGTCAGTGTTTTTAAAAAGCTCCTTTAGAACATTAGAGATTGGATATTATTTTATTTTTGTAATTCGAAGCTACCATACTAATGGCTCCATGCATTTGGTCACACAAATGTACCCAATGCCACTTGTGGCACCCAAGGACACGCAACATATCCATGTGGGGCTCAGAAATATGATATGAGGCCTCAGGGAGATCTTTGCTCCTCTGGAATGGCAGCTGGAGACCAGACAGGGATCCTCAGGTACTGCAGGCAGCACCAAACACCTGTGGATTGAGGCACTGGTCTGTGACTTGCACCACAGCTCATACTTCATCTTTTTTTTTAAAAAAGGAAATATTCATCACTTTAGAATCATAGAATAGTTTGGGTTGGAAGGGACCTTAAAGACGACCCAGTTCCAACCCTGCTGCCATGGGCATGGACACCTCCCATTAGATCAGGTTGCCCAAAGGCCCATCTGGCCTGGCCTTGAACACTTCCAGGGATGGGGCATCCACAGCTTCTCTGGGCAGCCTGTTCCAGTGCCTCACCACCCTCATAGTAAAGAATGTCTTCCTTATATTTAATCTGAACCTACCCTCTTTTAGTTTAAACCCATTACTCCTTGTCCTATCACCACAATCCTTTATACAGTCCCTCCCCAGCTTTCTTGGAGGCTCCCTTTAAGCACTGAAGGCCGCTATAAGGTCTCCCTGGAGCCTTCTCATCTCCAGGCAGAGCAAACCCAACTCCCTCAGCCTGTCTCCAGAGGAGAGGTGCTGCAGCCCTCTGATCATCCTCATGGCCCTCCTCTGGACCACCTCCAACAGATCCATGTCCTTCTTGTGCTGTGGGCCCCAGAGCTGAACACAGTGCTCCAGGTGGGGTCTCATGAGAGCAGAGTAGAGGGGAAGAGGCACCTCCCTCAACCTGCTAACTACACTTTTGATGCAACCCAAGATACAGTTGGCTTTCTGGGCTGCTAGTATACTTTGCCAGCTCATGCCGAGCTTTTCATCCACCAGAACCCCCAAGTCCTTCTCCTCAGGGCTGCTCTTTATCCATTCGTCACCCATCCTGGAATCGTATTTGGGATTGCCCTGACCCAAGTGCAGGACCTTGCATGTTAATTCAGATTTCAGAATTATTTTAATCAAGGCTGATAAACCTCTGTTGTTTTACATTCTGAGCCATAAAATAATTAATGATCATTTCCATCCATTAAATTATCATCTGATTTTCTTTGAAAAGCCTGAGTCAGTTAAGATGCATCAGGCAGTTATAATGAAAGTTCAGCTGTAGAGAGAAGTTTCAATATAAAAAAACTGACTACAGTATGAAAAAGATATTTGTGTCACATAGTAGTCATCTGAATTGCCAGTTGTGCCTATTGACACAAGTCCTTTTTATCGTGAAGAGAGGCAGAGGAGCTAAGCTGAGTAAAAGAACATCATCTGGAATTTACTGCACAGAAACATTAAAGAACAAAAGAAAATAAAAAGCAATGCAAAAGGATTCTGTGAACACAGAAGTGCTATGGTCCAGCAATCTTGAAAGAAATGGTGTATAATCTGAGTGAATTGTCCCAATACACACTGTAGCATTAATTTATTTTTTATGTACAGCATAAATATGCCATTTAGAAGGAAAATGCGTTTAGTTCTTTCTTTTATCCAGCTGTGTCGTAATGTGCCTGTTATTTTCAAAGCAACAACAAAGTCTTTCTCTTCAAGAAACTTGGGAAAAGGAAAATGAACATTTTGTAAAATGTAACATTGTAGTCATTGCACTAAAAGCAGTGCCCAGAGAAATATGAATTTTTAATGTGAGGCTTTAAAGATTTTTTTTTTTTTTTGCGTAAGAGATATTTAGATAGAAATTTAACCCCATATTTAGTCTCAGATGATTGCTATTTTCAGTATTTAAAATTGTTATTTTATGATCAGCTTACTGAGAGTCTGACGGAAACATTCAGGGCATGCACAGAGATTCACTTTAAAGAAAAGATTTCTACAGGAAAGTCACCAAAGTGAAAGTGAAAGCTGTGAGGTCATTATGAAGTCATTTCTGTCTCCTTCCTTCTTGTGATGTATTTGATTATCGGGTTCCGACGGTGACACAGATGGGATGGCTGATCACATCATTTGTGGAAAGGGCAGAAAGGAGGAAAGGGTGAGGGGACTCCGAGGTGAAGGAGGGTGGTAAGGGGGAATGGCTGTATGAAATAACATTGTTATGCTTGGAGCAGGAGGTGATCAGAAGTTACACATGTTCAGCCATTAAGTAATGTGTACCCCTTGTAAGGGGGCGAGGTTGTGATTGATTGGAGGTTTCTCCCCCAGGAGATAAACAGATGGGTGTTTTTGATTCCAAATATTACTGAAGTGACGGTAAATATGATCACCATTTACCTATTGATCTGGCTAATGTGAGAAATACCGCTTCCTAGATTTTGGATAGTACAGTCACAGATCACATCTGAAAACTTAATTTCCAGATGATTTTCAGACACAGTACTCACTGGAGACTAGAGTTCAGTTTTAGTTGTAGTGCAGAACTAAACATGTGCATAAATTCTACATCAAATTGAAATGTAAATCAATCACTTGCCACATCCAGCAGGCTGGACAGGTACTAAATCTAAGGATTGTCACCCATAGACAATATTCATCAGTTGGGTTGTTTTAGGCATGACCTGCAGCCTTATATAAAATCTGATGTAGTCAGTGAATTGTTTTACGACTGTCCATTCCAAGCCAGTGAAGATTATCTTTATTTGCAAGAAGTCCACATTCACATCTGCCTGATGCTTTGCTTCATGTTGAAAAAGGGGTTACTGACCATCCTTTGGATGTGATGCGCTCTAAAGAATGGTACATTGACTGGTCAATAGAATATGTCTGTGCAGAGTGCATGCTGATAAATGAGTGCATCCTTTGGTTTTCATTGTTTGGAAATGAATTATCTCTCACATCAGTACAATAAACTCTTCAGATATTCACAGTTGAGGGATTTCCCTTTGTTGGTATTTTTATATTTCTCATGGTACTCTGTAGGTACCCACTGAAACTGATGGAATAACTCCAAATTCTCAAGATAATTTCCATTATGCTGTGATTCTATAATATAATATCATAAAAGAATCAAAAATATACATAAATATATCAAAAATACCAGAGGTTTTATAACTATAGCAGTTATTTTTAACACTTCCTCCTAGTATTGTCATTTGCCAATGGATAGTTTCAGTAAATTGCAAGTCAACACGATCAGTTTTGTTTAAATTTTGATCCATGTTTTCTTGCTTGGTTTTAGAATGCAAACCCATCAGCAAAAATAAAGAAATGAAGAACAATAGGTTGGTCCGTTATTTACAAATCCACGCCTGCATAATTTGTAGTTTAGAGTAACTTCTGTTCAATATCTTTGGTTTTGCTCTTTCACCAAATTGGGAAATATGGAGAGACTTACTAAGATCACAGTTGTGGGTCTAACAGTTTGTGGGAGGGATATAATTAGTAAAGTGTCATAAAGCTGGATCCATTGAAGGTCATAAAGTGCTTATCAGTTAAGATATTCCTGTAGTCATCCCTTGCTGCTGGTCTATCATCTATAATTAACTCATTAGCATACTCTGCTTTGTTGTAATTATTTTTTTTCTTCCATAGAACTGTAGATGATGAGTTTGATGCAGTTAGTTTTAGTATACAAATGAGTTGTGATTCATTTTCTTTTTCTCCATCTACATTTTTTTTTGCTGCTCCCTTTGCACATGCACATTTCTGCATGCACAAGAGTGAAACACACAAAATAAAATAGCAACACAATAGCACACAATAACCAGCTAAATATATGTCCTGTTGAGCCATGGTCAGGAGCATTTAATTTGACAAATGGAGCATGATATGGCTGTGATTTATTACTGATTGTTGTGATATCTCATGGGATAACTAGCATGGTGATTGCACATGAAAATATAACTGAGCAAAAATCGTCATTTCTCCTAAGTATAGCGTATATTTATTGCAGCCAGTTAGTACTGCAACTGATAGAATATTTGGATTCTTTCTACATTCTGTACCCCTCTGAGTTTGTGTCCTGAAGTGTGGGGGTTTGTGTAACAAGCACTTTATAAGAGCATCTTGAAGGACCATGGAGTCTGAATACTATGGTTTCAAAGGGCCTAAACCCTCAGCTAGTTTGGTCCAGTCTTTCCTCTTGAAGTAGACTCTCATACAGTTGCTGACGAAACTTATCAAAAGGCAAAAGAGGGAAATTTACTGTCTTGAAGTTACAAAAAATAATCTTTGTCATGGACATATATGCAGCACTGCTGGTATTGTCTTCTGAACATGTTTGGAGAGAGCTCTCATTGCAATCCCAATCACAAATGTACTCAGAATTTGGTCAGACAAGGTTGCTAAGCCATGCCTGGGCTGTTGCCCACTAACAGGGTGCCTGTCTTGTTCAAGGTGTCAGAAACACACAGCTGGTACTTGGAGATAATCCCTTGTGTTTACCTGGAATTCTCGTGGGCAGAGTGGTTTAATTGCTGAGCAAGCATTAGTTCTGTTGTCAGCATGGGAGTTGTATTTTGAAGGCTCAAGAACAAACAGATAGCAAGAGCTGCCCAGGTCAGCTTAGTCTTTGCATTACTTGCAGCATTACCTCCTCTATAGCATATTGGGAATCCTGCCTCACAGAAAAGAGTCTTGTCAGCAGAACAACCTCTGGGACTGGCATCACTTGGAGAAGAAAGAGACAGGAAGTGGAAACAACAGAAGTCCTTTAGAGGATAGAGCTCTTATATCCATACTTAAAAGATGTTCCTTGGTGTCGCTATTAATTATTTACAAAAAATGTCAATTACCCTGGGCTAAAAATACACATTATAATTTTGCCTACTGAGTACTGTGGATGTTAATTACAGTTTCGCGCTATATACTGCTTTTAAGCTGCATCTCAGCTGAATGGTAGCCATCTACCTCTCCTTGTGTCACTGCTCTGATACACTTTTCAATGATTATGTGTTATTCCTATGATCAGGTAGACCAGAAGAACATGGTTAAACTGCTGTACAGTAACGAGCAAAGTTATTGATGTTTTCTACAGCAAACAAATCCAGTGTCTTGCTAGTAGAGGACCTCTGACATGCTATGAGCTCTTGAAACAGCCCCACAGTTTTAAGAAAATGTGTTCATTTGATTAAGCCCAATTAGCGAGCCCTCATGTGAGAAATGGGAATTCTACATCCAGAGGATGTCAGGGTAGGTCAGGAGTTCAGAACTCCTTACTGCAAGTGGGAACAACAGGGTGAAGAAAAAGAATGTGGTTGCAAGAAAATCTGCTAGTCTCTCTCTGTTAAAGTCAGAGGAGGCTCAGGGGGATCTCATCCATGTCTATAAATACCTGAAGGAAGGGTGCAAAGAGGATGGAGCCAGGCTCTTTTCTGTGGTGCCCAGTGCCAGGACAAGGGGCAATGGGCACAAACTGGAACACAGGAGGCTCCCTCTGAGCACCAGGCAGCACTGCTGTGCTGTGCGGGTGATGGAGCCCTGGCACAGGCTGCCCAGAGAGGTGGTGGAGGCTCCTCCTTGGAGATCTTCAAAAGCTGCCTGGACATGGTCCTGGGCAGCCTGCTCTGGGTGTCCCTGCTTGGGCAGGGGGTTGGGCCAGGTGGCCTCCAGAGGGCCCTGCCAGCCTCAGCCACCCTGTGGTTCTGTGGTTCCTCCCAGCAGCCACCTCCAGACCCACTCACTGGCTTGTGTTAATTTCAAATTAGTTCATATGTTTTTCTGCTCTTGGTTTCCTACCATTGTGCTTTCTTTGGTTCAGAATTCCCAGATTAGGAGTGCTTGGGGATTTCACGGCCAGTCATCAGTTTTGCCAGGCAACTTCCATTTGTTAAATTGTCCCGAGAAACTAAGCAGTTGAGGTTTTTTAGCTTTTTTTTTCTTTTTTAACAGCATATTTAATGTTCTTTTGATACACCTTCTGAGGGTTTTTTTGAGTCTACTTATATCATCCTTTCAGACTTTAAAACAGAATAGCTAGAAGTTTCTTTTAAAAGAGAAAACGGATCCCCAGGAAATTCTTTAATATAAGAAGAACCTTTGGAGTCGTGTTATTTCCTTGAGCAAAAAAAGGTTACTCATGTTTTGTTTCCCATAATTTCTAGGTTTTAAAGTAAAGATTTAGTTCAGTGTTTCTAACGTGGCCTGCAGTTGTCCATTACGAACTGCAAGTCTCTTCTCTACCACTGCTGAAATGCTGCGGTAAGCCCCAGCATGTAGTTCCTCAGGCCTTTGCAAATCGAGGAGAGGTTGCCTTCACATTCACTTGTTAAATGGTGGAAGTGAGCAGGAAAACAGGCTGGAGAGACTGCTTTCTAAATGCCTAACAAAGCTTATAGGTATGCATTTGGAGACTGATTTTAGTGAGTAAATAACAGGGAATGTTCATATGAACAACAAATGCTTCCCTATGGAGTAGTTACACAGAAAAAGATTGTGTATTGTGGTTTTGAAAACTAAGAACTTCAAAACAAACACTGTAAAATCAGAGAACATTTTGCTCTACAGCAAGCTACAAGAATGGATACTTGTATTTTTTTCAAAATATAAAATATGCAAAACAAATATCTTTCATTTCCAAGTTGTGTCTTCAAGCAGAGTGTTTTTATTACTGGAAGAGACAAGCACAAAGTAGTAACTCAAAGAGCTCTCGTTTTTCCCAGGGGCCCGAGTGTGACAGGAAGCCTCTATTAATTTTTGTAACGTGACCATGTTATTTACTACTCTGCCATTGCTGTATTCAGGGCTCACTGAGAGAGTTTGCAGACATGTAGAGGTCAATAGGCCTCAACAAATATACAGAAGAAATTTCTTCATTGAGCCTTTCACTTTGACACATTAATGCCTTTAAAGTAACAAAATACTTCCCATGCTATCAACGTGGTCCCGCAAATCTCTGCTCCTTTCTCAGATGAGAACCATCAGTCTTCAGGGTGAAGAACTGTCCAAGTGTTTGGCTGGAAAGCTGAAATTATTTCTTTTAAACGAGTCTCTGCTGTTAGTACCTGCTTTTGTGTGATCACTCTGTTGATTAGTTAGCCCTGAACTTTTATTGTCAGACTTATAGAGAATCCCCTATGTTTCCATCAGTGCTGCTCTTGACAGATTTTGTAAGAAGTAAACTTTTCAGTGAATTCCTGAGTTGGACACTGTTGCTGGGTCCACACTCCTCAAATGAAACTTATACAGGCAGGAAGCCTCCTGGAGATAGTAGGTACAGAGAAATTGGTGAAGTGTGAAGATGGGGTACAGTCAGTAAGCTTTTTCTTGCTTGTCTCTGCTATATGCAGTAAGAGGTAATATGAATTAATCACAGCATTAAAAAGTAAGTATGGCTGGCATGTATTCTACTTGGAAATCTCAGAAATCCTCAGAAATTCCCAGAAATCCTAAGGCCAACCTTAGGCCTTGATTAGGGCTATTTGTTGTGTGAACGGGCCCTGGTATTTGGAGAACACCCTGTGACTTAAATGGAGCTTACCCTGAGGCACACATGCAGAACCTCAGAGCTAATGACCACGCAGAGCTAATTGGGAACCAGGGGCATTTGAAACCATTTGGACAGCAGGAAAGAGATGGTACCGAACACTATGAAAGAGTTACAAGTGAGATGAAGGCAATGCTATTTCTCTGCACCTAGAAACTGTCCTGTCAGCTTTCGGTATGTGTGAAGCCCTCAGACATTGTGATGACAGGTGTCATCAAGAACCCCAAATAACAAATAATGCCAGTCACTAACCTTACACAGTTCAAAATGGGTTAAAACTGGGCACAAGGGTTTTCAAGCGCCTCTGTCAGAGTAAAAAGGCTAACTGCTTTTGAATACATGAAGTGCAACTTCCAACATTATTAACAGCTCAGCTGGTTTTATCAAACCTACATAAATTGTAGCCAATTAAGCTGACAGCATGATCTGAAATATCATGGCTCTGATGTGATAATCAAATGAATTTTCTTCCCCTAAATTTAGTGCCTCATCATTTTGTTTTATAGTTTTTATTCGTTTCATTTGATAAGAGACTACCTAATTATGTTTTCACAGCCTTGTGCTCAAGAACCACATAAATTACTGCATCAACGTGCTTTGGAATTTTTGTCATCTCATTCAGGATTTTGGCTTGATATTGCATGAGCCTTGTCATCTGTGTCTGGGAGCAGACCATCTACAAGTGTCATGAACCCCTTTCTATACCCAGGATTAGGCCTGCTCCAGCCGCTGAATTACTCCTTCTGTGCCTTGTTTTGAAAAAAATATATAGTTTTTTAGTGCCAAGGCTATCTCTATTCTACACTTGGTTGCAAATTCCTTCTGAGAAAAAATAGCATCATATAATGGCAGCTACAGGTAGAGCTCACCATGATAGTGATTCCAACCTCTGTTGGCCATTGGGTAGCGCTCTTGAGGAAACATTATTTGGTAGACATCTGTTTTTTTGCTCTCCCTCTCTGTTGCCGTTTTAACCACCTAATTCCCCTTTGACCTGCAGCAGCAGTCTCAAATATAATGTATTTCCATGCACTAGGAGAACAAACTACGCGACACAAATATGCATTTCATTTGAGCCATGCTTTATTTCTCACATTTGATTTGCTGCAGCTTATAGCTACTTGAAATGAAACTTAGCTGAACTAACCTTTACTTAAACTTGGGAATGAGTATAAACTCTGGGTTTTTGTCCCTCCATTTAGCGGTTAAATTAGTGTGGCTGTATTTGTTTCTGGCCACAAATGGCTTAGCTCTACATACAGATATGGATTCAATAAAAGCAGAATAAAACCCTCAGACTTGGTGCTCAGACCTCACGCCCCCACTTTGGTAAAGTTGCTATAGCATTGCTTTTAGTTTAATAATGCAGTTATTCAATTGATTAAAAAAATAAATGGAGTCCTTCATCTTTTAGTTCTCCTGAGTCTTTGTTCCTGTTTGCTGCCTTGGAGCGAACCTTGTCTTGAAATTGCTGTTACTGCTGCCTGGCCTTACAGAGTCTTTCACGATACAGAAATGTAATCTTGGCATGAACAATAGCTATGACTGTGAATGCACTTGGGGAAGAAACGGGCGATAGTCATACAGGGCAATTGCCCTGCTTGCTCACAAATGAACCCGGGGAGAAGCAGGCTAACTGGCCCATGTCAGCTGCTGTATGAGTGCATTTTGACAGCAGTGTAGCAGTAGTACTGTCATACACTAGCAGAGAGCAGGACTGGCAAAATTGCTTTTGCTGAGGAAACATCAAAGAACAAAAAGCTTCCCCCAAGCCAAACTGCTCTTGTTCTAAGGGAAGAACATGATGACAGTACCTAGATGGTGTTATTTCAAGGCTTTGAAAGGTACAGCCTTTATGTATAAGATGAAACCAACACAAAGTGTGTACTGAAATGGAAGAAAATACAAATCTGAAGACTTGAAACTAGATATTTGAGCTTAAATAGGCAGAACACAGAGAAAAGCAAGCCTCTGTTTGTTTCTGTGTTTGCAAATCATGCTGTTGTTGAGTGCAGTATCCTTCCCAAAGGTTGTCAAATACTGGGATAGAGTATGTCCTCTGCTGTACAGAGCATTTAATTAAGGATCTCAGATCTTATACTTCTGAATTTCTAAATTTCTTTGATTTTGTGGGTTTGTCTGAAAATAGTTGAATTGATCTGTCTCTTCATGGTTTGAATGGAAGCTTTTATTTTGGGGGAAAAAAAAAAGCAGTAATCTTTCTCTCTTGTCCTTAAGACAAGAAGGGCTCTCTCTGTGAAGACAGGAGGTATATTTTCAGCTTTTCTCAGCCCATTTTGCTGAAAATAAAGTTAATTCAGATGGGTGTATCTCACATGTACCTTTTTTTTTTTTAAGTCCATCATTCAGCAAGTACCAAATTAGGCAATGACATAGATTTGTAGTCCTTTCTACTCTGTATATGCTTTTCTTATTTTTCTTCTATGCTGAATGCATGTCTAGCATGGGGAGATAATGGGAAGCAAGTGCCCCATACGCAGGTGGTGGGGCAGATATGAGTGGAGAGTAGATGGCCCAGAGCCTATGGCACCGAACCGGCAGAACCAGGCCACTTCTGCCATGATTGCTGTGTCCCAAGGGCTGGAGGAAGGAAGCATGGTCTTCCACTGCCAGGTGCACTTGCGTTGCTCAGGCACATGTCCTGGTCCCTCCCAAGAGGGAACTGGCTGTAAGGAGACGTACAAGGTTACAGGGAGAGAAAAGGGGGATAGAGACCCCAGTTAGCACCCATACCCCTGGTGTCTCTGATCACACAGGTCTACTCAGAAACCTGCCCCACAGAAGCCTACTCTCCTGCCATCTCAAGGAGATGTTGCTGCATACGCTGTTAAGAAACCTTGAGCCACTTCTGCAATAAGCATCTTGAAGCTTTAGGGGGGAGCTGTTTAGATACAGCTAATAGAAAAATAATTGAAAACAATCAGATTGTCTTCTTCTCTGGGGCTTCAGCAACATCCTGAGCACAGCCAGGAGCCACTTCCCCTGACACTGGACTTACAGTGTGAACCATCTCCTCCAGATTTGCACCTGAGTACTTTCTTTAAAACAAACAGAAAAGCAATTTGAAAGCACAGTGAGAGAAGGAATGTGCTGGTAGCCCCTCCCTTCTGCGTTGGCTCAGCGATTATTACATGCACTCAGGATGCACGAATAAAGCAGTTCAACTCCTTCTCCTCCAAAGGATTAAACCCCACATTTCTTGCCTCCTTGGAGACTGGAGACTACCTTGGCGGGGGGGACCTTTTCTAGACTTTGAGCTAAAGCAAGGCTGCTGTGCAGAAATGAATTAAAATTAATCTGTAGACAGTGAGCCTGACTGCAGCTTAACAAGGAGTTCAGCTGTCAGTAGGGAAACCTGCTTCCCGGTGCCTTAGCATGTGGACTGCTGTGTGCCTTGTCTCAAGGCTAATTCACGTAGCAACAGTTTCCTCAAGCTGTGCTTTAAAAGAAACCAGGGTGGCTGCTGCTGCATTTTTTACAAAGCCTGATGAAACAAGGTCGGTGCTGAAGAGGAAGGTTTCTGTGGAAACCCACCAAGTTTCTGGGTGCTGCTCGGTGTTACATATCTCCCAGGTACTCAGCTGAGCAGGTTTATTAAAACTCAGCTATCTGTAGACGAGTTTGAGTGCAGTTTGAGATTACGGTGTAGACCACAGTTTTGAGGAACACTGTTTTGGAGGTAAGCCCCTAGGCCCCTTTTGAACCTAAATCACTGAGGTTCTGGCCCCCAGTATTGAAGAACACAATCCCATTGCCACTCAGCGGGCTATACTCCTAAATCACTTAAGTGCGTGCTTCTCAAAATCCCACTCCAAATTTGTATGTGCAAATTGCATATTGTTCATTGTTAAGAGTGAATGCGCCTCTGTGTCTTTCTGCAACCCGATCCAGGACACATACTGATACAGCTGCGTGAATGCTCCAAAAGGAACTGTTTTATGTAAATCCTGAGAAAAGCCTGTCTGTAGAGCTCATTGAGCAAAAGAAATCTTTTCCACAGAAACTGTAGATCACATTGGTAGAAATTCAAAACCAAAAAATAATTGGTCTTGGAGGCATGTTTTTTAACAGCAGCTGACTCCTCTCATCTTTTCTTTCTATTTCACTGTGGAAAATACACTTCTTTTTTTTTTTCTTTTCAGTTTGTTTAGTCAAAAACCAATTTTGTGTTGTGAAACAGGATATCATAGAAAAGTTTAGTTATCCTATATATCTTCCAATCAATCCTAATATCTCATTTCTAAATGCTTGCCTGTCATAGACTGCAAAATCACAAAGTTTATTGACAGTACAGTTTTGTACAGACAACATGATGCAATGCCTTCATTTATGTTTTGAAGGAGTAGATTTATTCCAAGAAAAAATGTATTTATATTGGAAATTGTAATAAATGACAAAAACCTATAAAAACATTATATACAGTTTACTGACATGAAAGAGCTTCATGTGTAGTGCAGCTGTATGTATAAAATATTAACTCAACAACGTGCTTTCCAAAGAAGAGATAATTATCACGTGACCTGCAGTAGCTTTAAAGAAATAAGGTAATGCAAGGAATTAAGCATACCCTGCATGGACCAGATGTCAGAATACACAGTTTTGTAATACAGTCAGTTATGTGTCAAGTTAAATTAGCATCATGTCATGCCTTTATGCTTATCCACCTCTGAGGAGGCCCTGTGAGTTATGTCTAAGGTGGCTGTTAAAGTTCCCGAGCCTGTTCAGACCTTTCTCTTCTCCATGGCAAGGAGGCCACAAAATCCAGAATGAGAGTGTTACATATTCAGAAAAGGCTTCAGAGAATGTGGGTTAGGGAAAGACTGTATGCTGGTTTTTGGCAGCTAGCAATCACTTTCTTACCACACGTCTTTTTCCTTCTGTTTGCTCTACTTTTTAATTGTATTTTGCTTCATATTAAGTGCTAAGCATTTCAGAAAAAAAAAAAGTATTTGCAAAGTGCACAGAGACCTCTCAGTCCTGATTTGAATATTTTGAAAATAATACCATAGCCAACTTCCATCTCTTCTGTAACTATATTTGCAGGGATATGACTGTTGTCTCAGGCCCCCTTTTTATTGCACATGCTAGAGTTATATTGAAATAAAACAGGTGGATTAATAGTACCGCAATTAATCATAGTTCAGTTGTGCTGTGATATTATCTGTAGACATATCAGATGTGCACTATATTTATATAGAATGACACTCACACATTATAAATTCTGTTGAAAAGAAGCCATATGACCAGGAGAAAGCAGCATTTTTAGAAACTGTAAGTAGCACAGATAGTCAAATGCGGGCTATTTGCATTACAGCCAGTAAGGTGGCAGAAGAGGCAGAATTCATGATGAATAAATTGGATATTGCTGCCCAGAGATAGAGAAGGCTGAGATTTCTATTTCCTTTCTTGGAGAGGAGCCCCTTGTCCGTGTCTCCAAGATCAAACAACTTGCTGTTCATGCATTAATAGCAACAAAATCAATCTGAGAGAGCTCCGTGGTGGATATCGCTTCACGAGCGGCGGTGCTTGCCCTGCCCCTGCCCCATCACCCTTCATCCACCATCCTCAGCCCCGCAGCGTGGCCACACGGATGGGGCGAACTGCACGGCTCCGCACCGACCTCCCAGTTGAGGAGAACCACCCTGCCCTGGCACCTCGGGAGGGACCACTGGACGTGCTTTAGCTGACAGGCTTGGCCCTGCCATTGCTGGGCACGTGTTCTCTTAGCTGATGAGCAGTGTGGTGCAGCGCGTTGTGCCTTGCTGGGTTTCACCTGTCCGAGTGCTAGCGAAATCCCTTTAAAATAAACCCGGATCTTGCCAGAGTGCTTGCTACCCTGGTTGCCTCTGAAGCGAAGCGATCCACCAGCAAAGACAACCTCGTTGTACCCGTCGTTGCGGCCTGGCCAGGCGGGGAGGCCGAGGCTGCAGGTGCGGGGCTGCCGGAGGGCGGCGGGAGCGCTCCGCCACAGCCCCGTCGGGCACCGCGATGGTTCCAGGGCTCCTTGTTTTGTAGCTGTTATTTTTCATGATGATTTTTAAATGTCAGAGAACTTTCCGTGCTTACCGACAAAGGCACCTGGGCATTTCTTGCCGCCTGTCTCTCTCCTTCTAGGAAGGGGATTCGTACAAGTTGAATGCTATTTTCCCCCCTCCTCAATAGTAATGTACATGAGCAGTGCGTCCTGCTGCTCCTGCAGCAATGAGAAGTGCTAAAATGCAGAAGGCTCTTTTCTGACAGTCGTTTCTCTGTTTGTGCTTACTTTGTCATTAATAAAGGCTGTTTTTCAAAACATGCGTTTTCAAATGAAGTTGTGGTTTTACCAGTGCTACTTATGTTATGATTCTACTGCAAAACGTTGCCCAAAGGGTTAATGCTGAATCTGGGTGCTTTACGCCATGGATTGTTGGTAGTATTTTTATTTTTATTTTATTTTATTTTATTTTTATTTTATTTTGTTTTATTTTATTGGTAAAGAAGAGGAAATCATTGTTACTGAGAGATTAATCACAGTCAAAACAGTTATGTAAATAATGCATCGTGACCAGTAACTCTTATAGGCAACTAGAGGGCAGACTTCTAAAAGAGTTCAAGCTCTGTAAGATGCAGATAGATACCTCATGGGCTTCCCAAAAACATGTTAATTGCCTGACTCGTGGGGGTTTTGCATCTTTGACTGGCTAATACTTTCAAAATACTGTCCTGATATGGCTCAGGAAGCCTATTTCATAAAAAATAATATTCATTGTTATCTGTCAGCAGCCAAGTAGCTGGTATGCTAAGCCTGCTAATTACTATATCCAATAAAACTGAGTTCCCATTTCCTTATCCATCCCTTTGTCCCAAAGTGGTTGTGTTCATGAATTGTGTCTTATTGTGTACTGGAAACCACTTTGGACTGGAGAGTTTTTTGTTTGTTTGTTTGTTTTGTTTTGTTTTGTTTGTTTGTTTGTTTTTATTACATGTGTGAGTATTGCTTAGCATCTGAATGGGGCTTGGCTTCTGACCCTTTCATTGTGGGATGATTACAAAGACCCTTGCAGTGGCAGAGAAAAATGGAGAGAAGTGAACCTGTGTGGCCAAATCACCAAGAAGAAAATGAAGCAAACAGAACACCCCACCCCCTATCCCCACCCCTTTTCTTTTATCTTCTCATGATCCAGTCTCACAGTCTGGGGAAGATGGGGCATACAGTGTAATTTTTTAGGTCTTGGAGCTGTCAAAATGAATAATCTTGATGGGCAGCATTTAAATGTTTGGCATCACACATCTGAATGAAGCTGGAGATCAGTGCAACAACAAACTGAGATGAGGTGGAAGCTGTGGGGCCGGTTTGGAAATGCCAATTTTATGTCATTCTGCAGAGCTGGGCGCTGCCCTCAGCAGGACCTCAAAAGTGCAAGAACAGCTGGGGTTAAACCATACTACAGAGAGTTTAAAAATGAGACTATTTCTCCCCTGATTAGCAAGACCAACTGTCTCCAGCAAGTTCTGGACGGTATGAGTGCTGAGCAGGAATTAGGGTTTGGGAGTCTGGCAGACCAGAAGTTGCTGGCCTTTGGAAGCCCATCTCAAAAAGCTGCGCCACATCTTGGCAGGCTGCCGGGCAGCCAGTACAGGGTCTGATAAGAAACTGCCCAGACTGGTCATGCTCAATGTTCCATGCTGCATCAGGAGAGTTGCTGAAAGCAAGATGTTTCCATAAAAAGTTACACTTCCAAAGCATAAACCTTTCCCAGTGGAGAAATGTTCCATCAGAAAATATTGGACCAGGTTGACTCTTGGCATACTCCAAGGTACAAAAGCTCATAGCATTTTAAATAAACTTCAGCAGCTTCAGAACATGCCAACTCTCAAACAACAAATCAAGCAAACTCCGCTTTTTCTCCCGTAATTATCCAACCTAATAATTCTCTTGCCATTTTCCCCTTTCGCTTCACTGAAGGAAGAAAGGTTGTGTTTGCAGTACACCAAGATACTGTTTGCTTCTAGTTTCATTCCCCAGGAATTTGAAATTCATAAACAGTCATGATATAAACACATATAGCTTTAATCCCAAATTATGTATGTGCAAATGGCACCAAAATTCAATTACTTTCCGGACGCACATGATCAGACTTTGTTTTGTAAAACATTCTTTTTTTTAAATATTCCTTTCTAAAAACAGCATGAAATGCACATTTTCTTCAGGGACAAATGAAGGACAAAGTCTGCCTTGTGAAGGTTCAAACATGTGGCTTTTGAAAGTCTAATGAGTTAACATCTAATGCTTAGACCTTTCCCCTCAAATGTTAAAGTTCCATGAGAGATGGAAAGTATTGTGATGAAAAATGAGTGGCAGAACCAGCATCCTGAAGGATATGTGAATTCTGAAGAATAATGAAATAAAAATGTTCAGACAATGTTAAAGTGTGGTAGGAACTGAAAAGTCAGGAAGCATGGAAGCTAAGGGTGAGTGTTTATGTGTTCACTGGTGCAGATGAATTAACATCCTGTACAGCCTATCTTATATAGTGTTATCTGAAGGCTACAGCTCATAACAATTTTCCTCTGACCATCTCATATCTGCAACATTATGTGTGGTTACAAAACTAATGCAATAATGCCAATTCACCTTGTGTACATACCAGTATTTCTCTGAAGGAAATTAGCTGACTGTACACCTGAAGTGCAGATGAAAGAACATTTGGTACCTATATCTTAACTTTTGGATACAAATAAGCACTATATGTGTTCAGTCTTAACTGATTAACGGGTGCTTGTGTGAGTCATTTATCAACTTAATATTGTTTTAATATCTGTTTGTTTTTATGTAGTTTCTCAACTTTTTTTGAAAAGGAAAAAGCTCCACAGATGTGAGTGAAAGAAAAAGACCGGTGGCACTTTAGAAATGCCGTTAGTGAGGGCATCTGCTTGAGGGCTCAGCAGGAATCCACAGCACGCCTGATTTTTTGCTTTCTGCAGCCTTTGCCCCTGCAATTCTACCACTCCCACAAAATAAAAATTCGCTATCTCCTGCTCACATATTTTTATTTAAAAAAAAATACAAGTAATTTTATAACACTTCTCAGCATGTGAAAACCACACAGATACCAAGCAGTGTTGCTTACCACTGGGTATGCACTCTGAAGAAAATGCCAGCCTATATGGAGTGCTAAGTGGCAGCCAGTGTGACAATAACAAAAGACATGAGCATTCAGGTGTAAAATCAGAGAACATTTCCAGCAGCAGCATTTTGTTGTATGATACACTGCATTCAGACTAGTGAGAAAGTTTTGTACGCAATTTAAAGTAAAGCTTTAATATTTGATTGGAGAGCTAGGACTAAATGAAGTGTGAGCATAAAAGAAATCTGAGGCAAGTGCCTTCCTCTAGAATCTCTTTCGTGTGCTAATACAACTTACTCAAAAATCATTGCTCATCATTTGACTACACAGCACAGTTATGCATTTTAGAGTTCATATGGCATGAAACAGCATGCTCTTGAGGCTGATAGCCCATCCCTACAAAGACTTTTATTGCACTGTTTGACTTACTATGATAAGACTGCTGAAAGGATTTAACTGGAACAGTCATTATAAAACCATAAAAATGTCAGTAAAAATAAAGTCACCTTTCTCCAAATTTCAGCCCAGCAAATCAACCTTTTTTTCTAAAAAAACAAAGCTAGGTGGCCTGAATTTTCAAATAAAAGCACAGTATATCTGGGGATTTTCAATTTCCTGGGAAAGAATAAAAATTTTTAAATTAAATCAGGCATTTTCCACTGGAAGATGTGTTTTGTTAGATTTCCAGCTTCCTGCCCACCCTGAAAAAGCAGAATAAGTTCTTCCAACGCTTTCCATGGCAAAGTCAATAGATGGGCAGCATGGGCTTCCAGCTGTGCTGGAATTGGCACTTGTCATGTAGTGGCTTCAAGCCCTTGACTCTGTGGGTTTGGTGCAAACAAGGGCCATTAAGATTGTTACAAAAAGTTATAGTCTGAGCTACTGACTGAGTATTTCCAAGGCTGTGAGATGCCACACCAAATGTCCTTCTTCAGTGGCTGTCCCACGTAGCTGTTCATAGCTTGCTCTGAGCCATGAGCCTGGCCAAGGCACATGCCTTCACTTGCAGGGGTGAAGCTACGACTGAAGTGAGCAGGGATGCCATGAGAGCAGGTGGCAAGGTTCTGAGGAGTGCAAAATGCCTTTGGTCCCACAGCTTGTGCTGCCCTACATGGGAAATGAGAGAGTTTGGCTCCTTAGAGCTGCAGTGCTTGCGGTGGGTTATCTCACAGCCCTCTCTCCTGAAGGCTGTGCTTCTCCCCCCAGTCATTAGTCACTTTTGAAAAAATCCAGGAATTCTGCTTTTTAGCTTTCTAATAGTTTGCCCATGTTTAATCTAGGTTGCATAGCGCAATATCAGTCATTATGTTCTTGCCTCTTGTACTTCACCCGCAAACACCTGCGAGGAATTTCCCCCCAGTTATCTCTGTGGTGGGCGACCACGAGCTGCCTGTAGGGAGTCTCTGCTGCGAGAGTACTCACCACCATATACATTTTCTCCTAGCTGGAAACTTTGCTTTCAGAGACACATCCTGGTTGAGAAACCCCAGTCATGCAATTAACTCTCAGTAGGTGCACTTCATACTGCATCAATGAGTGCCTCCTTACAGAGCTTTCATCATTTTCAGCATGAAAAAGATGTCCTGTTGTTTCAAACAGCACTGCTTTTTTTGGTCTTTTTCTTTTAGTAGTTGATTTTTATTGCTGCTTTTTATACACTTAGCCAATCTTTATTTTATTCCTAATAGTGCTTAGCCTGGCTCCTTCTGTATATATCTTCATCCTGCAGACATGACAATTACCAGTCTGAATTTCATTTCTGACTGGGACCTAGCAACATTTTTTTATTTTCATGATGCACCATCACTCAGGTGCTTTTCTACTGTCCGTTTTGCACCCTGTGCCTGAAAGCTGATAAGTGGTTTTGGCTATCGTTGGAGAAATCAATAAGATTTGTAGCACCTCAAAGGAGATAAGCATTTTGCAGGATCGGCTCTTAGGCCTTTACTTCCTTACTGATGAATTTGCTACAACAATAATTCCTGTACTTTCATTGTCTCTATTAGGCTTTGTCTTGAGAATCTGAGTTGTTATTATGGGGAATGAAAATAAAATAAAACTAGACTGTCCTGGAAATCCCTTTCTAATCTCAGTGCTATACATTTTTTACAACTTAAGCCCTTTAAGTCATGTGGCTTCATTAACAGACTGTTTGGGCATACTTGCTAGTACAATCAGGATGATACCTTAAAGGGGAACAAGCCCTTGAGCAATCCTACACAGAGAACACAAATGCTTTTGAAAGCAGAGGTGGTATAGGTGGATGAAAATAGTTTAACCTGAACTCAGAGAACAATTTCCTCCCTATATTGATTAATAATTACAAAGGATAATAATTATAGGCACACACCTGCATGAACCTAACAGGGCCTAGTAAAGTGCCACAAAGAAAAAGAACTATTTTTCCCTTCAGAAGGTAATAATTTTAAAGGTAGTAAGTATCACAGCATAGTTCTCATTGACAGAGGTAGAAAGAGCTATTGCAGCTTCTCATCAACAATTTTAATCACAGTGTTTAGTATATACTGCTTGATCTTTGGTTCCCATTAAAAATCATAGATAACCTCATAGACTCCCAAAGCAATTGAAGATGAGTCTGCAAAATCTTTTTATAGGGATGACACTTTAGGTTAAAAGAAGCTGGGGGGTAAACATTAATGAAAAGCATAAAATTGAAGCAAAAAACTGAATTGAATGTGAGGTAAACATATGCTACAACCACTATGTTTTCAGACATGTAAACAGTGCTGAGAGAACATGAAGGGTAGCTCCAGAGATAGTCACAGCAGAGGTAGAAATGGCAATAACAAAAAGTGTATCAGAGATTAGATGTTTTCTTTGTAATACCATTTTGAAATGTTATGCATAATCAGTCCTTATCAGTTCAGTTTCTGTAAACTGTTTGGCTATGATAAACCTCAATATATGCTTTCCCAATTTTAAGAAACTGTTGATTTTCATCCCTAAAGCCAGCATATTTATAGCAGCAAATTTACTGTAGTGAATCACTAAGCTAAAAAATGTGTTCAGTAAGGTACTACTTCAGCTAAATGATGATAACTAGCAGCCCATATTGTATTGTCTTAGGTGGCTTTCTGATCTAAGCCAAGAGATGCCCAAACAAAATAAAAAATTGACTGATATGACTGAGGAGATGATAGACAAGTTCAGAGCACGTTTCCATGGTCTAGAGAGTATAATGTTTGTAACGTGTTAAATATACTAAAACTTCTGAATTAATACTAGTCAGGAAGTAAAGGCATTTGTTATGGGAAGAAGTTCTTTCTTTTTCACTGGAAATACTGAAATCTGTTCTTTTTTTTTTTTTCCCCACTTTTAAAACTGCTACTGGTTGCAACACCTTGGTCTACTAGGAACTACATATGATATCATTTGCATCATCTGCATCTTGGCTCCAATAATCAAGAATAAAGAAAAGCAATATAACTCATGTCAAGAATCATGGCTTTATGCACGAGGTCTTTTCAGAGAACCAAAATTTAGAATTCTTGTTCCTTAAGGAAAAATTGAAATATTTCAGTTTTATTTTTTCCAAGGACTTCAGCAGTCTTTGCTCTTGGGAATGTGCTGGGAGGTGAGGGCAAACCGGGTTCTTCCCAGGTGTGGGGTGGCTTCCCCAAAGCTCCTCAATCTGGACATAGAACCAAGGAGATCTGAGGGCTCCAGCTCCACCTACGGCAAATCCACAGCTGGGAGCTTGGAGATACCAGAAACCTGGACGAGCCCAGAATTCCTGGGTGATTCAGAACACCTGCATATAAGTAAGAGCACTGAAGTCACTACACAGAGGAAGGACTTCAGTTTCCAACTGTGTGGGACCCTGCCCTGCAGAACTTGGCTTGGTCCTTCCGAGAGCTGACACCTCTGTTTGGCTCTTTGGTCCATGGCAGGGAGCAAGGCTTGAGGAAAAAAAGGTAACTTGAGGAAAACTTCAAGATATTACACCCTGAGTGAGCCAGCTGCACTGTTCTCTACTCAAGATGAGAAGATGCCTGCAGCTGGATAAGTGAAGAACAAATCTCCCACCTAAACAATTTGTAATGGATTGTTTCCTTTTGAATAACAACTGTTCCTAGAGACCAACCAATCCATCCTTGTGTATGAATAAGATAGCATGAGAGATTCTGTAGGATTCAACTAAAATTACAGATTTTACCTTTGTTACATGATTAATTGACTAACAACTCATGGCAAATATTGGTGCTTCAGGGAACTGATAGAATTCTATGCTTACACAGTACTTGATCGTTTGCTTTAGAAAGTTAAAAAATATCTGATGTATAGAATGTAAAGAAGCCTAGCTGCTTCTTCAGCTGACTTCAACCAGGAGTCCATGCACAAATCTCACCATGAATAATATTCACATCTATGATTTACTCGTGTGTTCTCTTGTTCATGCTTATTAACTCTCTGTGAACCACTTGCATAATTCAACCGCTGTGCCCAAGTAGTTGCAATCTCCAAATAGCTAAGAGAACAGCCTAGCAACCATGCACAGTTTAATACAACTACACTGAGCCAAAAATCCTCCAAAGAGCTTCTAACACATACTGTTATCTAATCTGTCTTTTTTACCACTTAAACTGTTATGGCAGCCATTAGGTCAGTGCAATGCCATTCTTCTTAATTGTGTTATGTCGGCTAAGTGCCCAATTTATACCTTTCAAAAATGTCAGAGATTTGTTCCTTATTTGGCAGGAGATAAATTTGCTGCCATAACATATTGATCTGAAAGACCTCCATTCAATAGCTGTCACTTCAGAGCCACCACACTGAATTTTCTCTCTTTTGCAAGTTTCTTTGCTAACTAAGCTTTGTGTCAGTGTAGGTAACAAGATACTGTGATGAAAATATAATGTGTGGAACGCTTTTGCTTGGCTTTTTTTTTTTTT
>VXAA01000346.1:56935-89361 GCA_013399115.1 Anseranas semipalmata | reverse complement strand
TTTTTTTTTTTGTCCTAAATAGGAAGGTCTATTGCTATTGACTGGACAGGGTCTTACATGATACTCTACTGCAGCTTCCTTGTGCACATACTGAACCACAGAGAGTAAAAAGGGTCAAAACTGTCCTTAGTTGCCTGTGTTATACTGTCTGAAGGCAGATGTAAATTAATTTGACGAACAACACGTGTGAAAAAGCACATATGGCTTTCAGTATTTTTTTAATGATAAAGTTAAGAAAAGCTCATTATAAAAAAAATATTTTCATATTTCAGCACTTGTGTCTAACATTCTTTGTCAGATAAGTCTCAAGAAAAAAAACACCTGACCCTTTTTATATTGAAACTCTGTGTGTATGTGTGTGAGTGTGTAACCTGTATATCTATTTTTTAGCTGCTTCCCAATATATTTCATTTTACTGTAGGTAAGGAGCAAAAAAAGAAAAAAAAAAAGGAGAAACTATTTAATGTTTTCAGTATTTCAGAGTCGGAGAGTGACATCATGGCAGGGGTTGGAAGGGACCTCTGAAGGTCATCTGGTCCAACTGCCCTGCTCAAGCAGGGCCACCTAGAGCTGGTTACCCAGGACCATGTCAAGGAAAAATGTGTATGAGAGAAAATATATTTGAGAATATGCATAAGAGGTGCCTCAAATATGTGAGAGTTGCTATGTTTATTCTGACAGAAACTTAACAAATGTGTTGAAACAATTTGCAAAAAGCATGCAAGAAAGCAAAACATGGTTTAATTTAAAGTAGCCTTTTACTTTAGTCATTTGGCTACCACTGGGAGGGATTCAGAGGATGAACCTCCCTTTGCAACCTGAACCCTCTTTCTGATGTCCCATCGCAATATTAGTATGTTCACCTGGAGCACATTTGCCTTCCTATTGCTTCTTCCGCTGTCTATACAGACAGTGATTCCAGACACGATATAAGTATTAAAGCAGTTGCACAGGAGAAGATGATCTTAGCAAGTGGTGCCCACTGACGGGAAGTGAGGGCACTCAAACTAAAGTAGATCCCTTGGCACTTCGGGTTACTGTCTCAGGAAGGACAAGGCTTTTATCAACTGTGTAATAGAATTACGGAGTCAAAGAAGATAGTCCAACTTTATTTCACATTCCAAATTCCTTAGAGTAATCAAAGAAGACATGTCCCTGGATTTACGTTTTTTTTTTCACAAGTTTTTCCTTCTGAAAATGGTGTGTTTGGAATTCTAGGCTAACTCTGCTCCACCCTAACAAAAGTTCATGACCTCTGTCCCCTTCTTACCTTACTGAAATGAATACCCTTTTCATTCCCAGGGTGCTTATTCACCAGGAATGCCCACATGTCATTTAAAAATTGTGGGAACAAAAGTCTTTCCTGGGTCTCCTAACTCCATAGGAAGTTGTTACCTTCATTTCCCACGTACACTTTTGAAGAGACATTTTTGACCCTTTTTATCAAAGTTTTCCAGTGCCAAATTTTCTCCAAGCAGCCATGCTTATTGACAGTCTGTATAGCCGAGGGTATGTAATGAATGTTTTCAGTTGATTATAATCTTTAGAGTTCGTATGTTTTAAATCTTGTTTCACTGCTTGGTGAAAAAATATTCTAAAGAAAAGACCCTGTTCTCCCACTGTAACCCCCCATCCTCTCCCAAATAGAAGACTTCTTGCTGCCTTTTCTTAAACGTTGCGTGTATGACTGTGATAGTGGTGAGTAAGAGATCTATAAATGGCTTCTGGTGAGGAGTAAACATCATGTGGTCGTTCACTTTGGAAGCTTGCTGAGTGGGAGGCATTTACTGAACCCTTGTGCACTTGCTATAATCACTGATTTTCTATGAAATGCTAATGGTATGTCTGTTTTCTCCTTTGTAAAGGCACTTCTTATAAAACCGGCTGCCTTATCAGAATCTTAGTGTTAAATATATAGGGCTGAGAACTGTTCAGATAAAGACAAATTTTACCTAGCCTTCAGGTGATTCATGTTCAGTCTTTAACTATATAATATTAGCACTGAACATGGTCATTTTATTGCATATATGCAGATAAGGCCAAAATCTGGATTTATTTCTTGTTTCTTCTACTTTCAGCTAACATGTTGTAGAAGAGCAGAAAATACTGACAGTTTGGAATTACTGGTGCTTTTTTTTAGATTAAATCTTTCATCTGCTTGGAGTTAACCAGTTTGGGCACATTTTTAGGGGGAAAGAAAAAGGAGATGCAACACTAAAAACTGTGATTTTGAAAAAGAAAAAAGAAGTGAGATTTTGGAATTCATTAGTTTATTTAGATTTATTTTTCAAGTTCAATCGATGTTGAACAACACATAAATTAACTGATTTCTTACATAAAAATAGCCAACACCTTTTCCTATGGTTAGAAAACTCAAGGCTCCAGCCTTTTTTTTGCCACAGAAGCTAACACTGGCATCTCATTGACTGCAATCAGAGCCCTGCAGATACTCAAAATGGGAATGAAGAAAGTCTTGAGGGCTGAAAAAAAAACCTCATTCCACGATTCAAGAAAGCTCCTAAGCATGTGCTTAAGTCTGTCCTTAATCACGACAACATTTAAGCTTGCATTTGCTGTCAAGTACATACTTTTCTGTTTTCTTTAAATGGCAGAGTGTTGTTCAGTAGAATAAGGTTGATTGGAGTGGCAAGAGAGGCACTGGCAGATAAGCTGCAGCAGCTGAAAGAATAACCAGGGAACATAACTGTGAGGATTATTAATGTACCATAAGCAACCTATTTTTGAGTTTACAGACTCCCATTGATCTCTGGAGGAGTTTGAGCTCTAAAAATAATGTGCCTTTGGGAGCTGGGAGAGAGAGAATTGTAGCTGGCCAGAGGGAGGTCTGAGTGGATTGGAGCATCATGGGGAGATAATAGCGGGTCCACTGACTGCAAAGGGAGTTCAGGTAGCAATTATAAGCAACCGGAGAGCGGGAAGTACACCTGAGAGAAAGATAATATTATTAGCAGATGTTAAAATAGCACTGCTTGCAAGCAGTGTGCTTTATACAAAATTTGAGAACAGTGGGCTTGATTTTCCTCAGCACCTGAGCTCTGAGGTGAGGCTTATCGTCGTGGCAATTTGGTTGGTCCTGCATTTGGATGGCAAGTGGCAGGGTCCTGGTGGCTGTAGTATTTTTTGCTCCTCCCATTAATTAATTAGTCTTCCAGGTGTATGGCCTCCTAGAAGACTGGGTTTCATTGGACAAGAGCTGCTATATCTCAATTGTGACCAAGAGGGCCAGAGACAGCTGGCCTTTTGGTGGATCCAATGCCTAGTGAGAGTCCTGTGCCATGGGAGGGGGAAGAAGAGAGGTGCTTGTTCAGCTGGGTGGGATATGATGCCAGCTGGGAGCCTCAATGTCATAAATTAAGTGTTATTAAGTATTAGTAATAAGGTATTAAGTGATATTAGTATTGATTTCAGCAGGAGCTACTTGGAGATCAAGGTAGGGGAAGATGAGCATGGTGCTTCTATGCAGGGCAGATGTCTCCTACAGGTTGACACCTGCAGGAAACACAGACATCTGAGGCAACAAATCTGCTGGAAAGGTACAAAAAATGTCATAGTCCTATAAAAGAGAATGCTGAGTTACAGCTGTCACTCACTTCATGAACCTGCCCACAATATATTTAGCGACAGAGTATGACATTGGCCTCTTTCAGTGGAAGGATCAGAAAACACTTGTGACACCGGGTGCCGAATTATGCTTCTGTGTGCCCGCTGCGCTGTGCACACCGGCACTAATAGATACCCTCTATTCTGAGCCCAGGCTTGAGCACTTGTGTTTAATCATAGCTAGTAATGTTTTATCCACCCACCACTGCAAAACAGTCACCTTGTGATATTCAGGAACAGGCACAGAACAGTTTGAAAGAGAATACTCAATTGAAACACAAGGAGAACGTGTGTAGGCAGGCAGTAATTATACAGGACAGGATTACACGTGCGTGCATATCCTGGGGAGCCATCAAATACAGCGTTAAGGTTTGATTTTGTTTTTGAGATCAGAAGAGTAAGTACATAAAATTACCTGATTGGAAGGAAATTTCAGCTGAAGCAGACTAGTACATTGCCTCACTGAGTCAGGTTAAGAGATGATTAAGTTCTTTGATTGCTAATGGCCAAAGAGTGTGCTAGTAGCACTGTGTGTTTTTTTGACCTCTTTCCTCTGGACAATGACACCCCCTCGCTTTTTTCAAGTCCAGTTAATTAACTTTTGACTTCTTTATTCAAAAGTCACCAATACTTTCAAGGAGTTCATATAAGCCATGCAGTGTTTTTCTGAAGAGCACCTCTTTTCTCCAGAGAAGTGTTTCTTCTCAAAGCTAAGCAGTTCCAGTCTTTTGAATGTCCCTCCAATATTTGTTCAAGTGTGTACAGCCCCCAACACGTTCAGGAGTGTAGCAAAACTCCAGTTTATATAACACATCATGAAATATAGAAGGTTGTCATTTTTCATTGTCCTATGACTTTTTCTTTACTTTCTGAGCATTCATTACAGGTTCATGAGTTCAATAAAATTTATAAGAAATAGAGATATTCCTCCACCCCAAATATTTACATCCTATCTGATTAAACATATACCCTAAGAAAGTTAATGTCTTGAACTTTTAAAAGTTACTTTCAAAACCTGTTTTCCTCAGTACTGAGCTGTCTGGAACCACCGATATCAACAGCAACCACTGGTATCTCCTAACTTCAAAGAGAACAAGATTAGACCCTATGCTGGTTTTCAGATTAGCTGTGGCAATGCAGGGAAGAGTCACTGCAGACATATCAATGGAAATTGCGCATCATTCTCCAGACAGCAGCTAAACACCCCTCTACCTTGCTTTACATAAGTAAATAAATTAATACTGATAGGATATATACAAACAGGACAGAAAATACTGGGCTACGTCCAGAATACTGTGTTCAGTGCTGGCTACTCCTGAAAATTAAAACAGAAACAGGGGAGGATTGGAGATGTGACAAAAGTAGTTATAGGGACAGAGATGCTTCCATAAGAAGAGAGGTTGAAAAACCCTTGGACTGTCCAGTTTGGAAAGGAGACAAAGAAGGAGACTTACTACCACTAAGGGCTCTAATGGGCAGAACAGAGAAAGCAAGGGAAGAGGATAATCAATGCAGTTGAAAAAAAATATATATATATATATTTTAATATGTATATAAAATATGTGCATATGCCACTGGTAAAAGTAAATACTGCTTTGATTTTTACCCAGCTGATGCACCCCTACTACCTGCGCTGCCCTGCAGGATTTGCTGCCTGTGCCTGCTGGAGCAGCGCGGGGGCCTCCCTGGGGAGGAGTCCCATGGTCTGTGCAGGGCTGGGGCTGGGGCAGCCCAGGAGCCCCCCATGCCCCACCGGCAGCCAGGGGGCAGCAGGGCAATGGGATGGGGCGGGAGTGGCAGATACCTTGTGCTGAGGGCAAAACTTATTTAAAGAGTTCTTATGAGAGTCATGAAGTTTCATCAGATGGAGATTTGGAGAGTGGGTGGAAAAAGCTAGTGGATCAAAACGATTTGTTTCACACCCACTCTGTATTCCCCAAGCTCAGGTGTAAACAAGTACACTCAGTGAAAGCAAAATTGCAGGTGCTGGGAATATACTCCCCCTCACAACTTACGGGTACTTCTCTGCATTCTCTTAAAACATTTGTTAGTTCACTGATAAATTATTAATTTCTGGTCTTGTACTTGTCACACAGGTCTGACAAGAGAAACTGAACAGATTCCAATGAATGGAGAACATCTGAAATATTTTATATATTTGTATGAAGACTATGAACTTCCTAACTCTGCAATACCCCATAGGAAGCATCTTCTTTGTACATTTATATCAACACTTTCTTCTTGTCCATTTTGTTTAACACAGAAAAGTACTGATGAAATAAAACAGAATGCAGCAACTAATATTGAATGTGTATATATTCAGGAATGATTTTGATCTGAGAACAGGGAATAGTGTAATTAGAAGTTTGAGCAAAAGTGGAATAAGTACATTTAAAAAAAAAAAAGTAATTATTTGCAATTAATTTGGTTTCCTTCCTTCTGAAAAAAAATCAAAATGGACAAAAGAGTTTAAAAATGATTTCACAAAATACAGAATGAGTGAGGAATGTAATGTCTAATTTCCATTTGTGTATTCCTGGTTATAGAATGGGAATCGTATATCCTGTGTAATAAAGGAAGAGAAAATATTAAAACGGGTGGTCTTTATGGTGAGTTTAGCTAAATTCTTCTCTCATTGCAAAGCCAAAGTATTTCTTTTTCTTGGGAATCTAAAAATGCACTGGTGTTCTGATATTTATGCTTCATCCTTACATTGCACAATAAAAGTACATTATGTGAGCTTGCTGACAGAAAACCTGCAACCTTTATACAAATAAACAGGTCAACCAGCCTTGAAGGAACATGCTCCTGAATGCAGGTTGAAGGATCACGATCTTCAAAAGCACAAATAAAAGGTGGACATTGAAATACTGATGCTAAGTGAAAATCATGTATGATCACACCAACATAGAATGATTAGTCCCTGGCACTTGTTTTATACGGACTGTACATAAGTGAAGACTGTTCAATGCAGATTCTATTTTTGGAAATGAGATCTTATTGTCAGAGAAATTTAATACACTGTGTCTCCTTGGTCTCTCTTGTGTCGTTTACTGTGAAGGGATAAGAGGAGCTGTTTTGTAATAATGTTCTTCTACCCTTGATTGAAACTATTCTACATGCTCTGAAACTCTCTGCCTGGCTCTTGTTTATTCAGTTAAAATAAAGATGATTATTCTGGTTAGAAAACAGGTTTCAAGTTGAATGTTACTAACAATGACATCCATTTAATTGTTGTTTGCTACATGACAAAATATAAAAACTAACTGGCAATATTTTTATATTTTAAGTTACTACATATACTAGCAGGGCTTTGGACAGGAAATTAGAAAGGAGTCTTACTGCAGCTTAGTTAAAAGGACATTCTTGTATTTTTTTACTTTCAATATGTAATACCAACATTGCTTAGTATCCTGCTTCATCCTTATACGCTTATGGCTTATTTCTTTAAATGCGTTCCTTGGAGGTGAACATACCCAAAAGACAGGTTGAAACGAAAGTGTCAAGAGGCAGAATGCCTCAGAAGCACCTTTCATTTACATACCGATGAGATTAACTTGTCTATTCAATCAAAAATGAACAATTTTCCCACACACTGCACTATCAGTCACTGATATTGGACCGCTTTGTTCCTGCCAATATGGAAGTGATAAAAAGAACAGAAAACACAATCCTTTGAGCCTAAAGCAAGTTGAAGGCAAGATGAGTCAGGGGCTCACCTTTTATTATTCCTTACTCACTTTAAAAATACTTCAGAGAACTGCAGAAAGGTAAAGCCACATTTTTCCTCTCCTTTCACAGCTGGGAAAATTCATAGCTGAAATTGCAGGGGATGGGGAGAATCAGGAGCAATGGGAAAGCCTCTTCCAAGGATAAATTGAGGAACCATTTAGTCCTACTGACTCCATCCACTCTGCATTTTCTTTCCCATACAAAAGGTTTTGATTATCATTGTCCCTGCATTGATTGTCCTTTAGTGAGCAGATGCCTGTTACTTCCTTATGTTTGTTAGTAGTGCAGTACACAAGGATGAGTGAGAGATGTCCCATCAGCCTGGCACTCTCCACCATTCAAAGACTAGGTCCACATCACACATGGTCAGAGACCACAGCAAGGGAAATCCCGTTCTACTTAGGAAGGGAAGAAGCCCCATTTCACAGTTGCTTTGGAGGAGGATGGCCTATCTTCCCATAGGATGACCTATAAAACTTACAGAACTGTTAAGATTCAGAGACTTTTGTGTAACAGTCATCACATCTGAATGAGTAAGCGAAAGAAAAAATCCATCCCTGACACAGAAGTGTGCTTCTTTTGCCATATTTTAACTTCATCCTCTAAAGTGGAGTAGTACCACCAGTGACCATTGAAACATCTTAATGGCAGGGAGGGGGTAAGCACAGGCAAAGACTTTTCTTAGCTTGATTTTTATTTTAAATGAAATTTCAATATATATATAATTTTAAACTGTCTTGAGGCTGACAACTATGGGGCACAGGGGATCAGTGAGATACCCACACTAAGACCCAAGGTTGTCTTAGCAGTGCAATGAATCTCTATGATAGGATAGAGTCAGCAACTGTCAGGGAAAAAAAAAAAAAAAAAAGGAAAAAAAAGGAGGTTGTGAAGGATCTCCATGTCTTAGCTAGGAAACTGATAACAACTGATCTGAACCAGCGTGTACTAGTCCTGTTACTTTTCATCTAAATCTTATGAAAGGGTCTGACTGTGGGGCATACACAGACCAGTGAAAGATGGCCCATTAACTCTGCAGTCTATTACATGTGGCATGCAAAATTTTGCACCCCAAACATTACATTTTGGCACAGATTTAAGAAAAGATTGGGGTTTTACAATGAAGGATGAGCACAGAAATACATAACAACAGATCATCCTAAAATCATACCTATTTCATCTGGTTACACGTCAGCCTTTGAGGGTATGAACCGAACTCACTAACAGCTATTTATTGACACCTCACTAATGACATTCCATTAGTCATATTCATATGTGACCACCTCTAGACAGTGAAGCCAGGGGAATGGTTGCAGCAGAATAGATATTTATCATAAATGAACCACAGAGAGAGAAACTCCTCTCCACCCCAAAACCCCTAACCTGCTTAATCAGGAGCCTATGAAATAAAGCAAAATAACAGGATTTGAATATCATCCCTCTGCTCTGTTCTCTGCATGGTGCTGGCATAACAGTAAATCAAGGGGACAGTATTGCCCTGGTGTCACTAAGCTCAGTGCATGTACAGTGGAGGAAGAGCTTCCTTTCCTAACTTTCTACAGGGGTCTCTGCACTGTATTTTTTTTTTCCCCACTTCTTAAAGAAAGAATTCTTTAATCTAACCAAATGTATTTTTCTGACAAACTACTCAATAACATGGAAATATGTTCTGTTAGAAAAACAGAAGTAGCTATTACTGTGCCTCCAGCAAAGGATTTAGTCTAATGAGACACCACAACCTCAGCACATTGTGGGAGAGACTTTTAATCATTGGTCACTGAGCAAAAACACACTCTAATGATTTCTCTGATCATCTGCACAGAAAAATCCAAACACATTTAACTTAGAGGTAAAGATAAAGGTAGAGAAAAAGTGATAATTACTACTACCTGAAAAAATTTGAGGAGTTTGAATATAATTCAAGTGACGACTCTAGTTTAATGATTTCCAATTAAAACATTATAATGCTTCTGCATTTCTAAGACAAATAGCGCTGCTTGCCTTAAAACTCAGAAGGCTCTGCTTTATGCATTCTTGAATTATAGAATGGTTTTGTATTTCTCTGGTGGTGTAAGCTATTATATTTAGTAGCAAAAGGAAGGCCCGACTGTACTAATCCATTTACAAGCACATGACAGGGAGCTGAATCCCAGGCAGAAGCACCAACTGATGAAGGATTGAAGGCCACACCTGGACAAAACACAGAAACAGGGAGGCCCATCTAAATGCTGAGAGGACATTCGCACAATGGGATCTACCAGTAAAACATCTCTAATTACAGGCAACTGTGTTTATGGAAGTGAATTCCCCAAATCAAAGCCTTGAGACACAATTCATTCAGTTCAGTGGCATCTTACCAGGACTGTGTTCAGTATGATCACATCAGTGGTAAAGATGGCTCTTTTATTTATCTCTTGTTCCATGTTGTCAGTAAATTATTTATGGGAACATGTAATAAAAATCCTGCACTTTGGCCATTTTGTATTATAAAAAATTGATGTTGTTGAGAGAAGAGAATCAGAGAGCTGTCTGAGTAAACTAGTTGTGTTTTTCTTGATAATAGTTTTAGGGCCAAAATGTTGAAACAAATTTCTTTTGCCCATCTGACTAAATCGAGGTTTCCCTAATGCACATTTCATTTGAATGAGCTTTAGTTTTATAAGTGAGGCAGATTAAATTGTGTGCTTGGCAAAAAAAAAAATCTTTATTTTGGTATATGAGCTGCCTAATACTACTGGTGCATGAATAATCATGAAGGAAACTCCCACTAATGCCAGTTTTTCAGCCCTCAAAAAGTACAGCAGTTTTGTTCCTTACTTTACACCCCTAGATAAAACAGTTTTTTTGAGACAAAAAAGTAACAGTTGGATGTAAGATCAGTCAAATCTGGTAAAATTCAGTTTTTCTGAGTCCTTGGAAGCAGACTAAAGTCATTTATAAAATAAACAGGCCTGTTCAGATGCTATACTCACTTCCCACTACGTTACTCTGCAGTAACTGTGAAGTAGATGTTTTCAAAGATACCCTACAGAAGGTTTGTGACTAACTGCAAGTCTTACACCTGGCAATTTAGTAACAAGGTGGCAATATTCTGGCCCTGCAGGGTGGATTTCATACATGCTGGTGGCTGGTAAATCTAGTCTGGTAATTAATTACATTTGATTTTGTCTAGAAAGGTGACCTAATCCTTTGCTGTATTTTTAGTGAAACTGGACTTCAATTTAATAGTAGTTTAAGATAAAACCTGTTTTTCTTTCTTTTTTTTTTTTTTTTTACGATCAAAACAAATGTCCAAAAGAATCATGCCACGCCTTTAACAAGGTTGAAAATATCTACTATAGGTGGCCTTATATCTGGGAGCAATTTAAACCCTTTCACTGAGGGTGAAGCTGCCTTGGGATCCCACCATTTACCCCATGAAACCCACCATACTGTAATGCATCTATATGGGATTTTATCAGAGGGATGAATGATTGCTGTCTATCACATGTACCTGGAGCCTGTGAGAAGTCAGCACTTTTCTACTGTTGCCTATACTTTTGTCTTCCTTACAGATGTGTCATTCTTAGTAAATTTTTCTTACAGGTACAGCAATAGTTTCTACTGAGAGTATTCTTCATCTAATACAATGGTTCTTCATTTTCATCTAATACTTATAATTCTCTTAGCTGATCCTTTACAGGGTCAGAATGGGTCTTAACAGATCTCTCTTCCATCAGGAGACTAATAATGCAAGCCCTGACCTGAGTAGAAATGCAGACGTCAACATATAGTTGAACTGGACATTGTAATGATGCAGAACACAGCATTTTCTGGCCTTCTCAGAACATAGGTTTTGACCATGTGGGACAAGTTTGGACACAAGGGGAGGGATTTGCATACTTGCTTGGACATGAGGAGGACCCGTATGAGCAGATGGACTCATCAAGTGCAGGGGGAGAACTCATGAGAGGGATGGACTTGGAGAGATTGAGATGGAGAAGGCAGGAGATGAGAGTCAGAAGAAGGCATAGGTGTTGGTTTCTGCCTTGAGAAACAGGTCAGGACCAAGAGCGATTTCAGGGTTACCAAGATCCCTGCTGCCATACCACTTCTTTCCTGCTGTTCAAATTTTCTAACTGCTGGTAGCTCAGCAGGAAGACCAGAGCAAGGCAGGAAGTCTGGAGAAATGTATGTGCAGGGCTGACACATGATGGATGAGCAATTAGAGGAAGGCCACAGACTTGAGGAGACATCTTGTGGCCCTTTGGATCCTTATTATTACTGAACCCAGGAAAACCACCTTGCTCCTTGTCCCCACCAACAGTCTGGTGTATGATGAGGTGCTGATTTGGAGATACAGGGTGAGCAATGGAAGAAGTTGGGGGGACTGAATAATTCAGGCTCTACTTTTCAGTTTTGCTGGTTGGCTTCAAAGTTGCTCCTGAGGTTGGCCCTGGTCTGGTGGCCATATCTAGAATTAGGAAGGTCAGAAGAATATCCAAATTCATGGTTTCCCACAGAAACCAGGAAAGGAGCACAATTTCTTAACTGTTTTACTGCACGTCACATAACAAATGTACAAGAAAAAGTTTCAAATAAAACACTCTGCACTGTGAAACATGTAGTGTCCTCGTCCTCACTCTTTCCACAACAGCCATGTGTCACTGGAGCTGCGGTATGGTTTACCAGTCCTCTGGGTTTCACGATGTTCTCAGCGCTTCTCACATACTTCCTGCATGCACATCCGTGCGCTCATCCTCCTTTTTTATTGCTGAAGGTTAGTGAGGATAAATGAAAGCCTCCAATGCCACTTTCTATGGCCAGTTTAGATCTCTTAGATAATCTCCCATGAGGTCACCCACCTCTTCTAAATGTCATGCATGCATGTGATCTGAAAGCCTTCACAGTCTGTTCTCACGCTTGAATGACATCCCAATGACTCAGGCACTAATGTCTCTGAATGAGGCCATGTCTTAATTCCCTGTTTTGACTCTTTCTTCAATAAAATGCTGCTGACTGTCCTATCACTGAGTGCTATCAAGTGGGGTGGTGTGAGTAGGGAGAGCTTCATGGAGGTCAGGGAAATGACACTGGATGGTACCACATGGTTGAGAAAATTCAGACAGTGTGAAATTCATATATATAGCTGTTGTGACACAAATGGGACATCTGTGCTCATCTCTAGCACTTGAGAAGAGAGGAAAGCGCTTCACCCTACATTGCTTGTCCAGCAAGGCAAATGAAAGACGTGCTACAGTCATGCTGCTGACTAAAAACAAGGGCCAGGTCATCTGCCAATGTAGTGTGGCATCATGCCGTCTGAGTTGCTGAAGCCACGGAGGTTTGCACCAGCAGTCACTTTTGCCTGCAGACTTTGAGAATTCAGAGAGAGAAATGCTCAGAGGAGCGCCTGCTGCAGATGATATCTCTAGGGAGGGAAAAAGACAAACAGCATCCTCCACCCTGTGGGAGGGCAGGCCTCATTCCCTGGGTTGATGTTTCATCTATGAAGCACATGGCTCACCATGGCTCATCACCTGGATGAGGGCCACAGCAGAGCCTGGGCTCTGGAGGAGCCCCAGGAAGACCATGATTCAGAAAGGCATCAAGTGGCACCACAGCCTCCCAAACCCCGTCCCAGCAGGGTGGCAGCAGTGAGGGAGGCCCAGGGCCACGCTGAGTACAGTAGCACAGCCTCCTGTGAAGGGCTGCGGCACTGGATGCCTGAGCTCTAATTAGGCAGTACCAAGAAACATGAGTCCCTCAGACCAACATCAACCTCTGCCTCTCATGACAGCTCAGCCCTGGGTCAAGATGCAGCTCAAAGTAATGGTGGTGCTTTAGAACAGCAGTGTGTGTATCTCAGGGGGATTGGACAACCTACATGGACACACGGGGCACCTTGGGGACCAGCTGATTCTGCCTTCCCTTTGGTGGTTTTCCCATGCTTGAATTCCTGCTTTCTCCTCCAGCAGGAGCAAGGCTCTGCCAGCCTGGCCTTTCCCACCATTGTCCCGTCTAGCCCAGCACCCTGAAGGAGCTCCCTGCACCCACGGAGAAGCTTATTGCTTCAGCTTTTCCACTGCAAGGTCATTCTGGCCCGGTTGAGAAGCAAGTGAACTAGCACACTGGAGAATAATTTTGCATTGCAGGATGGCACTGTTATTTCAGGAAACATATTTGTACGTCAATGCAGAAGCATTATTCCTAAAGAATTTGTCTCGTTGTGTCCTCAGTTCATCCTAGCGTGCACACTGGTGTTGCATTGTGCAGCAAATCTTTACCAAAATCAGCTTCCAGCTCTGAGAGGCATCTCTGCACCTGTACCTATTTGGTTTGGGACAGGATGAGTCAGACAGGAGAACATGGCCATTGTTATATTCTTGCTTATTTATTTTTTTGGCTTACTGGTATTTTACTTTGCTCCTTCTCTTCAAGGAAAAAGAACCAAAAGAAAGTGACACCCAGAAATGCAAATTCCTGTCATCCAGAACAAGAACTAATTCTACTTTAAAAAAATTCAACTAAGATAGAAAAACACCCACTTTGTTTTTCTGTATGTGAGGCAGCAAAAAAAAAAAAAAAAAAAGAATTCTAACTTCAGCCATGGTGGAGTTCATTTCTGTACTACTCCAGTCAGCTGTCAGAAGCACATTCTTTACAAATTGATATCAGCAGAAGTGCTCAAGTTGTGACATTCCCAGGGAGCAGCTTTTTAAGCAGCAGTGATGTTGGGCAGTGACCTTTCAATGGCTCTCCCTGTGCAGAGAGGTGGTCCTTTCAGACAGACACCCTTTGTCCTGTACATTTTCAACCTACTGACATGCTTAGTAAATTTTCCAAATGGAGCAACTACAATGTCTCTAAAAAGCCACGTATCAGCATGTATCCCAAACTTTATCCTGTTTAAGGCTTTTGTTTTTGAGAAAGCATATCTGCTTAGAAAATCACTTGTGTGAATCACCAAGGCCTGTTAATACCCACTTCTCATAGTTTGGAGGATTCCATGATTTAAGGTCTATCAAGAGCAGAAAATCTTAGACTACAGCCCTCAGAGGGACTCAAATGACCATCTAATCCGTCTCCTTGCCTCCAAGCCCAAACAACTATATTTGCCTAATTCCAGGTATATTCTTTACAGCATATTTTAAGGATCCATTCATGATGGTAACCCTACAACCTCCCTAGGCAGCCTATCCTAGCATTTCATTACCCTTGCTGTTAGCGTTTCCTAATTTAAAGCTGGTTTTAGTGGCCTGCATAAATGTAATGTGGAAGCGTGACATTGAAAATGATACCTGTGCAGGAAACATAACACTGAGTAGAGCAATCAAATTAGAAAATTTTGTCAATCCTATAAATTTCCACGCTGTGGGGAGAAAGCAAGCCTTATATTCCCCGAGGCATGGTTAACCTGCATGCAAGCAGTTCTTAAGTGAAGGCCTTGGTCTCTTGTGATTCTTCTAGGTCAGATGGCAAAAATAATAGCTCTTTAAAAGAAGATGAGACAGCTCTTGCTGAACTCAGGCAAGAGCTGAATGATCTTAGTCAGGAGAACTAGCATTAGAAATCAGGTAGCTCTCAGTCATGCGAAGTTTCATCTTCCCTGATGCTTTCTTTTTGAAGACCGAAACCAAAGCAAGACAGAAAAGGAAAAGGAGAAACAACTAAAAGTTTAAAAGTCAAGCCCCAAACCATCCTCAGCAGCAGGCTGACGATCTAGATCTGCAGGCCATTTATTGCCTTCACAAGCAAGTAGCTCAGATGAGTGTTCAGGTGACTGGTGTCATTAGAAATTATGTAATTTAAATGAACAGCATGAAAAGAGTTAGGACACAAAATTTGGTAATAGCTTCCCCAGCAATTCCCCTGGTTGGATTTTTGGTCACGATGAAATGAAAAGTATGTATATAAGAAATAACTGCTGGAAAGTATTTCTTGTCTTCGTAATAATCTTAGGAAGTTGAGATGAGGCTAGCAGTCAAGATGAGAAGCTTTTCTGGAGCTACAGGTTTCTACATATACTTGTGCAGTGGACATACACTGAAGGACTGTAATAGTTTTGGAAAACCTGAACCTTTTTTTTAATTCTTAATGCAAGCTTTTGCCACTAATAGCAATCTGATGAAAATCCTTTTCTCTAGCCTGCATCCAGACTTGTTATATGAGAAAGTAATTCTAACTTCCCAGCAGACCATTAGCATGCAACACATCAATCCTAGCCAAAAGGACAGGCAGAATGAAGGCGGCTTTTTCAATCACTGAACACATAAGCTTTTAAAAATAACGTGTTGAAATGGGCCAGGAGGAGGAGAACTTTACTCCTCCATCCTTACACATAAGTCCCATAGTGATTCCTGCTTTTATGGCAGCACAGGCTCACACAGGAAGCCAAAGTTAAATAGTTTAAGGTTGAACAGTTTGGCTCCCCTTGGAGCTAACATCTGTGACCTTTAGAAGACTGTGCAAGCCAGAAGCTGGTAAATATTTGTTTCCAAGAGAAACCCAAACAATTAAGAGCAACCAGATTTATTGAGAGCAGTGATTTACTACAGTGTGTTCATGGGGGGGCAGTTGCTGGCACTTTCTGAATGTTTCTAAAGCGTCTCTCACACACAGTGCTGTCCTGAACCGGGACAGACATTGTGGTGTCACCTTGATAACAGAATCACTGTATTTCAGTAAGTAGGAAGGACATTGTCATGAGTGGGAATGGTCATTATGATTGTTTAACTACCCAAAGGGACCTTGGCCTCTGACTGCTATTTCTGCCTTCAAAAATTCCCTGAATACTTGTGTTCCTAATGGCTTCGTGCTGCCTATTTATTTTCTCCATTCATCTTTGTAGTTGAGAATTTTAATGTACTGGGAATCACAAACAGCCTATAGAAACTTAAGTACCTTATAGTACCTGTTTTCTGGAGGTTGTGGTAATATGCAGTAATTCTGGAGGCTGTAGAAATGTCCCATTTTTCTCCAGTAACTCGTTTCTGAAAACAGGGGCAAGACCAGGAGAAGCCCCTACATGCCTAGTTGGAAAAAAAAAAAACACAAAGAAAACAAAAAAAACCTCCAAACAAACAAGCAAACAAAATAAACAAACAAAAAAACAAACCAGTCTTTTCATCATTTAATGAAAATATTTCTAGAAGGTGAGGCAGTGAAAAGCAATCCTGCAAGCCTATCTACTTCTAAAGTAGCCCAAGTGATACCAGCGGTAGTGATAGCAAGTGCAGACGTGCAATGCCAGTGCTGAGGACTCTGCTCCCCAAAACTTCACTGAAGGCTGCAATATGGGAACGTCTGACCAGAGATTATTGCTGTCCTTCCCCTGCTGCACGGTGCACTCACTAGGGCCTGCTCACCCCATGCAGACCACTGATGTAGTGTCTACACATCAAGAGTTAACACATGAAAAATAATGTGCTGTATGTAGAAGCTCACCAGCCCCCCTTTTATAGCAGATGAGGCGCTTAACTGTAAAGGATTTGGTCTTTAATAAGACCTTTATTCCCATAGGACCAATGGGAGATAATATATCCTCATATCAGGTGAGAAAGCTGGTATATAAAGCTGAAAAATTAAGCTAGGACAGATACTTTGTCCCCCAAAACTTCTCCATGAAGAGAACATTGTGTTTCTGCCTGTAGCAGAGTTGATGGCAAAATTCCTATTGGTTTCAATCAAAACCAAGCCCTATTTCCCTAAAACTCTGTCAACTTTGAACTGGAAAATACTTATTAGATGACAAAACTCATTCTAAGAAAATTGCAAAATATAACCCCCTGCAGAAGATCTGTCAGACTTTTAACAGGTGCTTTGTTTAGTCAAAGGAAAATAAACCCACTTGGGGAAAAATGGACAGGTGGTTTGAATGGCGATTGCTTTTATTTTCTTTTTATTATTTCCACTTACAGCCTCTTAACCATAGCCATGAGTAGTAGAAATATCAGGGTGTACAGTTTGTTTGTATAGATTGGTTATTATTTTAAAAGCACGGCTGGTGGGTATCAGAACTGAGTGGGTATGGCCACATCAAGGCATCTCCTGTACTGGAGTGTTTTCTTTTCAAGGGAATGTAATCACCCAGCCCTGGCAATGATGACTTTTCCACTTCAGGCAAAATCCAAAGGTTCCCTGAAAACTCTGTTTTTGTATCAAGAAAATGGTGCCACACTGCTGTGCCAGGTGCACGCTGCTGAGGCTCAGAGCATCTATGTTCACTCCCTTCGAGAGCCACCTATGTCATTCCTTAACCCAGGCAGATGAGACCAAAGTAAACCTGCTGAAATAGAAGTCAGCATCTCTGCAACCTTTCTAGCTGGTTTAAGTAGACTGTTTTTTTTCTGGGCAGAAAAACCCTTGCGCTGCTATGAGGAAGTCAATATTTGGATTGTTGCCTCCACAAGAACTCTAAAGTAAAAAATTAATAAAAATGAGCTCACTGTACATTCGTTCGTGGGAGGTGTCTTGGGGATAAGGGGTTTGGCTCACCGCTATCCAGAGCTTATATGCTTGCCCCAGTATGCATCCAGCTCATACCAGAGGAAGAGGGGGGTGACTGAAGCCATGGGCTCCCAGGACTCTGGTCTGGAGAAGAAAACTTGACATATGCAGTTCAGTTCCTATAGCTACCCCAGAAAGTTCTTCCAGAAGTGGAATTTAGGAACTGTTTCTAATATGGAGGGAAATGTCCCTCTCTCTGCTTGGTGAGTAGGACCACCAGTACCTTTTAACCCTATCGACTGGCTCTGAGCTCAGCCTGACAAATGATCAGTGAGGCTTGCTGGTCACATGCTATTCAGTAACTCATGAGGATTAGGAGGGTGAATAAAACACACCCCATCAATGCCTTTGCCACGCTCCAGCATGGCTCTATTCAGTCAGACATCATTAAGACAAAAAAACGCTTTTCACTTTTCAGGGAGGCAGCTGAGTCTGGAGTCACCAAGTAACATGCTGCTGATGCTAACAATGATGATGATGATGAAGTAGCGTACAGATTCTAGGAACACTTTTAGTGATCAGCTGAGTGTGGACATCAGGTTCTTATTATCTCATAAGAATAACAGCGTTATCAGCAGCTGATTACGCTGTGACCTTTACTTTGCTAAGCAACAGTCTATATCTTACAGAGCATTTGGTTGAATGTGAATTAGGGAATGGAAGAGGGCAGAAGGGGTGAAACCCAGCCAACCTATGTCAAACGCACCTTGATTTCAGAGAGAGCTCTGCAGTCTGCAGCAAACTCTGTGATGGCTCTCTGTTACCTTTACTTCATCTACATGTGTTTTAATAGAGGAAAAGGTCATTAGTGTTTTATCCTCTGTGGTCCCAGAGCACTGGCTGTTCCTTGCATTTCTGCCCCTATAAAAACAAAACCTAGTTTTAACCACAGGTAAACACACTGAGAGGCCATGGGTAGGCAGTCCCCATTTCCTCATCATTTTCTTAGATTTGAAACGAGGATGCCCCAGTTACGCTAGGTACGTGTCTCACTAGGAGTACACAAGCAACATCAGGGTGGACAGGGCTACCTGCAGTGGGGACAGGGCTGGGTGCACCAAGCCGCAGGCAGGAGGGCCAGACCCAGGAGCCCTGCCCTTACTGGTCACACAGCCAGAAGCTGCCCATTTTGTCACTAGAAGTACCCAAGCAAATAACGTTTGGCAACCCAGTTCTATCAGCTGCAGGGTCTTGGGGAGGCAGGAGTGTTTCATGGGGGTCAGAAAAATTGCTTTTGTAGCAGGGGAGGCCTCCATATATGCAGAAGTGACTTGTGAGCAGGGCAGCTTCCATGAGAGCTACTTTTGTCCTCACTGCACAAGGTCAGCGGCCACCATGGTCTCTGAGCAGATGCAGGGTGCAGAGCAGGGGAACCCCTGGGGAAGGGGCTGCTGGTCCCTCTCTGCCCGAGCTGCAGCATGGGCACTGCTGCCTGCCCGAGGGGGGCAGCAAGGGCTGGATGCAGAGCACCTCTGGTGCCATCGAACCACCAGGGCAGCAGACCACAGGCAGCAGCTGGAAACTGCCCTCCACCGTGAAGCATTGTGACAGCCATTAGTGCACCTGCTCTGAAACGGGCTGTTTAAAACACACGCTCACCTTCACTGTTCTGCAGCTGTGCTGTCTGACTCATCCCACTGCAGATTCTCTGAGGCAGCAGCTGAGGTTACAAACTTTCCCAGCTCACTTTTTATTCACCAGGGAAGCTCACCTCTAGTCCAGCGGTAGAGCTATAGAAGCCGTAACTGCATCTGTCTTCATGGGAGGCAAATGAATGGGAACCTGCAAAAAGAGAGCAAACAAATGAGGCACAGGCTGATTGAAGGACTCTTGTCTCATTTCGCCTTTCACTGTTTGACACTTCTGCTCTCTCACATCCGTGTAGTTAGTGCTAGCCTAACACATTTGGGACATGGCACCCCCAACCCAAGTGTGCCAGCAGCATTTCCTCCTTTCCTCCTCTTTTTCCACGAAAAAAAGCACAGAAATCTACAAGGCTACAAGCCACGTAGCCATGGCTTAGTGGACCATGCAGCAGGTGTTTACTGGGCTCCTGCTCTGACCCCTGATCACACTACAGCCTTGTCTCTCCCCAGAGGCAGATGGAGGCTTGCACTCAGCACAAGTTTCTCACCAGCATCATCCCTGGCTGCAGACCACTCCTAGGTGGTACACGGCCGAACGCAGGGTGCCGGAGCGCTTGCAAGCTCCTGCGACAGACCCAGGCACGCACGGCCCCGTGCTGATTTTCTGCTCCCCTCCGCTCGCAGGTGGCCAACCTGCCCCGGGAGCACCTCCGCCTGCTGCGCGCAGACAGCGTGAAGGACTTGTATAACCACCCGCATCCCCAGCCTCCCCTTGCCAGAATGGAAACCTCGCGGCCCTGCCTCACCCGAGCTGTCAAACTTCCTCCTGCACTTTTATACACGGACACAAGCTCGCCATACACTGCTTTTAGCTGCAAGAAAATTTCTCCCTCATGTCCCTTACCATGTTGTTCTCATGGACTGCGTTTCCAGGCTAAACATCCTTGGGTTTAAATAGATGGGGTGACCCAAATACTATTGTGTATGATTATTCAAGGATGAAGTACAGACTCCAGTCCAATGATTTTTACAGGACAACTTAAATCAATATTATCTTTCTCAGTAGCAGTTTCTAGAAAGCCTATATTCTACAGCATCCCTACTACATTTGTCATTTGGCTCACTTTTGCTACATGTGTTGATGCAGTACATTGTCAAGCATCTGAACCATTTGCTGTGCTGTCCTCTGGACCACACCAATTTCTTCTGGTAGAAAGTGTAGCTCAGAAATCCTCCGCTGTGGATTTTTATTATGAATATTTTGCAGCAAGCCACTTGTTACTAATGATCCTAATTTTACTGGTACAACTCTTTTTATAACCTTTACTCAAAAAATAATTGGCAAAATTTACAATGGTAATTGAAGTGTTTACTAACTGATGACCTACTTGCAAGATTAAATGGAATACAGCATTGCAATTCAGGACATTTTCCAGCCTTTTATAGGAAGAAAAAAAAAACTATGAGAGTGGAAGCCAACATTTTTTGCAGTGCACCCCCAGAATATTTTTTATTGCAGACTATCTACTGCAGTGGAGCAATGATTCCAACAAAAAATATACTCAAAGTATGAAATCTAAATCTAATTTAAAGCCTAAATGATGCTCATGATTAAAAATGTATTATCTATTCCCAGCAAATCATACATCACTGAAACACTAACATTTCCCTAATTTTAAGCATCATCTAGTGATTCCAAAATTAGAACTGATTCTCCAAATTATAGATGAGAAAAATAAGATCGTGGCTTGACTACATCCCACCTAGTGCTAGGTGGCTTTCTGAGATTCATGAGTTAGCTGTTTAGTCACTGTCTGCTCTCTTGCTAATGGACGTTAAATATTCCTCCAAAGGTGCCGGAGATCTGAGCTGCTGCCTGGAGATAATTTGTCTGTTGACTAAAGGAGGGCTCCCTAGTTAGACAAAGCTAGCTGCCTAAAAGTGGAGCAGGGATAAGTCTCATTTCAACAGCGATAATCTTTTTTTTTTTTTTGTCATTCCAGAGTAGGGGGCTGCAAAGGGTTTGGTTTTATTTCAATTATAACTGAAAGGACAAAAACCTCGAGGCAAATAAACAGCTTTATAAGGATCGTGATTCTTACTGTTTCCATTAGCCAGCTTGCCATGAAGATGAAAGAGGTCTGAGAGGGAACCGCACAGCAAATCTGCATGCAATTATCGGAGCTGCTTATCTGGCACAGGTGTTAACTCAGGCCCCGGTTAAATCAGCGCCGGCTCCGCTGGCAGCACGCCGCTGCCGGCTGACACCCGACCGGCGTGACCTGCCGCCCGCGCGCAGGGTTTGCATCGCGCTGGCGGTGCAAGGCCAGTTCAGCCAGCGCTGCGTCGCGCACTGTGCACGACCGCCGAGGGGGCGGAGGAGGTGCCTGGCCTCTGCTGTGTGCAAAAATGGGAAAAGCAGCAAACCAGAGCTCGGCCTCAGCTGCGCAGCTTCACTAGCAGCTTCTGAAATGCTTCAGAGTGGTCCCGCATGGACGTAGGCAAATCTACTGAAGAAGAGAGTCCCTCTCCTACATCACCCCCAGTGTCTGTACATGTCATTTTGCTAGCAAGGGGATGATTTTATTAACAAGGTCCTGATTTACAGTCTACAGTGCGGTGATAGAAAGTGGATTTAAGCAGGAAATGAATTTTCAGAGGTATGTGGTAATGCAGAACGACATTTTCAGAATCCTCCCCCCAAAAAAGGAGTATTGTGTAGGTATCAGCCTGCTTGCCAAGAGTTTCTCCTCACCAGAAGAGCTGCATGGCATACATGGTCTGCACTGGGATCCAGTCAGCTCCCAAACACCCCCCGATTACAGGGATGAACCAGAACTTCATGAAATCAGATAAATAAATATAAACAGATGCAGGAAAAAGATTTTACCTTTGTCTTCAGCAAAAGGTGAGATTTATCAGTCCTGTGGGATCCTCCTCTGCCCCAAAGTCTGCCGGGTGCAGCAAAATGGTCTGGCATTTACCTACCCAGTCACTTTGCAAGTCCTGAGCGTGTTTGACCTGGAAAGAGAGGTGTCAGGGGCAGATTCCTGCACACCTCCACCAGAGATACGTGGGGGGGGGTGGGACAGAAAGAAAATGAAAAGAAATCTGTAAGAGATCAGAACGTGTAGCCTGCCCTGAGCTACTATTCCTGGTAGAAATTAGATCCTGGAAGACCCAGGTGAAAATCAGAGATAAACCCTGTATACGTGCCTCTAATTGGGACAAGCTGATAGCAAGAGAGCTGAAGGAGTCAGCTACGCCCCCTCTGCGGGGCTTGTCCCCAGCGAGTACCTGAGAAGCGGGGCTCCATTTCAGTCCCCACCACACAGAAGCACTGCCCTCACGGTTCCCATCCCGGCACCCCAAGCCCACTGCCCGGCCGGTGGCTCCTGCCCGTGCCCCAGCCCCAGCCCCAGGGATGCCGGCGGGGGGGCCGGGGCTGCCCGCGGCTATTCTGGTAGCTGTGAGCCCCGCCGGTGTCATGTGAACCAGAGGGCCCAGCAATGCATGTCAAATTGGGCCAGTGACTAACCGCGATATTTCGGTTGTCTCAGCGCCTCCCGGGCAAAGATTTATTGTCTTAGAAAGCCTTCACATAATAATCCCTGGGTGCTGACCTGATCTTCAGCTGAGTGAGGACAAAAAGGGGGCCGCTGTCCCGGCGCGGTGAGGTCTAAACTTATCTGAGTCTGAAACACAAACAAGGGAGGAGAAACGCGTCTGCTTCTGCCCAGAGCCATGCGCTGGCAGCCAGAGAGGATCTATTATTTGAGCTGCCTGAGGAGCAAGGAGGGTCGGGGGCGACGGCTGAGCAGACACAAAGCGCCACTTGTTGGGATTGTCATCTAGCTCCCTCATCTGTCACCTGATGGCCAGCCAAGCAAGCACTCAGCCGTGGACCATTCTTCCCTGCGCAAGTGACGGAGGCGAGAAAAGTAAGCATCCTACAGCTGTTATGACATTCAGCTGTTTTTTTCTATAAAGGAACGCATTGAATTCACTGCAAATCTACTAACTACTCCCCTATGCCAGGCAGGAGACTGATTTTTTTTTTTTGGTTGGGCTTTTCTCTAACAGCTGGAGGTCTGGTGGGCATTCATTCAATGGCTGTTGAGTAGGGCAGCTGTTTCACTATCTAATTGCACTTTAATAACTCAAGCGGAAAGCATTGCATTACCTACAATGAGCTACTTCCTGTCCTACTGCAAAGCGCACTGCACTGCTGTGCTCTCCCAGTACCAGACCCTGAGATCAGAGGGCTTTCTGTGTGATATTTTGCTGAAAGTGAAGGAAAACGAGTTTCCTGCACACAAATCCTTGTTGGCATGCTCCAGCGACTATTTCCGAGCCATGTTCAAAAGTTACACCCAAGAGTCTAAAGCCAGTGTAATTCAGCTGCAAGTTGTCTCACCCACCGGTCTCCAGCATGTCCTAGATTTCATTTACACTTCCTTGCTGCCCCTTTCCTTTGAAAGCCTGGAGGAGACCTTGGAAGCTGCAAGCTACTTGCAAGTGACTGATGCGGTTGGCTTGTGCAGTCAGTACTTAGTTAACAACCTTGCCTTGGAAAACTGCTGCTTCTCCGCCAATGTCGCCAGGAGGTTCTACCTGCCAGACGCTCTGGTTGCAACAGAGAAATACATTGTCAGCAACCTCTGGAAGCTGCTGGACTTTGATTTGGCAGGACTGCTTGAGCTGAACTTCAGGACTTTGCTAGCGGTGGTGGAATCACCAGATCTCCCTATGGTGAAGGAAACCCGCCTGCTGAATCTTGTGCTGCTATGGCTGAAGCAGGACAAATCCCGTCTGACTCACAGAAGCAGCCTTTTGGAGCACATAAGATACGGTCTCATCCCGGTGGAAGAGCTGAGAAAAACCTACACGCAGTCAGAAGTGCCCCTCACCGCAGGTATTAAGTGCCTGATCATTAAAGCAATAAACTACCATACATCTGTTTTCAAACAGCCGATCCTGCAGGATAAATCCACCACGCTGAGGAACCAGAAAACTCGGATCATTCTGCTGGGGGGAGGGACAGCAAGTGAGGGGCTCATCACCGAGGTGGTGGCCTTCGACGTTTACAATCACAAATGGAGAGCTCTCACGCACGTGCAGGACAGGGTGCAGAACCACAGCGTGTGCGTGGTGGGGAACTTCCTCTACGTCCTGGGTGGGGAAATAGAGGGTGGCACCCCGGGTGACGCTGACAAGGACAAGGTGTTATCGGTTACAAACAAGGTCCATCGCTACGATCCGAGGTTTAACACCTGGACCCAAATCACGGGCATGCTGGAAAAGAGATGCCAGTTTTCCTGTTGCGTCCTAGGCAACGATATCTTTGCGATTGGTGGACGGGGTGAGAATGGGTCTCTGCATTCGTCTGTGGAAGTCTACAACATCAGCAGGGACAGATGGACGAAGGCCAGGGAATTGCCGTGCAAGACACACGGCCATGCCAGTGCCATTTGCAAGAGTATTATATACATCTCAGGAGGCAAATATGCAGACCCAGCCAGCACAAGCAAGGACGTATATTCTCTGAGCTCGCTTGAGGGGCAGTGGATGAAACAAGCCCCCATGAGCATTGCTCGGTTTGGGCATCAGATGGCGACAATCAGAGAAGCCATATTCACATTTTTAGGTTTATATGAACCATTCTCTGAAATAGAAAGATATGACCCTGATCAAAACCAGTGGACTCGTTTAAGGCCACTGGTCTATGACCGATTTTGCTATGGCCTGGCAGTGGTAGAGGAAACGGCTCTTCTTATTGGGGGAAAGAAATGGCAAGACTCGCGGGAAGTCCCCACGCAAGACGTGGTTGGCTACGATATCGACAATGATGGCTGGGAGGAGATCTGCAAAGCCCCCCTGCCCTGGAGCGGGCTGCAGTGCGCAGTGCTGCAGCTCACGGGAGTGGCTGATGAACAGGACAGTGACACCCTGCAAAAGAGGCCACCGAACTGCTGAGCTAAGGCCTTGTGGAATGATAATCCCAGGAGAAGAGGCGGAAGGGCAGCCCTGGAGAAGAAGAAGAAAATTGCAATAGCACTGCACTGGATGTGACAGAGTTGAGGTTCTGCTTTGATAAGCAAGATGCTGCGTGGAAACAGGCAAGAAAGTCTGGTTGAAGCCTGGGGAAAGGTGCTGTGATTCATAGAGCTGAAAGCCAGCCTCACTGGGGAAGGATGTAGCAAGTAGCAGGTTTGGAGGAGGTGATCATAATCCTGGACTTTTTTTGAAGAATAATACAGAGACAGCAATTAATAGCTGTTGCAAGTCAGATTTTTCAAAGGTTAGAAAAATATAATCCATCTTTTCTGTTTTCTTAATCAGAGGTAATTTTCCCAGTTGGTAAGTAAGTGCTATCAAATTGCTATGCTATGGCTAAGCAAAATGAAAGTGAGATGTATAAAGACTAGAAAATTGATGCCTATGAGAACTAATAACTAGTAGTGCCACGGAAAAGGTATTATTTGATATGCTACATACTAGGCAAGAGTGCCTTAGCTAACCAGCATGAAATTACTGGACAGAAACCATGGATTTTTTGAAATGTAGCCTCAGTTATGGCCATATGTTAAAACAGTGATTGTTTCGTAGAAGCAACTTCTCTCTGAGCAGCTTTTGTTGTAGCATGCCTTTCAGATGCTTATTTTCTATTATTTTAAACAAACACACTACTGGTACAGTACGTTTCTTTTGTATCCAAACTTTGTGTTAGTTTAGATGGCTAGAGCTGAACGGGTATACTTATGTTAAGACCCTATGAAACATATTTCAGGAGCTGCTGTATGTAATGCCCTGATACTTACCTCAATAGCATACATTGCTTTATCATACCTGGTCATAATGGTAAACGTGTTCATAGTTGAACTGGTGCACAAGAGAACCCTGCAGTCAAAAAAGGTTTATTTTCATCAAAGAGTGCGGAGGGGAGGAAGGCAATGGAAGGCTGCCAGCAGCCTTTATTCAGCGTCTGCCTGCATCCAAACCAGCAATGGTCTTACATCTTTTTGGCCATATTGGCAGAGTTTGAAAACACAGATTGTGGAAGGACTTGAAGGCACGTTGATCTCCAAAATGCAGGTAAAACGGTCAGATGCCACAGAATTGCTTTTGTATGCAGTAAATTGAAACTCGAATCACAGACGTTCATTTAAAAGCTAAATTTATTGTACTTCATTTTACAGTGTTCCCTTTCTAGGCTGAGAGTTAATACAATAAAAATATATAGAGGAGAACATTTAATAGTCTTAAAAGAAGGCAGCACAATGGATAGGACACATGTTCTTTGTCACTATACTAGCTTAAAAACTGTAATGTTTAATTTTCACCTTTAAAGCAATCAAGCTGACTTTACTAATGTAAAGTGCAGGCAGAATAGCTGTTGCATAGCAACAGATCTAAGTCTCCTGAACTGCCTTGGTTTTGACAAGGAATCAACTACACAATGTGCATATACATCCATCAGATATAAAGAGTTTTTATATGAATATATTTACTTTTGGTCCAGTAAAACAATAGCAAGAGAATCTAAATGCTTGGAACAATAGCACAACCCATTTCAAGTCAAGCATTTTTTAAGAGAAATGTACAAAAACCTCACAAATTTAATGTACAAGTCAGTACCCATGCAGTAAATAAATGTGCAGTTTATACAAACAATATTCTTCTAAATGGTACAAATATTACACTGGATCCAGAATTCTATACAAATGTTAATATGTGATTTGTTATCCATATCAATTTGAATATGGGATTACTGAAAATGGGCTACAGAAAGGCCACTATTCTGTGCAAATTGTGCAAAATCTGCAAAACATTTGCAATCCAAATGCAATAAAGTAACAAGAAAGAGAGCGAGAAAGCCTGAGAAAGAGCGAGAAAGAGAAAGGAATAAAAAAAAAAAAAAGAGAAAAAATTCTGTCCATTCTTTCCTTCATCCTGTCATGGATACAACTGCCAGGAAATATCAGAGCTCATAAAGTTTTAAGTACATTCACTGAGCTGTACAAGCAATAGTCTAAAGTTGGTTAAGCCTACAACTCACTGTAAAAAGAATAAAAGAGGCTGTCCCCTTTCACATGAGCATTATTGAGCCATGTCACGAGTCCTAACTTATGCAGCAAAGCACTGAAAAGCAGCACAAATGTTTTGTGATGCTCTGCTCACTTTTCGAAAACAAGCCCATGAAGAGTAAATAGATGATTTAACATTTACCTCTCACTTTCCTATTCCAGGCAGGTGCCTAACTCTAAGGAGATATTTCTGCCCATATTCACTGGGTTGGCTCCAGCACATCTCAACCCTCATGGCAGTTTAAAACACTTTAACTGGCTTGCAAACTCAGCAGAACCCAGAGACATCCCTTCCCATTCACAGGCAGAACAGAGGCTTTCTGAGTTCTCAGTTGTTTTTCAGGTTCTGTGCTCATCTCTGTTCCCATCACACATTTTCCCCAAGTACAATATGGCCAAATTGCACAGCTCGGAAAACACACAGGAGAGTACTTGACAAATGTTATTCATTCCTTTTCTATTATAGGAATTTTCAAAGCCTCTCAGGTTTGGAGTATTTCGTTGGGAACCTTTTCCACTGCTGCTTTTCTGGGCAAGAGAAACACTGTTATCAAGGATGTTCAAAGTCTACCTTTTCTCTTTTGCAAAATCTGCACATTATACCGATACCTTCAGTACAAAAGCTGCATAAATGACAGTACCATGACTAATTAAAACAAAACAAAACAAAACAAAACAGATGTGATTAAGAGACAAGTAACACATAATTTGGTCTTAATTAGAATACAAACCAGCATCCCTCTGCACTGATGGTAAACCTTAGCAACAGGGTTTAAAAAAGCACAAGGAAATAAGACCTAACTGTTTGATACTTAAATCCACATTAGTCATTTTGTCTGCTGATTTTCACCCTTTTATGTGTTTGTCAAAACTGAAACACAACCACTGCATTACACTTTTTCCCTGTTATGTAAGAAAACTCTTAGAGTTTCTCATTACATAGACTTTTTTTTTTTTTATTCTCCCACCACCAAAATAGTACCTGCACTCCAAAAATGCAATGCAATACTGGAATTATATAATATAAAATATCATTGTAAAAGCGACCTTCAATAACAAAACCTTTAGCTTGTAGAACTTCCTCTGTGAAGGCCACAGTCTTCCAAAAATGCTTTTAAATACTTTCTTTAATAGGTAAAGATCATGTTCTTTATTTCACAGAAGGTAAACACAAGCGGAGCGTTGGTAGCATATAAAATATACAAATCCTCATGAAAGACGTAGTATCATTGACCATTGAAGGTTTACTTCACAGAGCTGAGTAACATTAAAATATAATTTACTAGAGCTCCCACATATTGATATAAAAACTACTTCAAGCACTTAAGTAAAGGTCTGGAGTGTAGCAAACGGGCTAAAAGAGGGCCCCTTACACATGCGTCTCGATGTAGGAGTGAGTGTGCGCTAGGGAGGCCAGCAGTGCGTCAACCTGGGGTGAGCCATTAACAGAGTCCCGCGGGGAGCTGTAGTGACAGATGTCCAAGAAGATATCAAGGTACATTTGCTTCCATTCTTGAAAGTCTCTAGACGTCAGATCTGGGTTATCCAGAACTTTATCTATGATGGCTACTTCTCCTTCCCTGGCCTGTGGGAGAAGAGAAATGGGCAGAGTCAGTGCGGGCAATGAGCGAACTGCGTGGGCTCAGGGGCAAGCCGCGAGGTCTCAGGAGCGGGCAGCTGCCTGGCCGCTGTAAGGCTGCTCGCAAGCAGGTCTCAGCCTCCCGCCGGCTGTCACTTGTCACCCTGCGGGGCGGGGGCTTCCCTCGCCTTGTCCCTCATCCCCAGGAACGGTCCCCATGCCCCCCCTCGCCCCTTGCTCAGCTCGTGCAAGAAGCAAGCCCTGCGCTGTTTGCTATTAGCTGCTTTCATTTCTCAGGATCGGTTTCAGGCTGCCAAGTGCCATCTGTTTGCTCTCCCTGATCAGCATGAGAAGCGCCGTGTTTGTGCGTGGGACGTGGGCAGATGGCCTCTCGCCCGCCGGCAGCGCTAAGCCCTTGCCGCCGGGCTTGCCATGGGGACACCTGAGCACTACACAGCACACGCCTGTGCAGGGAGGCCTTACCTCGGTAACTCGTCCTCACCAACAATCCAGCGCACGCGATGGGCTGGCTGCTACCTCCTCCTGCCGCTGCGGTGGCAAGCAGAAGGCAGAAATGGGTGAAACCTAACAAAGCAGCTGGCACATCCTTACCCGCCATGGGGGCAGGGCATGTGGCTGTTCCTAATCCCTGGCTGTGGGTTAGTTTATCGAGAGATGACGGGCAGCTGGTCTGGTCAGATTAAGCCTCAGATACACACGTAGCCACTCGCCACGTAGTCGTTGCAAGCAGTGGAAGCTGGATGCACCAGCCTTGAGCCTGGAAAGCACAGGTAATACACAGGCTTCCAGCACTTCTCCTCTGCATAGGCACGGTATGGTCACCAGCAACCTCCCCTCTGTCCTCCATACCAGATGGGTTTCATGGTCCTCATTGCTAACCGGCATTTGCCATGTTCATACAATGAGTATGATACATCTCTCTGGGGAGCACGTTAAAGGGAAACATTAAGCAGTGTCAGCTCACATTGGTGGGAGAGGATCAGAAGGGTCAGAGACGTCACCAATAAGCGGTATGTTGAAAGGTATCTTTCATGCTTTGCTATCAGTAGCTAATTAATGCTACATGCCAGAATACTCATTTTCAGAAATGGAGGCACAGCTGAGGCTGACCAGTGGAAGTGAAACTTTCGGATCTCCTGATGACAATATATCTGCATGAACTACCATAATGAGCTTCTCGCAGATCATGACCTGTACCCACCACACCTCAGCACTGCCAGTCAGGTAGCTCACACTTGCTGCAGGAGAATGGCTTTGTGGTTATGTCATGGCAAAGAGAGCAGAGGGGTCTTTCCATTGAGGACTTAGGTGATGGAACAGAGAGGGTGGATGGTAAGAGCTAGAAGCAGTTTGGAGAGCTGTATCAGATGGATGTAATCGTGTGGATGAATTCAAGGAGAGTTCAGAACACCGAATCTGATGGGCTGGTGCATATGGATGTGTTCAGGAAGGAGAACTCAATGGCACTGATAAAAAGGAGGAACAACTGATTAAGTAACAGCAGTAGCTCCGGGTAGATACTACTACCAGTAGCATAACAGAGGTGGAGCTTTGGGATAGAAACTCTTCATGAGTTACCATGATGCACATGCCACTCTAGACTGTTGCCATATGCAAGAAACAGCAATTATCTGGCTTTGGTACTTGCTGGCATTGCATTGACAATTATTTGTGTCATTCTTGTCCAAACAAGAATGGTGACTGGTTTAGAAAATATCTCTTTTGGAAAGATATTAAACAAATTGTGTTTGCTTGGTCTGAAAGAAAGAGGTCCCAGAGAAGCATGAAAACAGGCATCGGCTGGGTCAAAGGGATGAGCTGGTTTTGGAAGTCCCTGGAGGAAAGCAACTTCATTTTTAGGAAACCATTGGCATAATGTAGCTCAGGTATCAATAAATACTAACAAGAAAGGTAATTAAGCATGGCAACAAGCTGCTGATACTGTACCTCTAGGTTGTGTAATTCCTGGAAATATCATGAATTCTATTTTGTTGTTGTTGTTTTGTTTTGTTTTTTAAATTTCAGACCAACATCTCTTGCACACTTTTAGTATGAGTGATCACACCCTGGTGCAAAAGCACAGATAGTGTGTGAACCTCCTGCCTGCCCTACACATCTGAGATTATTGTGATCTTGTTTCAGTTTCTCACACTGGAGAAATCACATGGAAAGCCTGTGTATCTCGCCTTTTTCTGCCAGTCTCCAAGCCTGTAAAGGATATATATATATATGATACAGTGCAAAAAGTTAAGCATGTGTAAGATTTTTTTTCATGATGGGAGCCCCACAGCATGAAAATAATATTGCTTAAATGCTTCTCTAGGTGATGGAAAACTAAATTAATTAATGTTGATAAAGCCCTCTTTGATGAAAGCTGTTACAAAATCTACTGTACAATTATCTAGTGACTTAAAATGTGGTAATTTAATATAGTTAACAGGGTCCCTGGGGAAATCCAGCATATTGTTTGCTGAAATCTCTAACAGTACAGATTTGAAACTGCTGTAACAAATAAAGAAGCTGACAGGGAGGTTAAATTAGCTGTGGTACACTTACAATAATGATAAAAATCTTCAAATCGATCATTACCACTATCTGTTTATTTAATCAGTCCTACTGATTAAATACAATGATCCTACCAGTCTATGCAGAAACTAAGCACACAGTTCATTCCCAGGCAAGCTCAGCAATCAGAAGATAATAAAATCTTTGAAAAGGTACCGCTCCCTTCTGAAAGGCTGACTCTGCTTCACTTTAGACTTTGGCAATTTCAGAGTAAATGTGTTTTGATAAATGGAGATGTTCAGGGACAAAAAAGGGATTAAGGTCTCCTCTGATAATTTGGTGTCAAATGATGTTATACCAGCTAGAGGAGGAGCAGCTCACTGAGATTTTATCTGTGCACAAATAAAAACCGATTCCCTCACTTTGACTGCTCTCCCAAGGCACATTTTCCTCTGCTTAGAGAACAGCAGCTACCCACGTCCTCCTTGCTTGTTTCACACACCACATTCAGCCTGGACTCCAGCCGCGTACAATTAATCTCTGAATACAACAGAGTCAGACCCAACCCTAGGGCAGGACTTTCCTCCCTCTTATCTCACCTTTAAAGTGCTTTTCAGAATTCGCAGCTGGTGTAGTTTTTCATTGACTACTGGATCGCTACATCTCTTAATAAAAGATTTCTTGTACTCCAGCTTAGTGGAAATCCGGCGATCTCCTAAAGGAGACAGGCTGGCCTGCTCCAAGGCTCTGTACAAATCCTGCAAGGAGTCTGCTGTTTTTTCTTCTATAGTTTCGGCTGCAAAGAAA
>VXAA01000346.1:0-55531 GCA_013399115.1 Anseranas semipalmata | reverse complement strand
CCTCTGTTTCTCTCTTTCTCTTATCCCTTGTTATGCAAAGCAAGAAAGATCTTTCCTCATGTCTCTTCCCCAGCAGCATAACCACTTTGTATCATCAGGGGTTAGTACAGGGAAAGTCTATGCTGAAGGAGTGAGCCAGTGCTTTGTCTCCATCTCATTTTAATTTGTTTTGCTAGGGTGATCTAGAGCCCGGACCAGCAACCGGCCACCACATGCAGGCTTGCCATTGAAAACCCGCAGCTTCCTGAAACACGAAAGGTCCCCACCATGGCCAAGGACAAAGTTTGGGTTTGACCCTGAGGCTGCATTCGGAGTGACGAGTGCCTGCTATGAACCTGGGAGGCAGCGTGGCCTCTGTAGATTCAAACGCCAGGATGCGGGGCTCATGCAGGCCTCCCTGCCCGTGCCACCCGCCGGGCGGGCTGTGCAGGCCGCTGCTCCTCAGGGCTCGCCTTCCCGGGCCTGCAGGAGGGGCTGCGGCCGGGCGGCTGGTGGGACCCGCTCTGGGGCTGCATGGGAGGCCGCAAATCGCTACGGGGACGCAGTGTAGGCAGCAGCAGGCAGCGGCCTGGCTGCCCTTGCATAGCACGGACCGGCAGGTCTTCGAAATGCACCAGCGCATTGCCTCCACCCGGCCGGGGCTGCCTCCCGCGGCTCTGTCGCCGCTGTGCTGTGGGTACAGGTGGCATGTGGAAGAGGGAATGGGGTCTGCTACGAAGGCAAGAGCAGGGGAGACAAACAGAAGGTCCCTTCCTTTAAGTGCCTCGCTGCTGATGACACCCAGGAAGCTCAAGCAGGGCAAGAGGCCGCGTCATTCTGCCCACGGCTGGGGGCTTCACACTAACACATCCCAAGCACTTAAGGTTTTCCTGAGAAACATTGAAAGCGATGGTACTGCTGCTCTCCGTGGCTCAAGTAGGCTCTCTGTAGGTGGGAATGAGATTATCCACAAATCTCCCCTCCCTCACCGTTCTGCTCAAGGCTTTGATTGATTTCCTGTGGGCGTTGGTACAACCCTTGGTGCCATAAAGGATCTGAGACACTTGATTAGGTATACAGCTGAGCTTTAAAAATATATACATGTATTTTTAAAAAAATTGTGTATATGTATGCAAGTGACATGCTATTACAGCACGGCTGTCTTTTTAAGGAAAAATAAGGCCTCAGGTAATGCCTTCTTTAAGCAGAAAGAGTGGCCTAATGGGATTTGCAGATGACCTGAGAAGAGCAGCCAATACAGCAGGTTGTTAGTCACCTCACTTGGCTGCTGAGTCATGGGCTGCATCTCCCCGGCCACCTCTTCTCTGAATACACTGTCAGCTGGTTGTTTCCACATACTGCTGGAAAGCAGCGTCTCTTTCTGAAGCAATGATTTTGTCCCCTGCCTCACATAAGCCTTGAACAACTCGGTAACTTTGGGGCAGAACTGAAGTTGCATAAACTCTGCAGCACACAGGATCTAAATGCAGAACCATAGCTTCCAAATACAAGAATACACAGGTACTAAATTTTGTAACAGCGAAGCTTCTGCTGTGTTTTCAAGTGAAGGCAAAACCATTTGCATTAAATTCAGGAGCTGTAAAATAGCTCTAGTCTATTAGGCTATTACATTCTAGTAAATGCTGTGTTATTATTTTTTACTATTCTGCTTTCCACTGGGAATAGTTTCTGAAGTTCTTGTACTTTGCCCTCACTTCTTAAAATGCTGTAAATGTTTGTATCTACTTTTACATTTTCTCAGGAGAGGAAGCTGCAGATTGTAGGTGAAAATGTAAGAGGTCAGGAATGGTTTGGGTTGTTGGCATTCAGGAAAGACTGGTGATTTTTTTTTGCACTATGTTCTTGTTTGTTTTTAAAATGACTATGCCCTGAACTCCATGAGGTAGTAAGAGTAGCCACCTCCTGGCTCCATTAGGCTATTCATCTTTCCATTTCCCTCTTAAAAAAAATATTCTAAGAGCAGTAAATAAGAACATCGGGTACTTGAGTGAGAAGTGATCAGGTTTACATGGACCGAGAGATGATCGGTCTGTGCGAACTGATGATTCAGGAAGATGGTACTGAACTAGGGACATGTAGGTCACTGCTGCAACCCAGCTGGATAATACATCTGCACACAGATAATCTCTAGGCATATATTTCTCACAAATCTGCTCTGAATGGAATAATTTAGACATTTTCAGTGGAGGCTCCTGCACTTCTGTGACTCACTTTCCCTGGAAAAGCTCAAGCCACTGAACGCTTGCATGGTTTCTTCCTGTCAGTGAGGTACCAGAAGAAGCAGTAATTGCACCCAGGGCTATGAGTGCACACAGCTGCCCACGCAAGGACCGTACAACACAATTAATCACAAGCTTTGTCACCTGCTGTGCTGACAAAGCACATCTGACAAAGTCAGATTTTTCAAGGGCTGAAGCTCTCCTCTGAGGCCCCTCTGTACTTTGCATGTGCCTCTTAGAGCCACCCAGGCACATCCCATCATCTTCAGGCTCCTCGTCCTGACTGATGGACACAGTTGCCACTCTGACGGCTTTCTCCATTTTTCCGCTATCCTCTTTGCTGTTTGCCAACTTCAAAGCTTAGTGACACGCTTTCCTTCTCCATGCAACTCCTTGCACGCATGCCCACTACTCCACTTGCAATTAGCCCTGCATTTGAACAAAATCACCACCCTCTACAAATCGTGAGAAAGATGAGCTGCTGCAAAGTCTGTGACAGAGAGTGAACAATGCACAGACTGAAATCCCCCAGCTCCACTGAAATCCACCTCCCATTTTCATTCTTTTTGGTGAGCTCACTGTCTCTGACAGGGGACCGACTCAGCTCAGTTCTCTCAGGATCTTAAGGAGGTAAGTTTGTTAGAACACAGCACTAGTCACATTATTAAGCCACTGCCATATGTTATTTTCCTCCTAAAAAATCTCACAAGATTTGCTTCCAGTTTTAAATTTACACCTTTCCACTTCACCTTTTGCACAGGGGAGGCACCTGTCTGAAGTCTCCTGGAGACTTCTGGGGACTGTCAGTAAATGCTCCACCAAAACGGAGAGCATCCCTGGCCTCTGGGACACGGTCCCAAGCTAGATAAAACAAGCCCTGACATCATCTCACACTGAAGCACAAATCTCTGTTTATTTGTGCTGTGGTTTTTGTTTTTCTTTTTGCTTTCTTGACCCTGATGCAGCCACATTGGAAAAAGAGAAGCCATATGATAGCTGCTACAAGCTAATTAGTAAGTGATAAAATCCTAGGGCTGACAAAGCATTTTGCAATTTTCCTATGCCACAGCGCGTTGGGTATGCCACATCCAACTAACAGGACTACCAAAAACCACCTGGTCCCGCAGCAATGTCACCGCCAGGTCATGCAGCAGGCAGATGCCTTCTGCTCTCAAGTCCCAGCTCCAGCTCTCTGCCCACCCATGCATGCCAGTGTGCAGGCAGGGGCAGGGCACATAAGTGGCCAAGGTGGCCCATGGCCGGGCTGGGGTGGTAAACCCCAGGGAACAGTCAGGGAAAGACAGAAGGGATGTAGCTAAATTTAAGGCAAGAAAGCAAAGGGATAGAAGGAGAGTGGATGTGGGTTTTAGCTGTGTTGGAGGGGAGGGGAGGGGAGAGAAGAGAGCCTCCAAAGAAGTAGATTCTGGTTTCTCAGTGCATGGCTCAAAGGCATCTTTGCTGCTGTTCAGGTTAACCACTAGATTCCAAACTGCACAAGAGGGAGACATATCCAAATGCTTATGATGCAAAGAAACAGGAATTACAGTCATTTTTTACACTATTTGGGTGGATGGCAGGCAGACAAAGCTAGGTATTTCCTTTCCCTTGGTCTAAAGATAAAAGGAAAGAAATGGTGAAACCAATGGCAGATGGATTTTTACAAGCTGTGTGTTGCGTATCGAGTCAGCCCTGCACATGTGTGTGGGGAGCCCCAGTGACATGGGAGATGAACTCCTGTTAGGAGAGCACCATAAGCCACACCACAGTGTTTGAGCATGGCAAGGTGCAGGTGGCAGGAAGTACAAGGAGATGTCGTTCAGGTCTACTTGGAGGCCAACTGCTGGTCATCTGCTCTGAGTAACAACGAACAGATTTTGCCGCTAAAGAACAAACAGAAACCTGTGTCTTCTCTTACTCGACAGTATGGCAAAATCAAGGCCTGGCTGCACATGCGAGTATATATATATATATAGAGAGAGAGAGAGAGATGTAAATACCTATACATAAACATATACACATATATCTATTAATGAGAGCTTTCCATGAGTGAATGAAAGCTTAAGCAAGCTGAAGAAAAGCCTAAGAAAAGCTGGGTGCTTCTTGTGCAGTACCTGGCCTTTGCAGTCCTTCTCACTGTTACTCCTTCCCTTTGTCTGCCCTTTTCTGACTTGTGCAATCCTCCATCCTTTTGGCCCTTTAAAATACTGACCCACCTGCCTGAAAGTGCAGGATTTTCCCCAAAGCCTTGAGTCAAGGAAGGGAGGAGCAGTGTTTAAAAACAAACTTCGATACCTGTGTTTAGCAAAGAGGAGGATCAGAGAGCTAGTATTAAAATTGCATTTTATACCACCCTTTCCTCTAAAGAGGAAGCGTTTCTTGGTTACCAGGATAGCTGTACGCCGTTTCTATCCTCTCCTATTGCATAAGCTTGCAGGCAAAAAGTGTCCCCGGAGAGGTCCCTCACTTAAAAGCACCAGCGCAAGCGAGCTCTGCTGTACGCTGGCGTTTCCCACCTGGTGTGCAATCTGCTCTCCTCTCACCTGCAAGAGCACAAATTGGTTTCTTGAAATAAAGGGAGCTGTGCAGGCAAGTGGAAAACCCATCTCCCATAGGACAGATTTTAGAAAGTATTTCAGGCCTTTTCCACTACAGTCAGGTTCAATCAGTAGCGATTAAGTACCATAATCACTTTTAAAGGATCTGACCCTAGCCTTTGTAAGGCCTGTGAGATGCTAGACCTGTTGCTGCGGCATCAAAGGTCTAATTATTTTTGTGAAACATTTATGGCACTAGTGATTTTCTTTTTGGATCGGTAAATCCCGGCAAATCTCTCTCCCTCTCAGGTCACCTCTCTGGTGATATCTGAATGAAAAGCTGCCTGCTCCGTGTCACAGCCTTGCCCCTGCGAGCCACCGGCAGAGGGGCCAGCAGACAGTGGTCTGTGGACCAGCGGGCTGAAGCACGATCAGCCTCCAGACTTCATGGGACACTGGAGCTGGCCTTACTGGAAGTCTCACGCCCACGTCAGCCACCGCTCTTCAGTTTCCCATGCAAATGGAACTGGTTATTAAAACGGCTGACACTAAACCCGGCATTAAAAAATAAAAAAAGGAACACAAGCTGCAAGGTTTGTCCCTGCAGACCTGCGCTGTTGTGCTGACAGCAACGTTCAGGCATTTTCAACATCCACTTAGCAATGCAGTACAGGTGCCAGCAAATGGGTTAATATGTTAGTAGGAAGGGAAAACACAGTCAGAGGGAATAATTAGCTCACTGTTCGTGCGGCCTCTTGATGGCTCTTACACACCTCGAACGAGCATCAGGAGAAACTCCTCATTTGCTCCCAGCCCTGCTGTTTCATGAGGTTATATTGGTGGGTTGTGATTTCAGAGAGGGCCTAAGAACGAGGCTGAAATAACTCAAAGGCTTACCAAAGTAACAGGAACTCTGATCAGTGGCAGAACTTTTTGGCAGCAGTGTTCTAATTGCATCCTTTGGTATTTGGACACAATGCTCTACTCATTAAGTTGCCTATGAAAAAATCAGTTTAACCTTCATCCACCGAACAGATTTTAGTGACTCTTTGGGAGAATTTTAACACAATGAAATAGGATATCTTGACATTTTTCTGTGCCACACATTGAAATAAGTGCTGTTTAATTTTACCACAAGCTACCAATGTTGAAGTGAAATAAACAAGGCAATTACATTTTGATGGTACACTTCCCCTTAGTTCCCTCAGTTCAAAAACAACAAAAAACTTCTTGTATTTATGAGGTACGCCAGGATCTGAAGCAGACTGGATAAGCTGCTGTACTTCTGGGGATGTTGTGACTTTTAAACAGGATGAGGCTGTCCCTATGGATCCATCCCGCAAGCAATATATGGAAGCAATTACTCCTTCAGGAAAATATTTTTTCACAAACCTATGCTGTAACAGCATACGAAGTTGTGAAAGGTTAAGTGACAAATGATATGGACCCAGCGACATTACTCACCACTCAGAATCAAGCGACAGTCACGCTTTCACAACAGCAATGCCTGTCAAGGTTGATGGGCTCAATACCTGAAAGCCAGCCTGAACAGAAGGGGTAAGTGTTCCTGGTGAGCAACATCCACTGAGAAAATGAAGTCTACTTCAGGCTACATCCCAGATTTGCTTATTTGGATGAAAATGTAACACCAAGTGAAATTTTCAAAAGCACTTGTATCACTCAGGAGTCTAAATCCCAATTTCAACATGAAAGAAAAGTCGTAAATCAGCGTGGGCAGTGGCTAGAGACATTTAACAGCCAGCTCAGTTACCTCTGTAATGCACAGTAGCTGGCTGGGGAAGCAGCTCCTGAGGCATTTATGAAAGGGGCCCGAAATACTTCTGAAAATGTTATCCCAGAAGATGTCTTATTTATTCAGACATTCAGATTTATTATTGGATTTATAATTGCACGTTATGATAGCTGCACTGATTAGATCCCAGACTAATTAATCTGCACCCTGATTTACGCGTCATTTATTTAGGGCACAACACTGCCGGATATTCAGCACCCCCTGTCAGCTGCTGAATGCCCATCACACCACCACGGTCTGTAAGCAGCGAACAGAGTTCAGTCCCTGCCTGGTACCTTTGAGAACAAACGCTATTACCATGGCAAGAGAAATGCAATACCATGCGGCTTTTCTAGTCATCACTCATGTCATCAGGTGTCATAACGCCCAAGAAACTTGTGAACATACATGCACCTTAACATAGAGATTTCTCTCAAAACTGCATGACAGTTGTCACAGAAGAAAGGTCTGTTCGCCATCCATTAGGAAGAATATGTTTGCACACAAAAGAAACAAAAGGAAGGAAGTGAACATCAGCCCTTACAGACAATGGCAAAGCTGGAAATTTGCTGGCTTATTTCCTTTATTAAGCCCAAAATAACACCTTCAAAAATCCTGACTTCATGAATAAATCAAATGCTTTCATTAAAGAAACATTACTGCCATTTTCTATACTTTATTTTAAGGCATACAGAAAAATATTTAACAAATGTGTATGCAATTAAATGCCAGGGACTGCTAATTACAGCCCTTCTGAATGCCTCTGCAAAACAATGATACTCAATACAATATGTTAGAAAGGGTGGGGAAAAGAAAGAGAGGAAGCTGAAGACGATCTAATTCATGTTAGCGCAGATATATGCTGGCCTTTGGCTACAGGCAGCAAATAAGCCATCAGCGTAACCCAGAATGGCAGCCAAAGGACATTTTAGATTCACATCTTTGCTTCTGCTTCTCTAATTCATTTCCAAAACATTTCATCTCTAACTAATTATGGAGTTTAATGACAAAACGGAAAGGACTGGCTCAGGTTTCAGGCCATTCCAGCATGGTTTTAATGATACATCCTTCAGGTTGCAGAACCTTTATGTACTTAGCAGTGATTTATCAGCCCTGGCAGAGGCAGGTACTTCAAAGGCAACCTTATATAAAAAATAAATTCTGCCTTTGCCAAGCATTGGAAAGAGCACAGAATTAAATTTAAAAATCAATTCCTACAGACAAGAGAGTCATAAAAACTCAGCGGGTTTGTCTATTTGGCCAACAGGCAAAAATTTATGAAAGTACAATTTTGTAATCAATAATAGCAATACAGTGTATGTTTTTGATTGGAAAAAATTAAAGATGCCAAAACAACATTGTTAAATACTTAGGCTGATTTGTGACAGTCCCATTAAGCAGAAACACAACATGCATTTTGATGAATTTCCAACTAGTTTATGTCATACTATACTTTTATTTTTCAAAAAAAGAATATTAAAACTATTATAAGCTTTGTCACCTGCTGTAAGGCAGAATGATGTAATTTTATTCACTGCACATTTCTTGTTTGTGAGGCAAAAAAGCATAATTTACTTCTTTATAAAAGGGAAATATATATAACTATATATATAATTTTATTGGTATTAACATAATGCAATACCATACATTGAGCAAACAGAAAGAAAACATTTCAAAATACATTTTTAAAAGTATCTCCCCGTAAGATAGTATGAAATATCAAGTAATTAGCATTAACATTATTACAATACACCCTTAGCCAAATATATTAAGGAAAATCCACATTCTAACCACAGAGATAGAGGCAAACATCAACCCATAGGGGACCCAGAACATAATGATAAATACAATATCTGAATCTACTTTGAGTGACATCCAGACAAATACTGGCCCCAAAAGAGCCCTCTGGAATCTGGGTGTTATACAGAGAATACTTTGTGCCTGCTTCGCCAGGCAGCATCACTCACATGTTTAAGTCCTAGAAGATAAAGAGGAACCGAAGAGTTTATCTGCAGAGTCTAATAAATCTCAGCGTGAGGTATCTTCTCCGCCATCATCCAAACCAGTGTCAGTGTACCCTCTGGTAATGCATTACAAATCATTAGAGAAACAGAAGTCTCTGAAAGGTCTGTGCACACCTTCACTTGACAGAATACACTTAGTTTAGCATGATACAGTAAGGTAACGTCCTTCACTAACGTGAAGGATGCTTAAATGGCACAATCTGTCTGGTTGGCCTGAATGGATTCACTGCAGTTCAGTAAAAGCAACATGATTTTAGCGTTACCATGGCTGAATCCCTCTTTAATTCCTCGAGGTCTGCAGAACAAAACTGAGTGACATCAAAGCCCTTCCCCTGCCAAAACCCTCTTCCCCTTCCGTCCTCCCATCGGGGCAGTATTTTCTGCAAATGTGCTCCGTGTAGACTGGTTCTGACCTTGTGCCTAGTCCCATTGTGGAAAGGGTGCATTCTTCAAAAGACTGGCCATGCCCTTTGACGCCTTCCTGAAGGCCTCATATCCAGGCATGTGGTTGTCTACGCTTTGACAGGTCTGTTCTCTTTTATAAACACCAAAGTTATTCAAGAAGAATTGACTTTCTGAACGGAGGCCATTAGGTTGCTTGCAAGAGGCTGAAGTTGAGTCTCCGTCGTGCCAATTCGCTAATGATAAGTTTATCAACCTTTGAGTCCAATCGGTTCAGTGCCAAGAGAAGTGGATCCGATTTGACATGGAGAGGTGCTATCAACTCTCGCAGTGTATTAGCCTAATATGATAAAGCAGTGATACAATATGTTGAGAGAACGGTGATGTGCCATTATTTCCATATCATATTAGTATATTAGAAATACTATCATGCAAACAAGAGCAAATAGCAAATCTGGCATACAGTTGCAGCACTACAGAGCTTTTCTAATCTGCATGCAGGTATGCTCGTGTGGACAGAGACGTGGCACTGTTTCGGTATGACATCTTGCTCCATCAAAAATATCCATCCCTGATGCAAAAGAGGTATTCAGGGCAGAAAGTTTTATATTCTGTTTTTGTGGATATACTTGGGAAAAAAAAAGGAAAAAAAAAAAAAACACAAACCAAACAAACAGAACTGAACAAAGACTAAAAAAAGAAACAACACAATAAAACAAGAGAACAATACACATCCTAACGAACGAGGGTTGGTTTCCTCCATGCTTAAAAGACACGAGCTCATTTGGAAACACTGGAAAAGGGTCACATGAATGAGGAGAAAGGAAGCAAAGAATGTGCCCCAAATCCACCAAACGTGCTATAAAGATGGACAAATATCCTGTCAGCAGCTCATGTGTGAAACAGAAAAAGAGGTGGCACAACGCAACCTGGCTCCTTTCGTTATTCTAGCTGGCAAACCAGTATTGTGGGGTTTTGGGTGAAGGGTAAGATACAGAGCTAGGAAATCATGGGATTTTGAAACTATGCTGACATTACATGCATCCGAAAGCTAGGACTTGAGAACTCGCGAATCTTTGCGGACCTGTGTTAGCAAAGAAAAGAGAAAGAGAGAGCTAGAATAAACAGCATGTAGCTAAGTTGTTTACTGAAGAGTTTCTGCCTATTTGTGCAGTCTCTGCACACAGAGCAGTTTCAAAAGCCCAGCTGGTTTCAGTACGTACCCTATTTTGCTGTCTACTATACTTATTTGTAATAAAATATGAAACTTTCCATGATTCTCAAAATCCACTGTGTTTTTAGATCCCAGATAGGACAAGCTGTGGGATGTTTTGTGGTTAAAAAACAAACAAACAAAAAAACAATCCTCATTTTGGAAAAGAGTTCAGCTAGACAAAGTATAAAGATGTAAAAATTACATCCAATTTAATTGGTTAGACTTGTTTACCCTTATTTAAAGAGAATTTTTTTTCAAAAGACAGGATGAAAAAGGAAGGAGAATACCAAGCATTGCCATTTTTACCCTTGAGGATACCAGGAAAGGTCTGGGATAGCAAAAAAGAAATGTTGTCTCAGTGACAGAAGGCACAAGGTGGAGAGAATTCCAGATAGAAACACAGGTGCCATTTAGTCCACCCATGGCAGCAACTGGAAAATGAGTTTCCAAAGAGGTACAGTGTGAGCAAAGCTATGGAGCTCAAAGGGAACTCAGGCTCTCCTTAACTTCTTAGCTTTCCCAGGAATTCTGTGCGTCAAAAGGGAGAAGAGGAAAAAAAGGGAGAGGAAAACAGTTTATATAACCGTGTCCTAAGAATAGCAGTCAAGAGAAGTTTTTATGTAACTTATGGCTTAAAATAAGGAACATTTGATTCTACAACCAAAATGAAGAAAAAAAGAACAAGCAAATAAAACCAGAAGAAAACAAAACAAAACCAACCAGAACCCAAACCCCCAAAAAACAAAAGCCCAAAGCAGCACATTGCAGGACTCATGGGGTAGGGCAGAAAGGACTGCAAAAGGGAATGCTTTTCACATTTCAGCCTCTTTTGTAATACTAACAGCCACAGCATCTAAAATAATGGTCTTGGATTTGCTTGGAAAAAGGCACTAAGAGAAAGAGGATCCTGCTGCCTCACAGGTGTTCCTTCTGCAGCTTCAAGAGATCCTGCTGTCTCATGGATGCTGTTCCTATTACCTTCGTTGCTAAAAATTCAGGAAGTTTGGTTTCAAATAGGAGGTTAGGCTTGGGCAAAAGAAACTCCTTTTTGTGATACAAGGTGGCTATGAAATAAAGGAGGGGTATTTTCATTAGGGCAAGGGTGTTATCTGGCAGATATCTAAACCCCGCTCTTCCACACGTCCTGCCGAGGCCGGCTGGGTAACGTACCCCGTGTCTGTGGGAGGACGTATGGCAGAACCGTGCTACCTTCGCTGGCTGGTGGGACAGGACAGGTTTTATGTAACTAAAATCCAACTAAATTTTGCATTAGAAGATGACTATTTCTGAAGAAAAACCTGCTGATAGGACATACTTTTGAACGGGCTATTCAGTAATATTGCTAAGGCCTTTGTGGCACTATCGTCAAACACCGGTAATTCTGCCGTGTCCGTTTGGATTAGTCACAATGTACATTAACAGCCTTTCATTAGGACCTCTTAAGATAAGTAGTAGCATACAAAGTCCTATTTAACTGGAGGTGAATGTAATTAACAAGCACACTCAGGGGGCATTTCTAAATAGATTTTCTTATTATTTTACTATAACACTTACTGATAGTAAGCAACTGTACAGTATTTCCTATTAGGGTAGAAGCACAGTAAGAGTCTAGAAATTCTGCTTTTTTGTAGTAAAATTATATTTTCTTATCATTCTAAAATACACATTTTTTTTCTTTTTGTATCGCTAGTGTTAGCAAAATGATTTATGTATAAGTATCTCCAGTACATGTTTCCCCTTTCAAAATAGGGCTTTTTTATTTATTTTAAAGGAGAACAAATACAAATAACAAAGAACAAGTAATGTGCTTTTGGATGGAAACTTATCGACACTACAATTTATGAAACTCATGAGACTTGCAAACATTTTGAAAAATAAACCAACTCTCATTCACATACAAAAATGAATGCGACCCTATGAAAAAAAATGAAGTGAACTTACTGCATTTATCAACCAAGTTATGTTTGTATTACGAGAAGAGCTTTACAGCAAATGACTTCCCCAGAGAGGTTCTAGAAACAAAACTGTCTGCTATAATTGCTGCATATTTCTTCAGCAAATGTGGTCAGTCACATAAGATGTGAGGACTTGTGTGTCCAAGCAAACCTATAGCAATGGGAGGTCCTTTGCCCATCAAAAGTTGCATGAAAGAGCACATCAGGGTTGTAACCAACCCAAGCAAGAGCAAAGGGATGTTCTGCAGGCCCTTCCAGCCATGCCAGCATGTCCCAAAATCTGACAGAAATGTAAGCAAAGGAGAGGAGAAAGTTCTCACCTGAGAGAAATGTCTGAGTCACAATCAATAAAGTATTAAAATGGCTCTCACACAAGAAGTCCTACATAAGGAAAGGGGCATGGAAAGTGAACCAACTATTTATTTTCCTCTCTTTGAGAACTATTTATAAATAATGAAGGCACACTAATGAGAGTTAATTTAAGTTAGGGTTTTCACTTTGATGTGTTTTTTTTTTTTTTTAATAAAGTGCATAGCATTTTACTGCTGCCACTTGAAAGTATACTTTCTCATGAATGTTCACATTATATATTTTGCCCAAACCGAGTACAAGATGCCCAGTTATTACATGGTAACTTTATGGTAAATTTGCTTTTCAGAGAAGGGGTACGTTGTATAATAGCAGGTTAGCAGACTTACTTTTAAAATAAGCACTGCAGTTTTAGAAAAGGAAATTTCATACTTCCCATCTATAGTGCCAATCATTAAAACTGTAAATGCATTTTGAATCTCTTTGCTTTCCCTCTTTTGCATCTGTGTATTTTGTGTACATATTTCTACATCTGTGTATATGTGCATAAGTGATGTAAAAGAACATTGATGAGAAGCTCCTAACTATTGTCTAGTCCAATAATGAAGCATGTCTGGTTCTGTATATTCCCCTAAAGGCAAATACTACGCTTGAGTAACCAGGCTGTGAACAGGGGATGAATGCAAACACTGGGGAAAAAAATCCCTCCCCATATACCGCAAACTGCTACCTGGTTGCTTCTGTTGTAAATCCAGTGGAAGCTTCTGGGCTGGGGTATGGTCTGGGGCCATGGCTAAATGCTGCTTGGCACAGACTTCCCTGAAGGAATGCTGGCAGGTTTATAAACTATTCATTGCTCAGCAGCGGAAAGCTACGACAGCCTTCAGGACTGTTCAGGTCATAGATAGGTGCCACGCAGAGGGTTTGGATGACACATCCAGTGCAGCCTCCTGACACTATACTCCAAAGTAACATATCTGCAAGTTATCCTGTGAGAAGCCAGTTAGATGTGGAAGCAGTGGCAGGAGTCACTCGGTGCTCTGCTGGAGACTTGAGTTACTACAGTGAAGAGAACTAAATGAAACACGGGAATATGCTGTCTTCAAACAGCAAGGTCAACTCTTTCCAGCACTACAGCGCATGCTTTAGCATCCCCTGTGGCCCTACTGAGCTAAAAGCGACAACAACAGAACAGCAGGAGCACAAATGCTGTATGAGGAAGCACCACAACGAGAAAGCAGGACTCGGGGAGCGGGGAGGACAGGTGGGTGTGCCAGAACACGTACAGTGTGCAGTAGCGGTTCCTGCCTGAGTGCTGCACTCGGCCCTGTGAGCAGAAGGCAGCACAAGAAATGGCAGGGTTCTTGTCTTCAGCGGGGGTTCTGCCTTTTAACGCAGTATTTCTAAAGGTGCAAATGCACCTTTGCTCTCCCAATATGCGCTTCAGACGCTACAGTTATAGCTAAATAACCCTCTACCTACTCAGTACTAATGAATTAAAATAAAATTAAAAAAAAGTAAGCAAAAATCCACTAGAATTAAAACAAAAATCATTTGGAGAACTGAAAAATTGTAGTTACGGTTGTCTTATACATTACAGCACCGCACTACTGACATACTTATTAATACACAAAATAATATTATTCTCTGTATGATCCTGTCTTAAGCTGTGCATGCGTATGCTGAATTGTATCTAGTTCACCTCATATGCAGGAAAGACATGTAAGACCTCCAAACTCATGATGCTTTTCCGTAACCTCTTGCTCAGCCTTGCAGCTGGGGTGCCTCAGAGCACCCTGTCCCCAGGCACAGATGAAGACACCACGCTGGTGGTGCTTGCTGCCATGAACTTCATTCAAAGCATTCTCAATGTTCTGCGAAAGCCAAGTCTGAAATAAGCAGCCATGGACTTGGATGCTTGTGGACACAGACCTCTCAAGCACTTTTAAATCATCTTTCTTCACTACTTTCTGCTAAAGTAATACCTCACACAGGTATGTCAAAGAAGTTTACATAAAGAACACGCATTTGCTTTACCAACACTGTTTCTCTAAATGACAGGAAACTTTTTAACAATGCCACTAGAGTCCCTGTATTATTTACTGTTTGTTTATGGAGGTTTTATTAAGTGATGAACTTCCGTCTTACTTGACAAATAAGGATGATACCAGTGTTGGTAGCTAAGCATCTAATGCAGGAGTGCCACTCAGCTATAAGGACCTCATTTTTGGCTCTTTCTGGTGTTTTTTTTTTTTTTTTCTTCAAATATGTTATGTTAAATCATCAAATTACTAATTCATACTATATTATATTCTTACTAATTCTGCCCATATTATGTCCCTCCCTAGTAGATATGTCTCATGGCTATTCTTGTGCTGTGCAGGTCTCAAACAAACATCTGTAAAACTCTCTCCTTTTGGGGTGTTACTGGGGTCTTACTGGAGTGACAGTCCACAACTCCAAGGCTGAGCAGTCTGAGTTGTGGCTCTGTCAGAAGTCAGTAATTATTTTTGTAGTACTTTGTTTCATTACCATTGTAAACCAATACAAATTGTTGTTCCCAGACACAGGACATCCTCTAATTTGGGACAAAAAACAGTGAGAAATCTGAAAAATATCCATTGCTATTGGTATAAAAAGAAAAATATGCATCATTCTTTTAGTGGGGATAAAAAGGCACATGGTTGGAAAATCATGGTCAGGTGAAAAAAAGGAGCTGAATTTCTTACAGTGTATAGTTACGTATACAATTTTATATACGTTCAGAGGGCACAAGATATAATCAAGATTTAAGTGTCTCAATGCACGATTCTTGAATACCGTGAATGTTATTCAAATTTCTGTACATTGGCACTGTAATTGCTGGATTACACTGGAACTAAGTGACATATTTCTATGGGACAAGCCCCATCTAAGAGAAGTCAATGTTATATTTAAAATACATGCAACATTAGGTATACATTTAAAGGTGAGGTTCCTTTCAATCCAATTCTTAATACTGTCACAAGTCAAAATTAGGCTATGGTTGCAATGGCATATAAAGCTGAATTTAATCTGCCAAACCTCCTGCATGGTTTACACTGAGAACAGCTTGAAAAGACATGTCTTTATTTCCTGATCATGAATCAGGAACTGTAGTTCCAGTTGCCCAGTGAAGCAATTACTATACAGTGGAAAAATGAGAGTTGTGCCTCCTGACTAATGCTTTGAACTTCAAACCTGAAAATAAAAGAATAAGTAATGTACTACCTTTTTGCATTTGTATCACCCAATTTTTTCAATATGAACTATTCAAAGAGAACTGGTCCTATTATCATAACAGACTATTCTCTATATCACCTTTATAAGCTGCATATTTCTCAGAATTTTTATACGTTTACCTGCTTGGGACTTTCAAAGGAAACAGAAATGTATAGAATTAACTATAATATGTCAAATTTAAATTTTTAACTCTGAGCAGTAGAGACCACTTTAGATAAAGAACACTTTAGAACCCCAGAATCATAACTGCTCTTTCTGATGGTGCCTCCCATATTGAATAAAAAATAGTGACACACTGACAAAACCCCTTGCAGGACTAAATAACGCAGGGACAGACTGTCATCTCCGCACTGCCTGCTTACATCCACAGAAGACCACAACGCTGCCCTTGCCACAGCTGCTGGCAGCTGCAGCGACTTTCCATCATGTCCGAGAATCTCTTCTCAGAGTGGATCAATAAAAGAGACAGATCAGATGCATTTTAAGTTACTGATATCAGACTGGGCAGTTAAGGTAAAATGAGCAAAAAGTGACATCTTCCTCCTCATGCCTGTGTTCTGCTGAGGCTCTTGAGCAGCTTCTGCTGCAATGCCCAACATGAATGCGGTGAAGACCTGCCCATCTGGGGAAAGATGGGAGGGCAAATTATTATCATTAGGCTCACACAGAGAAATTTTAATCAAATTTGCAACTCACTGGAGAGTGCACATGCAAAACATGGACTACGTGATTCCTCATCTGGCACAGCCATCAACTCAAACTTTGATAACCTCCCCACCCCTGGCTGGTTGTGCTACTTATAACAAACATATATAAAGTGCCCTCATGCATTAGCCTGTGTTTGATCAGTCAACCCAGATTGCCCGACTGTTCCCAGGCAAGTCACATGGCTCTGCTCCAACTCTGTTTTTGATTGTCAGGTCTCTTCCGAGCTCGAGGAGGACCATATTCAGCAATACAGATGTTATCAGGCCTGAAACCCCTCCCTCTGATCATCAAACTGAAATACACAGCACAAAATCAGCATATAAAGAAACTGCTTTTAGAAACCCTGTTTCTGATTCACTGGTTTTCTGTAAAGACAAGGTAGAAATCTCCTCTCCTGTTTTCAAACAATGATTCAGCTGCTTTCTCAGGTGTCTACAGTGTCCTGAAAGCCCATCAGACCAATGCAGCAGTTAGCTGCTTGTTTTGCTGCAGTGAATTCAGTACCTACTTGAGAATATAAAATGAAGAATTAATGATAAAATGTTTCATGTCTGGTAGATACTGAAAGAATATATTTTCACCTGGTGAATTTTACTTTAATTTGTTTTAATGAGAATAATTATCTCTACATAAAAAGCTTACACTGAAAGGTCTTATGTAAGGTATCCTTCTGGAAAGCCAAGCATTGCTATGTTTTTAGCTTTGAATTACTTGTATTTTTTTAACATGCAAGAGTGTTTTCAGAGGCGCTCCAAATTTTTTTCTAAAAGTATATCCTAAGACTATCATATTCCAAAAATGCACTCACCAGTGTAATTAGAGAAAATCAGAGTTGAACAGGGATTTCATTAGGCTAAAGGCTCCTCTTACAGGAGTCAAATGCTGAAAATGTCAGAAGTTCCCCAGTGTATTTCAACTTTAAAGATAGCAACAAATAACAAATTTTAAATTATTTCAAATCCCTGAACATGCCAGAGTGAATATTATCTCTTTAATTGGATAGCATCTCTTCCAGCTTGCTCAGAAAGTAATTCTATGCACAATTTAGGAGGCAAAACCCAGCAAACTAATCAAAGGAGCCTTTTGTCGTATCACCTTTGTATTCAAGCTCCTGGTTAAATACCCATTCAAAAAAAACACAAGGCAGCTGTTCATGGAAAGGTGGAGTCGGGGGGAGTTAAAATGTATTTGTCAGGCTGTTCAGGAAGCCCAGACGCAGCTTAGGGTTGATATGCCAGGGCGTCACGGCTGTGCGATGCCCCGTGATGGGGGAGCACTCAGCCCTGCTGCCCAGCCGCCCTCTGAAATGCGGGCACCCACCAAAGACCCCCTTGACAGGAGAGGACATGGCGTGCTCGGCGTGGGAGGGCAGAGTCCTGCTCCCCGTGCCTGGGGGAGCCCCGCTGCCCTCCCAGGGTGATGGAGCAGCGCACAGGGCCAGCTAGCACGGCCACACTGGCACCCACGTACCAATTTGCCTTTTCCTGCTCAACCTCCTCCACACAGCACTTCACAAAACCTCTGGAGATGCCAGAAGTGTTCTTTTTTCAAGAGTGCAAAAATAGGATCTTCGTGGCTTTTAACTGGAAATGAGAGGGCTCTTTTAGCAACCGAATGACTGTACTTGTTGCTCTTGCTATCCCATCCGGGGTTTTAGATCACAAAAGGGGAAAAATCCCCTTTGTTTCCTCAAAGCTTAACATATAAGGACTGATGAAAGGGAGGGGAGCCCTTCCCCAGAGCACTGTCCAGCTCCAGGTAGCAGGGGCACTGTGGCACAAGATGGCAACCGGTCGGCCTGAGCCCATCTCCTTGGCGAGGAAGAGGAGCGGGAGGAAGGCCGGTGCCGGGTGGAAGGGAGCGTGGTGTCTGAACCCCGCAGCTTCGCAGCTGCAGCCTACCCCGGAGTTGCCATAGCGATCTGCCAGAAGCGGGGATGCATTTCAAAGGTAGTTAATACCAAAGAAATGACACATTGAACCAGGTGGTGGTATGAAGCACACGGGAGCCCACTCCCCTGCAACCCCCAGGTGATCAAGCACTGCTGCTGCCCTGCAGCAAGGGGGTAGGGGGGTCCTGCTCTGCCAAGGGAAGCAATGGACCAAAACACCCCTTGACGTTGTTGGGGGTTCACCTATAAAAACAGGCAGCCTTGGAAACTGCCAGGTAAGCGTGCCCAGCCCCCTGAGGGTGGTCAGCCCAAGGAGGCTGGTTCTGAGGGGTTTCTGCTGCCCAAGTGTCTTCTGTCTGACCAGTCACCTGTGCTGTCCCGTGTGCCCTGCGTAAGCTCTAGCACGAGCCTGAGCTGCTCTGCAGGGGAAATATTCCCAGCAATTGGCTGCTCACTTTCACTTTGGTTTGCTTAAGTGCATTTTATCAAAACATCATCACTAACCAAGAAAATACTAGCATCTTTACAGCCCGGAAAACACTGAATATCATCTAACTGAATTCTGTACCTATCCCACTGTAGCAACCTCCCTCCTCATTGAGTAATTCCTCAAGCTGCTAAGTTACCTATGCCCACCATTAATCTCTTTTAGTAACTATATTGTCTCCTTAGCTTTCTTCTCCTCCACAGTCTTTTCTGTGAACAAGCATTACATTTCTCTTTTCTTGCACCACCTACATCAAAATGACACTTTCATTTTTTTTCCCCTATAAGGCAGACCACCTTATAACAAACAATTCTCCTCCTGGATTGCAAAGCCATGACTGCAGAATATTTGTTAATAATATCAAATCAACTTCCTCAAAAACAGAGAACTTGGGAGGTTTGGCTTTTATGTCTGAGTAAATACAGAAAGATTAGGCAGAAAACATTAAAATGTTACAGTATAAACCCCTGATGTGTTACACACTGAAGGGTATATATGCCATTCTGGCCTTCTTGCCTAAAAAAGTGGTAAATAGGTACAGATATGGGCAGCTAGGATTATTGGTGGTGTGAAAGGCTTTTCCTGCAAGGTGTGATTGCACAGTCTAGAGCCATTCAAGACTTGGTCACCCCTATAAACAAGGGAGATATAAGAGGTCTATACAACTATGAGCACACACGTGCCCTAAGTAAACAGAGAATAAGGTTGATCGTTGCCTTTTCCATTACAAGGAACATCTGAAAGTTTGGGTGATAGGTTCAAAACTAACCAAAAGACATGCTTTTCTCTCCAACCTGTAAACCATGCAATTCCTTGTTGCCACATGATATGACTAAAAGTACACCCGAGTTCAAAAGCAATAAAACTACTTTGTGGAAGAATGATCTCTTCCACAAAGAGACCTCTAACTCTTCCCTAGAAATACATTTTTAGGCACTATTCAAGGCAGGCTGTTAGCTGAAACTTGAGGCTCAATGCTCTACAGCTGCTCTCCAGATGCAATCACTTGCACTTGCAGTTTTTTTTTTTTTTTTTTAACTGCAAATAGCTAAGAGTCTGAGATCTGATACAGAACTTCACAATTCAACATTTTGGGCAATTTTTACTAAGCCCACATCTGCTGTGCAGAATGGAAAAATTAGACTGCAAGACAAAAAGACAAAATAGTGAAAAACACAAGCTTAGTGAATCTTTAATTCTGCAAGGATTACTCTCTTAAGGAAACTGCATATTTGATGGCAATAGGCTCACTAATTTTCCTGTAAAACATCAGGACTTGCTACCAGTACATGTGGATACTCCAAATAGGCTTTACAACATTAGACTTCTCACTGATACTTTTGTAATTTGCTGTGACTTGAATTTATGTTCATCTTCATAAGTGTTTTTTATTCTAGAAGTTTAGGTGGAGAGGTTCTAGAGGAATTATCCTGGTGCAGTGACATAAAATTAGGCTATAAATTGATCTTTGATTTATATCATGTCTTTCATAACTAACATAAAAGAAGCACAGAAAACAAGATTGCTTCTGGAAAAAAGACCCAAGGAAAATCATTCAGAAACACGCAGAGATCATACTACCTTTTATAGTGTCGTTGCTTTTATCTATTAAAGATTTTACTGTGGTTATAGAGGTAACAAAGTTCAGTGTGTACTATGTGATACATTTATATAACAACTGTGTGGAAAAACAAGAACTTTCTCAATTTAAGTTTCTCATGGAAAGTATACAAGGTAGGAATGGGCAAGAATTTATTTTCTCTGGTTACATTATGGTGTGAGGCACCATATCTGCACTACTACCAGTGATGAAAAAAATGTTGGTGGCTACAATTTACATAATGAGACTCGGAAACTCTTGTCTGTGAACTATGAAATATAGCACACACATGATCAGCTTAATCTGAAGGCTGTTTAAACAACCCTCTGCAATGGCAAGGCCTAGGGGATCTGCAGGTGTGTGCATAAGCATGGGAGCATTTCAGAGTTGGAATTCCATAGTTACATGCCTAAGTGAAGATAACAACCTCCCCTGCCCAGTGTGGAACTATTACTACCATTATATTTGCCCCGAAAGGAGGACACGGACATTAATAAAACCTGAGAGGAACAGAGATGAAGATTTGGCTATATGCTTTTGGTCATTTATAATGGAGCTAGCTATGGCAACTGCTAAAGATAAGCAACTGCAAGCTGAACACAAAAAATACAAGAACAAAATAAGAAACAGGCTTATGACTCCATCTTTTAAAATATCTACTCCGTTTCAATACGGTACAAATGAGTAAGTCATCTGAAAAAAAAGTCTCACCAGAGGCCACTGGTGATGGTTTTGGAAGACATGAGTTAAAGGAGCACTATGAGAAGGTTTTATTTAGCAAAAGTAACTGTCGCTTCAGCTAATTATGGGCAGAAATATTGCAGGGTTTATGGCATAATCATGAAGTTATGCTGGATTCTCCTCCTTGGAGGATAACTTTGGCTGAGGAAATAGTTTGGCATGCTGGCGCAGTCCACCAGAATATAGCCCCAACATAAAGTACATCCACTTGACTCACCTGCACAGCATGCTAAGCTGTACAATTCTGTGAAACAAAGGCAAATACAGAGTGAATGCATTTACACTAGGTTTTCTTGTAAGAGAAATATGTCACTATCAAGACAAAATGTTCTTAAAACAGGCTTTCTAAAAGGGAGAAAGATTTATAACACCATCATTCTCAGTCATGGCACAGAGCATTAAAGCTGATGGGATTTTCATTTGAAAAACCAATCACAACTCAAGGAACTTGTTCCATAGCTTATCCTCACTGTTACAGATGTATCTCCTATTTCTAGTTTTCAGGCTTTTGCCTCCATCTCACCCCACTGCATTTCACCTTCTCTTCCCCAGCTACCCTGATGCTTCCTGTCTGCTCCCAACAAGCACTACAGATCTTGGCATGTAGAAAGTAATTGTTTGCTATCCTATTATGTAGGTAAATTAAGCCTCCACCATCTCGGTGGGGTTTGCTTTCCTTACTTTGTTCATTTGGTTACACTCAGCAACCTCCTATTCCCCAGTGTCCTGGGGAGCAGTGATGCTCAGGATCGTGCGTGGTCTCCCGGCAGCAGTGGCAGAAGTGCCAAATCTGGGTGCAATATGAAATCTCCCCTCTCTGCTCCTGTTCTCCTCTGAGTAGGAGTACGAAGACTACAGGTGTCCCCTGGTTCCAAAAGATGGTGCTGCCTGCTTGTGGCCTTCTGATTGTGGCCTTGGCCTCGGCCTCCTACATTCAGCCTCCCCTAAAGTCAGGAATAATAAAATCGACCAAGAGCCCAAGTGCTATTTTCAAAAGTGACTTAAGAGACTGCCTTTTATTTTGAGTGACTGTTGGGTTCTCGGTATAAATCCCATAATCTTGTTTAGCCACAACATGTACAAGCTTAGAAAATTGGCTTTTTGGGATGGAGGAGAGCAAGAAGAAGGTGGCTGACATTTTTGAGTTTCCCTAACTGTAAAAGCCATTTCCAAATTGTGAGTCTCCAAGGCAATCATTTTTTTTTTCACTTTGTGAAAACCCTGAAACTTACTTCCACTTTCTACTAATAGTTTAAAAATTAATTGAACCACAAATCTCAGCCTTCATTTAAACAAGTATTCCAAGCAAAACTAACACACGTCCTATTTTCCACTTCTTTTACTATGTAGATACTTTACACATATTTTACAGACTGTGCAAGATGTTCACAGAATCAAATTTCTTGACTTTGTCAAGATGCAAGGAAAGCCTGTGTATATGAGACTTATGATGGCCACTATAAGGTGGCCACATCTGTGGGCAGAACTTGTAAATTGGACTATGGAGAGTTCAAAAGCAAAGTGAAAAAAGAACTTGGAAACTACTGATTTATTAATGCGTAATGAACTAAATTCAAAAGTACATTTTCTGATTATTTTATTTTTTATCCCCCCAGTCTTACCATTTCAGAAAGCACTGTCAAAATTCTGACATTTAATTTGCAATGTGCTGGTATACAAAAATTAGGAGACTTTTGAGGCCACGTTAGGAAATACAATGTTAAATACCAAGATCACACAGTAACACTGGAGAAGGTAAGCACAGTCTTCAGTGGCAAAAGAATGTAAAAAAAAAAAAAAATTAGTCTTGGACAGCTTTAGTGGGAGTGCAAAATTTAAATAGGATTTTTCCTAGGCTCTTTACATAGCCAGAAATAAAAGTAGTCTCTTCCATCCTCTGAAAAGACAGAAACCAGCTACTTGGTGTGTCCCTAAAACCATTACATTACACTTAAAAATACAGATTTTGTACTGTAAAAGTCTGTGCATGTACTTAGCTTGATTAAAAAAAAATATGAAAATCTCTTGAAAATAAAATTTATTTTCTTAATTAAAAGTTGAAAACAAATAGTAAGGTATATTCTAGTAGGGAGGAAAGAAGCAGAAGAACCCTCAGATAATCAGACTCAAGTTTTTTATAGATTAAGTATGATTTTCATATTGGATTTCAAGTGTTCACATTAGTACAGTAAAAATATCACTTTCATGCCAAATGTGCAGGCTATTAAAATACTGTTATGTGAATTCTAAAACAGATTTGCTATTTTTACCACAGGAAAATACTCCCTAATTCTCTAGGTCTCGCAGTCACCAGTTCTCAAGTACTCTAACGACTACTTTGCACATATGGGAAACGCTGACGTGGGCCCCTTGCGTTGCCAAGCCATTTCTGCTGCTGCTGCACGCAAGCATATCACAGAGCCCCCTTGAGCCAGCCGACTGCACCCCAAATTTGAGTTTCATTTAACCCGGTACTAAATTTGCGATGATCCCCAGCAGTTTTATTACTTACTCTCATTAGACTTGCTGGGTAAAGCAATCAAGGCAAACTTCCTCGCCATCCAAACGTTCCCCCTCCTTTATAACCTCGGAGCAGCAGAAAATGTTTCCCCTCAGCCTTGCACGCTCCACTCCCCACTATGGGAAATTTCTCCTCATGCAGCCCGAGGCCGTACCTGTCTGCACAGGGCGAGCATCACCTGTCTTCAGCAAGTGCCATGAGCAAAAGGTCTAAACAGGGATGGTCCCTGGTACTCCTCCTGTACTCACAGGAAAAGGGGCACATCCAGCGACTAATGTATGTGGCTTAGCTTGGACGCCTGTTTCTCCCCCACGATGGGAACCCAAGAAGATCAGCTCGGCCTTGGACATGAGATGTTTAGATAAGTGAGGAGCAAAAAAATCATACCCTGTGGACAGGTCTTGCAGCACCACTGCCTGATCTCTGCCTACCCCTGAATTTACAACCAGGAAAAATCTCCCAAGTGAGGCTTGTTTAATCTCACCTCCTCCCGGACTCCTATAAATCTTCACATGATTAAATCAACATGTCAAAAACTGGCTGAAAAGTGTTTTTAAATCAAAGTTTTTTGGCAGCCTCTCTCCTCATTTTCTAATGATGATAACTCAAATCTTTTAAACAAATCAGTGGTGATATTTTACATTCTGAAAGGCCAAACTTCATGCTTCTGTAATCCAGAAGAGAAGAAATAATTAGCTGTTCTTATTTTGTGTTAGAAGTACTCAAAATGTGGAGCCAGAAAGTGACCATCCTACTTAAAATGCAGCCATTTTCTTCATGTAAATACAGGAAAATCCTGCAGAGAACTTGTTTCACGCTTTGTCCATGACATCATACTGCTTAATAGCAACGCACTTGGTACAATGATGTGGGAGTATTAACTTATCATCAACTAGATCCAAAACTCACAAACTGGGGCCACAAAAGCAGACAAACAATATTTATCTTCCAGCTTTTGAACAACAATTTTTCAAAACAAAACTAGAAACCTATTTTTATTTAATGAGAACTGAGATCCTTGCAAAATTGCCTGATTACAAGGCTTATCTTTAGAAAAACAAAAAACAACAACAAAAAAACACGAAAAAACAAAGTAACATATTATTGTGACATTTGTTTCATAAGAATTGGCAATGCTTGATATTGAAAAACAACAGGAAAGCTTACAAATAAAACCCATGTGATTAGTATAAACTCTGAACATTAAGCTCTCAAGAGACTGATGAAATTTCCAACTGACAAAAGGATGAGCCTTCACATCCCACTTATCTCCAGATAACATCTTCCTTTGCTATTTAGCTGCAGGATGGGTATAAGACACAGCACCATCTTTTTGTTCCAGAAGTTCAGCTCTCAGAAGCAAGCAGCATGAGACACCCCAGGTAACCAAGGTGTCCTCTGATAGCAAAAGCAAAGCCCAAACAGAGGAGGTACCAGAGGCTTGCTGCTAGCAATGAAGGCTGCACTTTGCAGGGTTCTCCCCGGGGTGCCCTGCTTCCCAGATTTTACTAATGACATGGGTGGTGGAAGAGAACAAACCTAATAAAATCCACAAACACGGAACTGGGAGGAAATGTCTCCCAGACTGCTGGAGGACAGTCCTAGAAGTGGGAATGATCTAGAGGGATGAAATGCCCTTGCCCTTGCCAAGTTCCATATAACAATATGGTAAATGCTATACTAACAGACACAGAGCTCGGCAAACACCAGGTTAGCCTGCAAGGCTTTTTTTTTTTTTTTTTGTCTAGTCAGGCTGTTAGTTTTACAAGCTGTCATGTTTGTTTGTTGGTTGGTTTCAGCCCAATTAGTTAGATATTTTAAATCACCTAAGGTTTTCATGAACTTGAGCTACTTAATGTGGATTTGTAAGAAGCACAGGAATAATCAGCTTCATTAAGAAAAATAACAGTTAAGTAGGAAAGCTTATCTAGCATATTGTACAGCACAAAGTGAAATGTGAAGTGCTGTATGGCTGCAAAACAGTACAGTGTATAAAACACACAGGGTGAAGCAATCTTCCTGGTGTCAGCCAGGTGCAGTACACCCAGATTTGGATGCTGCCTTCCCAGGTGAGGTAGGGGGCAGCTGCAAAAGCCAGGGAAGCTCAGCAAGAATGGTCAGAAGTCTAGAGAACAGGAGGTGTGTGAAAAACTAGACCAACCTTCACAACAACCTTTCAGCTTAAAGAAGAGCTGCTGTAATGGAGTAGTTTTGTTTTTCACACCATAATGGACAGGAAATACTAGGCTTAAAATGCAGAGGGAACAATTCAATATCCATTAGGAGAAAAAATAATTTTCTTTTCAATACAGCAAAGAGGAAAAGCACTGTCTGGAGGGACTGAAGAATGCCCACCACTGGGGGTACTCGAAGACAAATTCGGTAGGCATAGCAGCTCCAGATTTAGAGGACAGAACTATATTGGGTAACCTCCTGAAGTCACCTCCAGCCCTCTGGCTCCGAGACTTGCACAGCACACTTACACAGTTTCACCAGAGCCTTCTGAGGGGCCAAGATTTTAGCCTACATATGCTGCCTTCTTGCAGTGGAAAGGTTTAGGAAACAAGTAAGCAGAGATTAAGATGCCCAAACACAAGCATCTAATGCCTTTTTAGTAGTCCAAGAATATTCGAGGAAATTGCAAAGGGCTGGCAGGTAGGACAGAAGATCTTCATGAGATCTGTGACACTCTGAAGCAGCAGCAGCTAGAGGCTGAAAGGAAAGGAAAGCCAGCCAAATACTAGGCTGAGGATCTAGAAAAATTCATGAAAAATTACCCTGCAGCATTTATTTCATAGGCTTCCATGACAGTCTTCATTTAATTTCATTTAACTCCAAGAACCCAGAACTCTTTTAAAAATAGACTTAAACAAAACTGCTTTGTAACATTTTTTTTTTCCAAAGTCTCCTTTCCAACAACAGCAACAAATTTCTCACAAGATCCTGAGTGCTTGCACTGAGAATCCTATCCCTGCAGGTTTTAATATCTCATCTTGCTTCCCACGACTGACAGTAATTAAACAAGAAAGCATGTTTACACAGTGACACTACAGAAGTTCAGCATGCTAATAGTTCAATAAAACTACATCCCTCCCATGTTCTCTGAGGCACTAATGACTCAGGTTCTTCCCCGCATATGTTTAACAGTTACCTTGAAAGAACCTGAGAGCCACAGCCAGCAGATGGTAACACCTGGCAATGAAACAAATAGAACCTGAAAAGACTGTAGTCCTCTGTTCTCCCAGTCCTACCGGTACTGTGTCATGTTATGTTCTTCGGACTTAATTGTAATAGGTTATAGAAAGAGTTTCAGTTTTATTCAGCTTTGAGAAAAGTATTTTAAAAGTACTTATTTCAAAAGAACATTCTCCTGCACACAATATCTGGTTAAATTGTTTCATTGTAGGTATATGTTTCCTTTGCATTTTGAAACTTGCAGGTTGGGCCAAGTGCCTCTTGCATATCAGAGAGCAACTATCAGAATTAAGCAAAAATCCCAGTGAAAAAACGGCTTCCTCATGTTTTAGGCAGTGGTCAAATCTGAGTGTGTCTTTAAAACAGTTTTCAGAGAGCTTGCAATATGAAGAGCTATGTAAATAATTAAAAATTATATATATTTTTTCAAGTTTGAAACTAATGTAGGTATTAAATTTAGGATAGCAAACCCATCTTTCTAATGAGAAACTACATGGTATATATAAAAAAAAAGTCTGCTTTCCCTTTTTGTACACAAAATAATTTCAAAAAAGCTACATATCCCCATTTAAGAAATGTGAGTATATTATGCTTTAAAATGGAATTGGAAGGGGGGAGGTATCTGCAAGCACAAAAACAAAGATTTTTTTTATTGCCGTTGAGAAAAAAAAAGTTAGGAGACAATCACATATCCTTCAGTATTGCAAGCAGGGAGTCCTAGAGGGTTTGGACTGCCTTCCCTGTACAGCAAATGAAGTGGTCTGCCACTTACGAGTCGTCTTTTTTCAAGGACAGTATCTCTGCAGCCAGCCTCAGACAGGGCAGAGGCAGTGACAGAGCTTGTTTACCCCAAGAAAGAGAAAAATTAAAGGCAAACCACAGTCTGGTTACACGACACCTAGCAAGAGAACTAATGCAGAACATAGAAAAAAGCAGAAATATATTATCAAGTCCATACATTCCTTGCTCTACAACCTAACCTGAAAGTGCCTCTGGTAGCATGGCTCCATTGACAGCCACCAGCTTAGTAATGCAACTGAGGATACTCTGTAAGAAAAGTTTACTATAAGAATGGTCATGTAAGAAATTCTCACCTCTGTTTCTTTTGCTTGTAAAAAGACCATTTAATCCATATATTTCAGGAAAAATCAGATGACCTTTGTTGGCAATGACACCCAAAGCTATTAAAACCAACATAAGAGTAGGCAAATATCTTATAAAATTTCCATTTTTGAATTTCACCTCTCCTTTGCATTTTTAGCAGCATGAGTAATGGAAATCAATTAAAATTTAAACGTGGCAATAGAATATTTGTTGGTAAAATGCATTCACATTTAAAAACACTAACAGGCATAAAACTAAACTACTTTTATTTTTGTTGACAGCCCATATTGCTTTTTGAATCGCTACTCAGTAAATGATTCAATATTTGGTTTTCTAACACCGCAGGCAATTTTTTCCGTCCAATTGAAATTTAAAATCAGAATACAGAGATTTTGTATCCCATCATTTTTATATAGAATACAAAAGCACTTGCATAATAGAGTTTCTTTTGCTCATGAGGACTGCAAAAGCTTTTTTTTTTTTTCTCCTAAATAAAGTTTAAATTTTGAATTAAAGAAGATGCACAGGAAGTATGAAGCCTAGTCCCAATACTTGTCTCTCCAAGTAAGTCTTTACAGTAGTCTAAAACATATTTTTGTACACACAACTGAACATACACACATATATGACAGCTAGAAGATAATCAAGCAGCTCTTACTTGGGCTGACAATTTTCCCAAGTATGTAATTGCTTCTGGAAGCTTACTGGAATTCTTATTCAGATAAACACGGATCTCAAAATTTTACAATGATAAAGCCTTTAGCTTGACACATAAACTGGATTATCAATGATGCTGTCTCCCCGCCTATTAATTTTTAAATACAACATGTCTGTCATGTCTAACTGGATCCTACAATGAATGAAGCACCAAATGGTCTAGTTAAAAGTAAGAAAAAATGTAGGTACAGAAGGTGCATGCTGTTCCACCAATCATTTTGTGTGTAACACGTTTGCTTTGAAAAGCAGGTCAGGTAATATGTCAGTGTCAGCCACTGCCTTGTCCTGCTTTTCCACTTCCTTCCTTCCTGAAACAGCAAGCCACTGACAAAAATTTCCTTCTGGAGATACAAACTATCCATACCAAAGCACTGTTGGCTAGCCATCTGCAGTACAAGCCAACAGGCATAAGATTGTATTTTTTAACATAACTACGCAGTATTTTTCACCAGGCTCATCCCAGCAAAGCCACCGGCTGGGCGCCCAGTGCCAGTGGGCCTCAAAACGTGCAGACGGGTGCCACAGGACAGCTCGCGCTGGAATTACAAATTAAAAACCAGGTTGCAAACACAAAGCTGTTTAGTCTGTTTCAGTGCCTGAGCATGCACAGGCTGTGCCACCCAGAAGGNAAAAAAAAAAAAAAAGCAACCCTGACAAGTGCTCTGGTTTGTACATGACTGATGGTGGATGTATTAAGTTAGAATAACATCCTCCTTAGTGTCCCAGAGGGTGCTGCACTTCGTGTGATTCGTCAGCCTCATAAGGAATATTTCTAATGTGAAACATGACCTGTCATTTCTCATAGCCCCGCTTATTTAAGACACTAGCAGGCACACACACCTTTACTAACCTAAGAAATTCCAGAGGGGAAAATACAGTATCTTAATGGCCTCTCCCTTGCCTCTTGGTGCAGATAAAACTACCTAGGTGGTCAGATGACAGGACACCACTAATAGTATCCTCTCTCAAATGGAAAGAGGCTGTCAGAGAAGCAAACCATCTTATTAATTTCAGACACACATCACAATCAACTCCAGTGTGCACAATCCAGGCTTTGTGCATTATTCATCCTAACTCCCACATTTCACTGTTGCTTAAACCCTGCCAAAGTAAAAAGATACCCTATCCAAAAGGCAGAGAAGCAAAACCAAGAAGTCTTACACCGTGTACTACTTTGCAATGTAGTACTTAATTATCAAACATCGATCTTTCTGAGCTACAATTTGTATTGCACAGTACAGTCATCTCACTAAAAAGAGGCAAGCCTCCCTGTAGCTGTATTTCAGAATTTGAAATACCTGACCTTATTCAGAGCATATTTTTACTAGTACAAACTCCTCCTTGAAGGAACTGAGGATGCCACATAGGGTGTCCCACAGATACACCTTCTCGGGCACAGTGTATGAAACGGCATGTGTTGCTAGTGAAGAGAGTCCTTAAATTCATCTGTCCTATTTTGTGAAAGCACTGCCACCTTGAATGTCATTTCTGCAGCTGGTGGCTGGTGTGGGAGACACTGCTCTCAGTTTCTTTTGCTGCTCCCTTGCTGGTGGTAGCACAGGGGCTCCCACTGACACTACTGTCTCCACAGACTGTTTCAGGAGTAAGCACGAAAGGTGCAGGTTTCTCTGCAAGTAGGTCAGTGGGGTCCACACCAGTTCCACTCTGCAGAGAACTAGTACTTGTTTCCCTTAAACAATGAACCTGGAGTTGTTCCTGTTCCTTTCCCACAGACCAAAGAAGCCAATCAAAATGAAAGAACAACCATCAAAAATACTTTCAAGTCATAATTGTCTGCCAAGAAGATCCTAGGTGCTGTTTGACATTAAGTGGTGAAATCTGTCAAAACACAGAGAGCATGGACAATGGTGGGGCCGGAGGGGAAGGGGGTGGCAGTGACACACATGACACACAGCTCTCTCATTCTGTTACCTCCAACCAGCAGAAGACAAATCTGAAAAGGCACGATGTGTCCTTCACAACTGAACCACTGAAACACAACGCGCTGTGTCACGCTACTCCTACGCTCTTCGTGTGCGGCTGCTTCACAGCATCATGGCAAGAGGGGATGTTTGGTGCCACAGCTCTGAATGCTGTTTGCTATTTTCATAGTCTCAGGAGCAAACACACAGACAAACACAAATACCCCACAAGAGAATCCTCTTCAATTAAAAAGCAAGAGACCAGTACAGGACAGTGTCAATACGAAACATCTAAATGATTTAGACAAAAGTCATTTAATTAGGGAAATAAAATAATCAAAAGTTAGCCGTGCAGTGTTAATGTGATATAATGAGACAAAAAGAAGCAACTGAACACACAACAAAGTTAGGTCCTAATGGATTAAGATAGGAAACGACAACCCAGGTTTTTAGTTTACCATGATATATCTAGGCATTACAGGAGAGCTGATACACACAACTATTTGCAGTGTCAGGAAATTCCTGCAATATCTATTTAAGGCAGAGTAGTGATTAACAGAGAGCAGATTCTTAGTTGCTGCAAATCAGTGTAGCTTTTGTAGAAAGTCACCAGAACTATGTAAATTATGGCAGCTGAGGATAGCATCTAAGTAAAGCATTGAGCTCCTAATTTGTGGCGTGGTTATTTGAAAACAATTCCACAAAAGAAGTTGGAAGAAACAGGACTGTATTTCACTATTTGATTTAAACTCAGGAGGCTTTAAAATTGAGAATGTAAAAACAAAAAGCTGAAAAAACAAACTTTTGGCAATGACATTTGACTCGTACAGCAACAAGCGCGAAGGAGCTGTATTCCTTGTCCCTCACAAACAGCAATAGGAATGATTAAGCTTTGAAACACATACATGTACACACAGGAACACATATAATCATCCAAGAGCTTAGGATCACAAATGTGTAAGGCAAATAAATACATTGAGAAGGTTCATCTGATCCCACGTCAGGGGAGGTTCAAGGAGAGGCTAAAACCTCTGTAAAAGGGGAGGATTCCCCCTCTCCCGCCAGCTGCAATCTCTCATGACCCCAGATCAATGGAGGCGCGGGGACAATGACGTGGCACACACACGGGCGCCCATCCTGTCAGCAGATGTAGCAGGTACGAGCAAATCTCATTCCTCTCAGCTCAGAAATTGGGGTTTTGTGCTTCAGAACCCACTTGCATGCAAACCCTCCTGCCTTTTTTTTTACTGGTTACCACGCTGGAAAAAGCCAGTGTTGCAAACAGAACATTGTAGCCATAGCAACAAGCAATTCCGCACTTAAACTTTTCAACAGACTAAACAGAATTTTCTTTCTGCTTTTCTAATTTCATGGTCAATAATTCACCGTGAACACTTTACTTTTCTAGCTGGTCATTAATGTCTCAAAAACAATCTCCCATTAATGCTTCAACCAAGAAAACCTCCTCACCTAAAGAAAAATAAAAGTATGTGTATACAGGCAGACCACTTGAAAATTGATTTTTTTCTCCCTTTTTGGAAATTGGTACAGAAAGGTGGAGAAGAGCCCAAGTTCTGGCCTGTTAATCCAAGCACTAGCCCTTTATTTGGATTGTAAGCAATTAAACGTTACAGCCAGGAACCCTAAAGCCCTTAAAACTGATATTTAAAACAACTAACATCTTAGGCCCTGCAACAGGATCTCTGAGTAATGCCCGAACAGCCAGGATACTCCACTGGGAAGTCTGCTTGCTCCTTTCCAGTGACTGTGAACATTTATTTATTTATTTATTTTATTGCTATCACTTAAAACCCATTTGAAAATCAAAATTGAAGGCTAAAAATATGATAACACATTCTGCCCAGCTGATGAAACTTAACCCTGCTAATTAGAGAGCTTCATTTCACAGTCAGTAAGAGTCTAATATTACCCTAATGAACGGATGGGTTTGTCGGAAAGTGTCATGCATGAATGCAACTCAACTCATGCCTTTTCTCCTTTTAATGGCATCAGGTTTAGTATCTGCAAAAGAAATCACTGTTTTTTCAAAGGCAAGAATTCGAGAAGTCTAAAACCTATTGACCAAAGCATAAGGAAAATGGAAAACTGTTGATCTCTCCCATGCAGACTAAATAATGTTCACATGAATTTTAATGCTCAACAAAGGTGCTAACTTTAACTAATTAACTTAGGCAGGTAGTTAATTATCCAAAGCTTTCATTAATCTTTCCTATCTGTTTACCATTTGTATACTTCTTTACTGCAGTGAAAAAAAAACGAATTTAAAGGAACCAGATAGCACAAACCCTTTGAGAGTTTCAGTGACCATCCTGCCTTCCTTGCCACTCCAGGTAACTTAATTGTAGCCCCACGTAACCCCACAATCATGGATGCAGGCTTTGTTGACAGACCCGACAACTTGGGTGTGAACTGAACTTTGCTAGCAACACATGCTGAGAAGCTCCATAAATGACAGTGAAGGACAGAGCATGAAACAGACACAGAAATGTGTTTACACATTCAAGAGGAGCAGGGACCTTCTTCATTCCCTGTTTATTTGGATTTTTTTTGACAAGTAGCACTAATATCTATGGAGTTAACATGCCACGTAAGAGACAGTTACTCGGCATTATGATGTTTTTTAAACTGTGCTAGTCACATAGTTGTTCTCTAACATATTTTTTAATTTGTTTTAAAATGTTTTTTGAACTTCTGTCACTACAAATCACAAGGTGAGGAACAGTGAAAAATACACTCCCTTTTTCAACTTTTTGCAGGTTCTGGGCTGTCCTGTGACCTGTCTGCCTGGATACTACACAGTCACAGCCTGACCTTGACACTCCAGGATTTACTGAGTGTTTTTCACAATCCAGATGGGAGTTGGCTGGAAACTTTACTAAGTATGTCCTGACACATACACGTGTCAGTGTGGGAGAATACTGTGCACGTGGAATGGGGAAGAAAGCATGGAGCAAAATCCATTTACAACTAAGAATTACGAGTAGGACATAGCTGGTGACCAGCCAATGGGGAAGTGTCTGGTGACCATGACGGACCATGCAGCACTCTGGCAGATTATTAAGCCTTAATACATACAGCTGATTAAAGAGGTGTGAAACAAAGGACCTAGTGAAATATGGGGGATGTTGGAAGACTGTTTTTTTTCTTAATAGTTGAAAGGAAAAGACAACCTCTACATTACATGAACGGGACTGTTGAAAAGCCACAGAAATATCCCATACTTACTTTTATCTTCCTGGTTTTCTTCTGCTGCTTTGCCTTCCTCTTCCTCCTCCTCCTCTTCCACCTCCTTCTGCTGCGCTTCTTCATGGTGATCGGCGGCTCCAACCGAAAGGCTCTGGCAGCAGTGGTTGAAGCCGCTGTCCCGAGGCAGCGTGAAGCTTCGGGGCTTCCCCCCGTTGCCATTCAGCACTTGCATCCGCTCACCCTCCACGAGCGGGAAGGGGCCGTAGTGGTCTTGCAGGTGGCACTTCTGGGTGGGCAAGGTGGACTGCCGCCGGTGCTCGGGGGAGACCACGGCCGCCTCGGAGAACACCGAGTCCTCCAGTGGCAGCGTCTGCAGGTAGTGGAGTCCTGAGCTCGTCAGCGGCGTCTCTATGAGGTCCTGCCAGGAGCGCCGCTGGCTCGCCGTCTTGCGCACCGGCGAGTCGGTGGCGCTCCCCGCCGCCTCCGGGCGGAACTCCTCGTGCGACGACTGCGACTGGGAGGTCTCGGTGGAGGAGAGCCGGCTGTGCTTGGGCTCCACGTAAGGGCTCGCGCAGCTCATCTGCAAGGTCAGCAATGGAGCAACCTTCAGACCAGCATGGACCAAAACCTACTGCTAGTAATAATCACGTACTTTCCATTGTTACTGATGGCACCTAGTTTAGCGATGAAGGCAGAAATACTGATACTTATTCCTACAGAATAGCGTCCCTTAATCTATAAAAGAAGCCAACACAAGTATTTGCAGAAAACTTTGTAGAATATGGCTCTGCGGCAGCCATAGGAGAGATATGCCTGGTCCATTAATGCTACCTTAAAAGTGCCATCTAAATGCCTGCTGTCATCCTATCTTGATAAAATCTTCTCTAGAATTAGGTTTGCAGAACTTCGGTACATTTCAAAGGTTTATGGTTTTAGAAAATAAAGTATTGCATTCAAATTAAACATCATTAACACTGTCTTTCCCTGGACTTCCCCAATTTTTCAATCAAAATTTTTGCATTTTTAAAAATAAAATCAAGTTAGATGCTTTAGCTAACATTGTCTGAGTATATGGACATGAAAATTAAAATTGCCTGTGAAGGATAAATGAGAAGTCCCTCCACCAGTTTTACACCAACAACTGCTTAAAGAAGAAAATAAAAATCAAATCTCCTTTTGTTCTGATTTATAGATAAGCCTGCTTTTTCACAAACAACAGAACAACCGGTATCACTGTTGGCCACATAAGAGAGCATTTGTATGTTGGAATTTCTATGGAAATTCAAGTGTAATTTGTTACTGTAAAGCTTCACAGCACAATCGTTGTACCTTAGAGAAGAATCTCTGTTGTTACTGGGGTATTACATTTTGGCAAAGATGACAGTAACGATGAATTGAGGGATTGCATGGCTGGGTAGGGATCTATCATGAATTAAGAAGAGGAAGAAAGAATTCTGTAACTTAATTCATTTTTGTACATGAGTGGGATTATAAATCTGCATTCTCTACATGAGTGGAAATACCAATGATGGTTGCTGAAGCTAGCAATGCACGTTACTTAAAAAATGCCTGAAGTCAAGTACTGACTCCAAAAATATACTGGAGATTGCCCTAACGTGCATGCACATGCTTCTAAACAGAAGAGTAGGTAAAAATGACACTTCATGAAGCCATTCCTAATTAGGCAGATGACTTACCGATGGAGGCCGTGGGTATGTGTCATACGGGGGTGGTGGGCTGTCTTGTTTGGGTGTCGATGGAGTGTCAGCTTCCTCCTTATCACTCTCACTCCAGTAATCTACAAGTTACATACATATCAGATCAAAAACTACCAACACAGTGTGATACGTTTGTATACCAGAGACTTGTTTTCACAAGAACAACTAGAAATTCCATCCCAGGTATTACAGAGAGTTAAATACCAGTGAATGCTGACTCTCTAAATGATAGCTCTGTAATTTGCAAATGTTTTAGTGTAAAGAAGGAAAATTCAAAACATTATGGGGTGTATTAAGTCTAATTGCAGAGATATTAAGCAACAACCTGCAAATGACCCCACAAATCTAACTCTTGTACACACCTTTTAAATACCACATGCACACAGAATACTCTTAATGCAATAATAATCAGACTTTCAAATATTTAGAAAATCATCAAAATAATTACGATGGTACATATATTGGCGGGAAATTACTGAAAGTATTTTTTTTTTGAACAGAAAAGATGAAAAGCATAACTTGCAAAAGTCTTGTTGACTGCAAATAACATTAACAAATGTAATCAACACCAACTGGCAAATCAAACAAGTAGTAGTATTGCACACGTGAATAATCAATGTTATTTTTCTGCCTGTTTTCTCCATTGTATCTTACCAGTTACCCAAGCTTTTCAATTACATTTCTAATAACAAGCAGCTGTATTTAAGATAAGGCAGAAAAACTTAGATCACATCTTCTTTATAATACAGCTGCTGTCCTGTTATCCAAGCAAGAACATAAAGGCGATTTACTAAGGAAGAATATGACAATTATATTTAAGCATAGAGTTCCAAAAGATGGATGAGAGAGAGAAGGTACAAAGGACATGGAGACTGTAAGCCAAATTTAATGGGATATGAGGTTTTATTTTGTCATCATATAAAGTCTTAGCCATGCCCATTTCATATTTTTGGTAGTTTGGTCAAAAGGGAAAACAGGTGTAAGAATATACCACATGGTAATTCCTATTTATTCTGTTGCAAATATTTTTTGAAGCAGAACAGCATCTAATTAAATGGACACCAGACCTTAATACTCCTTTCAAAGGAAAACTACTAAACTGCTGACCCAGCTCCAGATGGACAACCTTAATGTTTCTATACATTGCCAGACTGATGCAAACATTCATCTTGTCACTTTGTTTCTGACTGTATTACCTTCCAGTATTTGGGTAAACCACCTAGCAACTGCACATTTAATTCATACTATTCACAGACTAACCACAGGCAATTTCCACTTCACATACCACGTGTTGAATGAACTATGTGACTTACTATTCTGTCTCTAATAGATGAGGAGAAAAAATATTGTTGTTTCATAAACTATCTAAACAATAAAAAAGTTGAAATTTTCCAACTTAGTACAACATATAATTTGGCTTTAATGTTTTTTGTTACCATTGTGATTATTGTATTGCATGATCAAAAATCTACTGTACCTAATCTTATTCAATATACAAAACAAAAAATACTCATCTTAAGATGACACTGTCTTGAAATAGTTGACCCTAAAATTGTGTATCTTCTCAGACTGTGGTAGCTGGGGGGGCGAGCAGCCATATTTATCTATTTATTTTTTACAAGCAATAATAACTCTTTTATAATTTTGGGTCTCTTGAATTGCTTCCTGCAAGCTTAGAGCTGAGAGGTTCTCTTCAAACAGTATAATAAATAAGTAGCACAAATAATTTTTTTCATGACGATGAAATAAAAAATTCCAAACACTTTTGTCTCCAGAAATCTCCAAGTAATTCAATTTTGGTGAGCAAAATACTAAATCAGAGAAAACTGTTGTTTATGTCATTCTCAGTTTTGAGAAAACTTGTTTCCAGCAACTTAAAAAAACCTGAAAATATTGACATATAAGTAAGTTTGTTCCTATTATAGCAAAGCCTAGTGGAGCTACTTCTGGTGAGAGGCCTGTCAGAACTGTATCACTCACCGCGACTTCTGCAGGCTTAAAACTCAACTTTTATTATGGAATTAAATCTAGCATTCTCAGTGCAGGTTCCAATTTTGGCTGAAAATACAAAAAAGTTCTTCCTGTCAAATCCACATACAATAAAATACTATATGAGTATGCTTTTGTGCACCTTACGTCAGATGGGAAATTCTGTTGGCAATGTACTGTATTTGTCTAGAAAAATTCTGTAGTTACAGGGGTCAGCTTTCAGGTGAAATGAATGAAAATAGCCTCACACCAGTTTTTAAAAATGTTCTGCTTCTGGCCAGTAAGACATTATAGTCTATCTAAAATGTGCGTAATGCTATCGAACAGTTGCCATATTTGTCTCTGCAGATTTTGTCCAATTCAGTTACAGACAAGCTCAAAGCATCAGGCATATGTTGAAAGCTTTCTGAATAAGCAAGAGACTGCATGTATTATACATAAGCTAACACTGACCTGCCATTTGCCAGTTAAATGTTTTCTATTTAGATAAGCAAATATTTTTTCCTGTGATTCTCTATGACTGGAAAGTATATATCTTCACACAAGAAAGTCCCTTGCCATATTGCTAACATTCATTGTATTTAATATGGAAAGTTGATGGTATTTTTATAAAACTGTTCTGTACAGAATGTGACATTTTCTTCAGCAATACACCCACAGTTTGGTGATTCGTGCATCTCTGAAGCACTTGAAATATATTTATGCACTTTAGATTCAGAACCGTTCAACTCTTAATTGAAACAGGTTTGACAACTACCGTTGATTTGTTTCAGAGGTTTTATAAAGCTTTCCTGCAAGGTGCTGAACTGAACAGAACTAAAAGACCTTTTGTAAAACCAAATATGTAGATGACAATTGGTACAGTAACTGAATATAGAAAATTTCAGCTTTATAGTTTTTATAATTTCAAAAACGCTTGAAGTGATAGAAAGGTTTTACTTTGCTAACTTGATGCCTCTGCTAATTAGGGGCACTACCCAGCTGTTCATCAGCCCTTGTGCTGGGAGCCAAGGATAATCACCAGAGGCATAAAAACACTGTACTGCAGCAAGGGGGGAACATGACACCTATTCCCTCACTAAACACAAATATGCAACACAAAGAGGATATAGCTTTCCCTACCTCCATATGATAAATCAATTTGAGTAAATGGCATTACAGTAGTAATAAAGAGCTCCTTCAGTGCCTGGGATATAATTTCAATGGCAAGTGGGGTCTCACTGATGATCTTCAATAGGGAGCCATTTTAATAATAGGCAACATGAGGCCTGAATGCACATGATCTCATGTCTAAGAATGGGATCGTCTACTATTTTATTATTCAGTGATTGCTTGGTAGGAAAAATATTTTTCCAAATCCACCTGGATTTAAAAAGGTGCATCATGTCTGCAATTGTGCACTTGTACAGCATTAGCATAACTGTTCTTACACCTTTTCCTTTACCATCCCACATGTTACTATAATTCTAGTGCCAACCTGCTGTCAATAAAAGCTTCAATTTGGCTTTGGATGCTAATATGGAGGATTTCCTTGAAGACTCCAAGATTCAGAGTTTGTTCACGGCCTCCTCAAGCAGTGATGGGTGGTATACAAGTCCCTCCAAACTGGCTACTGCAATACAGCCTGGGAAATACAGATTCCCAAACCGATTTTGAAGTTTGGTGAGGCCCTGAGAACATGACTGGAGGAAGAGTGAGCATGGTGCCGCTCCTGGGCTGTGTGAACGCAGAGGGCCTGGTATTGTGAGTGCCATGATGTGCAAGGACTGTATCGGATGAAACCAGGAGGTAAGCAACACTCCTGGGATAAGCAGCTGCGCTTACTGGAAGGTAAAATTAGAAATGAGGCAACAGCAGGTACAACCTAGTTATCTGAGAGAAAGACAGAACACCCACAAACCTTCCCACCCATGCTGTTACCATCAAATTACAGTCATATGCTGTAAGCCGCTGCACTTCAACAGCAGGCTGATCCCTTTAGGGTGCTCTGTGGTGAGACAGGCAGGGTACGAATCAAGGCAGACATCATTTTCTGATGCCGTCTGTTAATCTTCTGCCATTATAGAACATCTTACTCTCTCGATATTTCCACCTGGCTGCCAGAGTCACCCTTGCTTCCCATCAGGGAAAGGAGTTTTTTGCACTGTGTCTCCCAGGAAAGGGGCACTGCAGCAGTGCATTGCAGACAGACCACACGCATCTTCCTCCTCACTATATCAGACCAGAAGGACATGGCTAAGGCTGCTGTCACATAGGTTGGTACAGAACCAGGACTCTGGGCGGTGTGGAGGACACCATGTGGCTAATTTTGAAGCCTAGTGATAGCCTTTTGAATACAAACTTTCCCTGAAAAATGGCTAGAAATATAGTTTTCATAAAGAAAAGACTACATTAAATACATTGCTGCAGCAGCTTTGAGCTGTAAGCTTTTGGGGACAAAAGTCAGAACTTCACTGATGAAGGGGGAGAAGCCATAGAATTATAAAGTGATGTTCTGACGCAGCAGGTAGACAGGCATCCGGATAAGCTCTGGATCATCATGACCACTGCAATTTTCTGGTGCCTGCTGCCAGGTACACCTGTAAAATAGAGTGCAGATTCACAAGCCAGCTGCTTGCCAGATCAGTCAGTTGGATAGGAACACTTCTGTGGATCTGTGTCACTGGCAATTCGAGGGAACAACCTGCCCAACACAATGGAGGACTGACCCTTTCTTTTTCTTATCTGCAAACAGGATTTCTACTGCACCAAACTAAAGCAAAGTGACTCATTGTTTTCTATATGCTGCTTTTATAAACCTATGAAACACTAGACATAAAAAAATATACAGACAAAATGACGTAAACCTACAACTCCAAATGAAGGCCTTCATCACTGAAAAGGCCAACACGGCTCAGGCACATACCTCAATATAGCAAAAACAGTAAAAAACACAACAAATTAAATGGTCTTAAAATTAAAGGCTTTAAGGGAAATCCAGTTACGTCAGGAGGCTTTAGAGGAATGGTTTTGTTCATGAGACCAATTTCATGCATTCCTACTCCCTGTGAATTCAAACACCAAATGCAATGTTTTACAATTTTTTTTTTTTTAGTTTGCAGATTCTTAAGTTTATTTTAATGGAGAACACAGGCTCCTTGGTACCACATACCTGAGCTTACTGGCAGTAAATTTGCTGCTTTTAGCTACCTTTTGTGGCTTTCTCAGAAATAATCCAAGGGTATGTGGACCAGAATCTGAAGGAACTCATCAAAAACCCTGAGAGAGAAGCAATTCTCTAAAGCAACAATAGTGATGCTCATATGTGAATTGCTGTCAGATGATGAGAATGAGGCCTGATACACAGCAGGGAAAAAAGAACAGACGAACTTGTTATAAGAGCTGACAGAAGAAACCAAAATAATAACACATTACCTTGCTCTTGTTTGATCCTCTCCCTTTCTGCATAGCCAGCAGCAAGCATGTTAATTCTGTTTAGCCATCTGAAATAATATTAAAAAAGCAGTGATACTGATCCAGCATGTTAATTTTCAGTGTATTTCTACAAAAAACAAAGGTATGAGCATCTGAAGGAGATTCAAGACAATGTTATTTTTCATATTAAACAGCTGTTTTCTTTGATACTCTTACTCAGGGAGCCTCCAAAGATCTGTAATTTTGCTGTTGAACAAATTGTTTTCACAGCAAAGATCTTGTTTCAAATGGAAAACCATGTATGATGCCAAACATCTGTAAAATAAAGGATTTGGAGATAATCAAAGAGCTATTAGGTCTGCTGCTCACAGATATGCCATCACACCAATACTCCTGCCGTTCTGATTTCTTAAGAATAAACACCACTTTACAGAGATTTAAGCAACACTTTAAGGCCTGAACTGGCAACTTAGCAGAGGAACAGAGCAGAAACCAGCAGTCAAAAGAACAGGTTCACTCCTAAACAGACAGCGAGGTTTAATTATGCCATTATGTGCTTTAGGGCTTACCTACAGTGCCAAATACAAAGAGGAGGCAGCATATCAGAATTTGCTTTTGTGTTTGTGTCAGAGAAGCAGAGGGAGAAAAGACAGTTGCCTCAATGCAATTCACATCTAAGACTTTAACCTCAACTTAGACTTGAAAAAATGCTTCCATAAGCTACTTGAATTAAAAATAAACTATTGCTATCCTCTTCTATCAGGGCTGTCATTGAAAAGCATACATTCAACTGCCTGTAGCAACACTGATTCAACTTGCCCTCTTCCCCCATGGGTCTCTCAGTGCATTCATTATCCAAACACTTATATTAAATCAGTTCCTCCATCAATGATGCTTTAAACCACCATGAACACCTCCTATGGTTGTCCATTCTACGTTAAACCTGGAATTACTTACTCCAGTCATCACATAGTCAGGATGACAGACCTCATTTGCCAAGCTAGTGAGTGGCTTGCAGTTTTATTGCTGGTGTATGCAGAAAGACAACTGAAGTCAGTTTTGCATTTTCTTGAGAAATGTGAAACTCCTGCTTCAGAAAACTGTGCTTGATGGGTGTTATTTGCATATTGCATGCACAGAAACAGCATGTAGTATTTTCTTAGCAAGGGAGACCTTTGCCAAGACCTTTGTAACCACTCCTGCATGCCAACCTTCAAGATACTTCAGTGCAGGGTAATCAGACATTATATCATAAAATACAGTTGCTCTCCTTGAAATAAACTTCTGTCACTGTCCCTCCACAAACTGTGACCACGTGTATTATCTGTAAATTACATTAATGGTCCATAAATCTTTGTACATTTAGAAGGACGCTAGAGATCTGCTCCTTAAGTGATTACAGCATACTCCTTGTTAGCTTACAATCAAAATTTCTGCCAGAAAAATAGGGAAGCTGAAGAAGAGACTTAAAATTTCTTTTGTAATTGTTAGGAAGTGCCACACACTTAGAAAAATCACTGGCACATAGGGACAGAAATCCAACAAATCGTGCCTGAGACAACTATTGCACATCTTCACAGAGGAAAAAAGCGATCCCTCTCCAAAGCTCTCTTTTAGGTTCACATTCCTGGTATGTGAAGGCTCTCTGTGGGGAATAAAGCTCACCTGTCTCAACAGTTCTGCCAGCCTAAATCAGAGGCACTGAGGTGGGAACCTCACCCATACTACTCCAGCCCTGCAATGCAACAGACCTGTCCGTGAACAGAGGGCAAAGCAGCATGACCAGGCAAGTAAGTACCTGCTCTGTCATATGGCGTGGCAGACAGCAGAGTTGGGCTTTGCTGGCCTTTCGCCTGTTTCGGATCTCATTGTCCCAGTTCAGCTCAGGGCCTGCCACCACCCAGTGCAACCATGAGAGAACCACCTACTGAATCCCTTTGAATAATCCTGTTGACCACAAAATATTAGATGATACATCTATAAGGGTTCTCCAGTTGGGAAATTTCATTCCATTCCAAACATGAGATTGACTTCATGTTTAATGATTTTCTGTAGTTCATGATTTGTATCATGGTTTGCAATATCACCTGTCGTGCCTGTGGGATGAGTGACAAGGTACTGATGTGGTTGTAAACAGTTAATAACCATGGATTTTGAGTAGTTTGTTAGTTCAGAAATTAAAAGAACGGTATTGACTTCTGCATATTTTCTGGCTTATGGCCACTAAAGCTTCATTGGATATGGTTAGAACGTGTATGGTTAGAGGATTAGTATTATTTTAATAAAGCATGGCTAGAGTTAGGTTAATTCAAGCTAGAATCATATGAGAAATCCATCACACTGGGGTTATATCACAGGGAAATGCAAAGATCTTCAGAAGAATGGAAGAGGAGTAAAACATTCCTGCTTTATACAACATAGGGGACAAAAGTATCAAGTGTACAGTTATTCAAGAACGCTTTACTATGAATATTAAAACATACAATAAAAACCTACTTGAAAGTAACCTGGAAAGCCCTTGGACATGGGAAGATTTAAACTTGTCTTCCCTGCGGTGTGCTGCCTTAGTAACCACTGTAACTTTTAGAGGGCAAGAGGCCAAGAAAATATTCCTTCCTTACTGCAAATGCAGCTTTAGTTTTCTTGTGAGAATTATACTATTGTTAGCTATGACAATAATAGTTACAAAAGTTACACTAAGTAACACTGGTACTTACAGCAGTCATCTAGGTTTTGTTTTTTGTTTTCTTTTTTCTTTTTCTTTTCAAGAATAGCATATACATTTCTTGTCAGTATTTAATTCAAACAATTTTATGACTCAGAACCAGATAAGAAAATCTTTCTATAGACCTATAATTTCTGTAAAGAAGAACGCACAGTACTGACACTCTCACAGAAGAGTAGGAAACATTTTTCTATCTAGATGCAATGTTTTTAGTCAAAGCAGCGTGTCAAATTGTCCTTAATCATAAAGCTCAAGGATTAGGATGAACTTGCTATATGGGAGTATGGATACCATATGGTGTCTAAAAGTAACCAACTGCAGTTTAACCAGAATGAAGAGGCCTGTAGAAAATGCTGGAAAATTTTCAGAGGTCGTCTTCACTGAAATCTTCCAGAGACATTCTCCTGTGCTAATACTACAAGCTGACTTGTCATCTTGTCATCTCTGACTTGTCATCAACAGTTCAGTTGCAATAGGTTCAAGGAACTTCTCAGACAACCATTCCACATGAAGCTACTGACTGCATTTTCCTGCCTAGATGATATACTTTATCATATTTGGAATAAAAGGGAAGAATAAGAGTATGCTAAGTATTTAAACTAGCCAACCCTGAAAAGGCTGCATTTGCCTTTGAGCTGATAATCAGGATCTTTGAGGAAAGAACGGATATTCAGTCCATAAAGCAGCAAGCACAGTTACCATGGAAAATGATAACTACCTGGACAAGCTGGATAAGTGGGCCCATGTGAACTGGTTTAACAAGTCCAAGTGCAAGGTGATGCACCTGGGTTGGGGCAATCCCAGGCATGAGCACAGACTGGGAGAAGAACTCATTGTCAGCAGCCCTGCAGAGAAGGACTTGGGGGTTCTGGTGGATGAAAAGCTTGACATGAGCCAGCAATGTGCGCCTGCAGCCCAGAAGGCCAACTGTGTCCTGGGCTGCATCAACAGAGGCGTGACCAGCAGGTCAAGGGAGGTGATTGTCCCCCTCTGCTCTGCCCTCGTAAGGTCCCACCTGGAGCACTGCATCCAGGTCTGGGGTCCCCAGAACAAGAAGGATGAGGACCTGTTAGAGAGGGTCCAGAGGAGGGCCACAAAGATGATCAAAGGGCTGGAGCATCTCTCTTACGAAGAAAGGCTGAGAGAGCTGGAGATGTTCAGTGTGGAGAAGGCTCTGGGGAGACTTCATCACAGCCTTTCAATACTTAAAGGGGGCTTATAAAAAAGGAGTGACTTTTTACTCAGGCAGATAATGATAGGACAGGGGATAATGGTTTTAAACTAAAAGAGGGGAGATTTAGTTTAGGTATTAGGAAGAAATTATTTACTATGAGGGTGGTGAGGCACTGGAACTGGTTGCCCAGAGAAGTTGTGAATGCCCCATCTGTGCAGGTGTTCATAAAGATGTCCCCCAGGCTGGATGGGGCTTTGAGCAACCTGATCTGAGTGGGTGGCATCCCTGCCATGGCAGGGGGTTGGAACTAGGTGATCTTTAAGGTCCCTTCCAACCCAAGCCATTCTATGATGATATGATGAAAATCAAAATGGAGTTACACAGAGTATCACTAAATAGAAATATGTGGATACGTAGAAAGAGAAATATGTGGACTGCCTTCTACATCAGAACATTTTCTTGGAATAGGAATAACAATAAATTTCGAAGCAAGGTAATTCTATGAATATACACTTCTACTAGCAAAACTATACTTTGCTTCGGTAAAGGATACTCCATCCTTCTCACCCAAACTAAACATGTTGTATGGGTAGAAAGAATACTTTTGCTGGTGTAACCATGCAGAGAAAAGGGACTTCAGATGCCACAACAGTAAAGTTCAGTGATCACAGATCTCCTGGCTTCTTACTAACATAGCCGTGTGGCACAGTCATAAAAGTAGTAAAAAAAATTTTGAATAGTTACAAAGTTACCTAAAATTAAAATAAACATTTTATGTGAGTATATACACCCCAAAAAACCTTCATGTCCTGCATATACTTTTTTTTTTTTTAACTAAATCATTTTATTCGAGGGATGAAGGACAGAAACCACTACTAATTTCCTGTTAGATTGTTTTAGCAGTTTTCTAATTTCCTTTCTTTTCTTCTGCCTCACATATAATAGAACTGAAATGACTGCATGATACATAATTAAAATGTACCTCGGAAAGCTGACAAAGAACAGAAATTGATCAATACAGTTGTAATTTAACTTTTAATACATTGATTCTGTGTTTGACTTTGGTTAGGCTAGAACAGGTTTTTAGAAAGGAAGTATTGTCTTTCATTACCTCTGCATTTGAAAGATTGTTTTTTTCAGTAATGCTTTTATTTCAGTATATTGAGTTAATTTGTGTATTAAGTTTGTGAAGGTGAACTACTTTTTCTCATACATTAAAAAAAGAGGATAAAATAAAAATATATGGTGAGACTGTGATGCCAACTCAGACATAAGAATTTCAAGTAATTCCATAGATATTGATGGAGTTACTTTAAATTTACATGTGTATAACTTGGATCAAAATTTGGACTAGCTCATTCTAAAACAACTAGTAAGCACTTATTTCAAAATATGATAAAAAGACTATTCATGCTGGGAAGTTAAAAACCTTTTAGCTCTTAAGTTAGTTCTAGACTGTGCAATATATTTTTAATGTACTGATGCACATTTCCTGCTGCTTTCTGATTACTGAAGAGTTATATAAATTTTTATCCTCAGAAACAAGTCACCTTGTCATACTGACTGAGGACCTACTGACAGAAATGATTTATCTGCTGCTGTAGTTCAGGATATGCTGAATAGACCGTGCCATTATTCTGTTTACTGTGCAGCAAACTGCATTTTGAGTGACTGGTTTGACAGAGTTATCTAGTAAAAGCAAGCCTAAAATTTTACAAACAAATAAAAAGGTTTTAAGTTTTCTACTGATGAGAGACTTTTGAAGTGAGCTTTAGTCATGCACAAACCTTTGAAAATGCTACCAGACAGCTACTTCTAAATAAAAGCAAACACAGAATAGTACTACCATACTTCTTCAGTCAAATATTATCAGTAAAGAACTGGCAGTACCCTGAAGCTGCTCAGCCAGGTAGCTGAATCTAGTACACACAGGAGAGATTAAACCATGATCATAGCACTTACTAATGAGTTTTATGGATTGAGTTTTATCTCCTTTTTCACCTATGAAAATTACATATTATTTTGAACTGAATTAATTTCAATTTATGACGTGAAAATAAATGAAACAATCCTCCAAATATTTGAATAGACATGGGATCCATGTTTTTAATTTGTCATTTAAATGAAATAAGAGTAATTGTGTTTATTTTATGTTAAAATCATTTTTCTGAAAAATTGACCTAAAATAGGTACAGTAGTTAAAGCTCAACACGCAAAGAACTGAGACTTGAATCCTCATTCTTTTCAAGTTGCTGAGATTCACTTCAATGTATAGGTTCACTTCAAAATTCACTTCAATGTATAGGTTAAATTCATGTTGGTAGAGAGAATCTGCACAATTAATTCCTTGTAATCTCTTTTTCAAGACTGGCAGAAGAAAAATCAGTGACTGTTTTAAATCCTTCTCCAACTTCTTACTCCCTCAAGCGACAGAAATAGAAACATCCCCAGTGCAAGCATCCATGGAGGTATGCTGGGAAGCAGAGTTGCAGAAGTTGCATCTTTGTAGGTGCCACACAGCTATGAGCAGCTTTACAGAAACCTGGAATTCTGAAATTGCCTTTATGGGTTATTTTTTTTGTTTGTTTTTGTTTTTTGTTTTTTTTTTGTTTTTTTTTTTGTTTTTTGGCTGGTTTTTGCTTCTTTTTAGAAAGACAGAATCTTGTTTCTAAAAATCTTCAAATCTTTGTTTCAAAAAAGCTAATTTTTTGCATGAATTGAATATTTAGCATATGCGGACACTCAGAAACAATGCTACTCTGCACTTATTTTCTTAACTGTTAACTTCTTAGATAAACACATAACTTATTATCAGTGTGTAATTTATTATCACTAGCTTCAAAGAAGTGCCATGTTTAAGGAATGGTTCCTTGAACTTTGCTTGACTTCCTTACCTGTTCATATCATCTAGATGTTCAGCAGCAAAATAAAAACTTTTGATCTTAGGATGGCAGGCTTTGAATGCACTGTAGAGGAAAAACATAATTATAAAAAGGTAATGGCACAACTTTTTTTTTTTTTAAATAAGTTAACGTGGTCACCAAGCAATGAGATGAGTTCAGATTTCCTGAGTTGTTAGAAGCCCCCAGACATGATATAAAAATAGAACATCCTTGATCCTTGTGGATCCCTTCCAACTCGGGATATTCTATAATTCTATGATTCTAACATTTAGGATTGTGCCAGATTTTACCGACTGAAGTGTTCTGCAAGTACCCCTTTCTAAACAATACTTGATTCATATGTGTATAAATAGACTATATGCCTACAGTGTATTGTATTTGGACAAAGTTAACCAGTTAAGGATGTAGTTTTATATATTAGGCAATTTTACTGATACACTGAGGGTCTCAAATCTTTCTGAACAGAAAAATGACCAAACAATTTATTCAATACAACAGAAAAACTCTCAGTCCTGGTGATTTCTGACATCCCAAAGACCTTGACATTACCTTTAGCTCTAATGACTGCATTTCAAATAGAAAAATGTGATGCACTGATTGACTTCTGAAAAGCTGTTATAAATCAACAATGTGTTCTGGAGGTCATTCTAAGCAATGGGCAATTACATCTCATCTTTTCTTTCCACCAAAGTAATCAACATGACTAGGCTGAGAGAATTACTGCATTTCATACGTAATATGAAATAAATTACTTGAAAGAATTTTGTAACTATGTTGGATAAAGATTTATGGTGAAGTTCTTGAAGATCTAGAAAATGCATCAGAAAGTAATTAATAATTTACAGTACAGAAGAATCATTTTTGTGAACAGCCTGAAGGTCTCTCTTAAAATAAGAAAAAAAAAACAAATGCATAACAGTCCTGAGGAAAATAAGGAAAGCTGCAAGCATGATATACAAAAAACATCAGTACCATTTTTCCGAGACACAATGGATTATATATATATATAGCATATGTATAATAATTCTCTTCCTAAACCATTGTTTTTTAGAAAAATGGTAATGATGTTCTTCATGTATCATGCTTGCAGTTTTTAATAGGTGTTTGTATGTGTGTGTACACATATATAGATTTTAAGAAACCGGGTATGTGAAATTGAAATCCAGGAAAGGTAGTGCTAGTGAAGGTAGCATGTAAAAATGAGACAAAAAGGATTCCTACACATTAGATCATGACACAATGTTATGACGCAATGTACAACCAGATGTACAGTGACCTCTGCTCAATTTAGAAACACATCAAGTTACTGAGACCCAAAACTTGGCTTAAAATTGTTACAGCATCTGTCGTCTGAATTCTTAGAGCTTTTTTTTTTCTTTATGTGCCACCCAAGCAAGGAATGTTAATAGCCACATTTTATGTTCTACTATCTAGCAGACACTACCAAATCAAGTAAGAAAATAATTTAAGCAGGGTGCAGTTCTGAGAAACAGGTTGACTTCGTGTTGCTGCCCCCAGCAAAACATAAAAATGAAGCACTTCAGCAACATAGCCCAAGGACACAGGACACTACACAATAAGCCCAAGCTGATATTTCAATTTTTTTTTTTTTAATGCAGTTTTTATTTTCTGCCCTATGAGATCATCATGAAGAGCAGAGATCATCCTGAAGAGCTATGTAGACCAATTGATACAAGGTCATTCTCTTCTTTGTAACTATGTACTGTAAGTCATATTGTTTTATTTTTGCAATGGCTTTTCTGTACAATTTTCAGTGATTCCACAGACTTGATAAAATTCAGTTGAAGAACAGTAAAAACCATAGAAGGCAAGCTACAAAGTTTTCAACAATGACTCTAAAAATACCTCTGTGAGAGGATGCACCTGTCATATCACTATATATGCTTGAACTTGCATCTAAAATAAATCAAAAATGGGTTCATGCAATGCTGCAAATCTGGACACCAGGAAGCACAGCTAGGTGAGAAGAAAAGTTACTTCAAAGCTTTAGTTCATACCCCAGATAGAGAAAATAACTGACATTCTCTTGTTTTACTCTGCCTCAGGACCGACACACTGTGCCAGCACAGTTTGAGATTATGCTAACTAATTTGGAGTTACATTAAAGATGGATGCTTGGACATGAATCTTGGGAAAGTTTGACGGTTTGTTGAGCTTAAAGGTTTAAAATAAACAAAAACCAACAATCCCAAAAACAAAAAGGAAAGGAAAGGAGAAAAGAAAACTCAGAAAATAATAATGGGACAGAAGCAACCAAGCAGCCTTGTTATTCTTAATTCATTTTGCTTTCGTCAAACACTGTGATTCATGATAAAGTAAAAACAACAAAAACAAAAACAAACAAACAAATAAAAAAATAACAACCCACAACCTGCTTTAGAAAAGATGGCACACAGAAACTACACTGAATTTGTCCATTCTGTATGAGCTCATTCGGTGATATAACCAAATAATCATTGTAACAAAGTCCATTATGTCACTGTTTTAAGGGAGAACCTTGTCCTTTGTTCCACTTTTTCTATTGTATCATTGTTCCTATTGTATTATTGTATATCTTTTGAGCATACTTACTATTTCTTCCGGCATTCACTAGCTCTGTCAATTTTAAATTCAGGTAGACTGATGAATCCTTCTGCTTTTTCATCCTGCAAAGATAGTTCAAAATAGTACTGTTGTTAAGGTGTCAGAAAAAAAAAAAATGCACACCAAAAACTTAAGGATATTTTCACTTGCCTGCTTCTTACATAAGGAATAGTAATGTATGCTCTGCTCTGGCAAACCTCCCACAGAAGTCACTGGGACTTTTGCCAAAGTAGTAAGACACATCCCTTGGTGTAAAATACAATTTTAAATACCTGGTTTTCTCAAACAATTTCACAGCTGAACCAACATTGGAAAATATACAAAATGACCAAATGTATTCAGGCAATTTGTTATTGTAATTAGTTAATTTCAGGGGAGGATGGACTAATTAGTAAGCAGAAATGCAGCCTACTGTAAGAAATAGGGGAAAAAGTGATTTAAATGTGTGCAGTTTACTATCTTTATACAATATCACAGCTAGGATGCATGACATCTCTTCAGATACTGTTCTCTCTCTCCAACACACAGAGAAGACATCCGACCTTCCTCCCCTCTCCTCTGAAGACTTGCACTTAGTTTATTTTATCAGATACTCAATCTCCCTTGACTTTTCACAATTTGAAAGAATTATTTTAAGCCACTAATACATCAATACCACAGACTCTCTTATTTGACTGTTGATAACTGTGCATGAGAAATTAATACAAGATCATGAGTGAAGCTGCAGAAAACACAACTGTATTTTAAGGAATTTCACAGAATTACATCTTGCTCTTCCAGAATAGTCACAGCTATATATGCTACATATGCAGTCTATATGATTATTTGCTTTCTAAAAAATAAATGACACAGATCAGCATTTAAAACTGGAACTGGAGTTGTTCTGAGGGAGCGACAAGGTTGTAAGAAGTTCTGCATTAGCGGGTACTTTAAAATCAAAAGGAAATTGTTTAGAATAAAATTGTTATTTCTTTTTTTGTGTGGTTGCCTAAGGAAAAAAAAATTGGCAACAGTGCCGTTTGCTTGTCTGTCCACCTGTCGCTGAGGTCCCCTTGCACCTTCCCAGCTTTTGAATCTGTTGGTGAGGGAGCTGAGCCCTCGAAAATAACAGTCTCAGAAAGTCAAAGAAACGTGGGGCAGGAGGGAGACAGAGGATCTCAGACCACTGCCCTCTCTAACGGAAAGCAGCGCAGAACTCAACAGTTCCTCAGACCCCTTGGCCACAGCTGGTGACCAGTCATTGTTCTTGTAGCTATGAATTTCTGCCCTGATAAAGACCTTGTAGTAGGGTTTAAAATTAAGGTTTTCTACCTGACTGGCAAAAGGCTTTTCTACTAAAGCTGATATAGATAAACCTGTACAATAAACCCGTACAAAGCAAAACATGTTGCACAATCAAAGCTGTACACAATTCAGTTGGGCTGCTCTGGTGCTCCTAAGTTCAGCACTGAAATCGTAACAAAACTACAAAGAAGGAACGACAGGAAAACACAACTGAAAAAAAACAAAAAGCATCTTCTTTAATTAGATTAGATTTATTTAGGACGAGGGGAAATGGGCTTAAGTTGAGCCAACAGAGGTTTAGGTTACTTATTAGGAAAAACTTCTTTACCGAAAGGGTTGTTAGGCATTGGAACAGGCTGCCCAGGGAAGTGGTTGAGTCACCATCCCTGGAGGTCTTCAAAAGATGTGCAGATGTAGAGCTTAGTGGCATGGTTTAATGGAGGACTTGGTAGTGTTAGGTTATAGGGAGGACTGGATGATCTTGGAGGTCTTTTCCAACATAAACAATTCTGTGATTCTGTGTGTAATTGCCAGAGCTTTTGGTGACCTCACTGGTACATACAAACAAGGAACACTATGGGCAACACATCATTAAAGTTTACACTCTCATGACTAAGCCTGAATGACAAGATTAAATAACTACCTTTTCCCTTTCAATAGTTTCAGGATAGATTTATTCTAAAATGGTGAGAGCAGGACACTGAAAAGTATGCTTTTTCTCCTTGTAGTAAAAGGTGTATTTGAAGGACCAAATCTCTTCAGACCTTAATGGTAATTTAGTCAGGCAGACAGCATCAGTATGATTCCTTGGGTGAAAAAAGTTTTTGGCATATATAATCACTGGCTTTCCACAAAACCATGGCAATGGCACTACACAGGTTATTTGATGAAGCACTGAGCATATATGCTTACCTCTTCATTGATATACCAATAGAGTGATGTATCTTTCAGGACAAACCAATATTTTTTCCATTTCTGGGAGAAATAACTCTTGGCATCTTTCTTTTTCCAAAGCCAGCCTTCACAGTCCCCTCGGCCAAGATCTTTACATGAGATCCGTCTTTTGCTTTTACCAGGAATAGGAGCTGAAAATGACAATGAGTTGATGTGAAAGTGTTTGGCTTGTCCACTAAATCAACAAGCCAGCCAGCCATACAGCACTACATATTTGCTTCAGAAAATTAATTAAAATTTTCAACCTCAATATGCCATTATTAAATTACTACAAGCCTTTTATTTGGGCTACAAAGTCTATGCAAGACACCTTAAGATAAAAAAACAAAGCAAAACAAAACAAACCATATTCAGCAACTCACAGAGCTCATATTCTATGGATGAGACAAAAAGAAAAAAAGCAATACAGAAAGAGAAGATGTTATATAGAAAAGACAGGCAAGATATTTAAAGTAAGAAAAATGGTTATTTATCATTTTCAACAAATTAATATTTCATGTCACATCAAAGCACACAACATATAAATTCATGTACTTTCACATCTGGCTACTAATTGTTTAATATTTTTGTAAAATAAAACTATGTAAATACTTGATGGGTATTCAAAAACTTCTCTTTGTACCTCCTTTTGCAACTAAATATTTTCCTAAGGCCTTTGTACTTCTAAATCAAAGGAAGCCAGTTTACTATGATATAATTACCAGACAGCTTAGGTAATGAGCAATGGCTGCACTAAGATATGCACTTTAGATGCACACAGCTGCAAAAACAGCCCTGGCCCCAAACAGACTAGAGTCTAAATATTCAAAAAAAAAAAAAAAAAAAAAAGCACAGTTATATTTTAATAAGGGAACAGGATACTATGAGACATTGGTAATGGACTAATAGCTTCTCAATAGGATGTTTCAATGAACTCAGTATGAGTTCACCTGAACTATACATTTAATTGGAGCTAACAAGTTCTAGTTGTTACACAGTTGAACACAGTTCTAAGATATTGGCATATGCATACACCCATGCTTTCAATCCCTTCCTACCAATACATTAAAACAAATTTAATTTTTACCTTTGTTCTTCTTTTTACTTTTCTGCTGTAGGGAAGACTGCTGAAATGTCTAAAAAAGATCAAAACAAGAGAAGTGATAATACAGTGCTTCAACCACATGCTTATCATAAAAGCAGTGTAACATTGTGAACACTGAAGTCATCACCAGATAACACTTTCAACCAGCAGTCTTCTAGGCCTAAGAAAATGGGCAACTTTGGTTGTAAAAATGTAACATGTTCATAAAGCAAAACCACACACTGAAGCATATTAAAATAGACCACAAATTAGTCTGCCATTAACAACCAAAATTCCTCTATAAAATGGTCACTCATCTCTCATTTTGTTGATAAGAATGTTTCTCTGTTTCCTGTAACAGTGAAGCTACGCAGCTTTGGCATTTCTAATAGATGGTTTAATTAAAGTCTTGCTGACATAATTGCTATAGTTCACTGCCTAAGGTAGGTTTGAAGGCAGTGGTACGATGGTCTTTGGGACATAAGATATTTTGCTCAGAAATAGGCCTAACATTTTTAAAGATGACAAAAATAATCTGGTAAATCACAACTGGGAAGAAGTCTTCCAAATCAGTATTTTGAAATAGAAAACTTTCTTTTTTTTTTTTTTTTTTCTACCAGGGTTTGACTGGAAGTATTTCCATCCAGTTGGTCCACTCCCATGAACCAACCCACTGCCTTGGAAATAAGACAGGATGGAAATTATTTCTTTAAGATCCTACCTTATTAAAAATGACAATGCATATTGACACTTTTTATGGTAATTTCTGTTCAAAAATGTGAAGGCAGATGATCACCATCATTCCAGTAAATTAAAAAAAATAATTCTGTAATTAATCACTCTGGACATTTAATGACACCATTTTAGTTGTTTTGAATTTTAATTTTCTATAAAGATAGACAAATGTGTTTTTGCTGAAACTAAGAAAAGACCACGTTATACTGTCTGAGTATTAAAACCTCTTATTTCAGCTTACCACAAATAAATAAAAACATCAAAGCTTTTCTGCCACTTGTTAAAAATAAATCTAAGCAAGAGCACTGACAGCTCTGTGAGCCCAAATCCTGTTCCTAACCAATAAGACAAGCCTTCACCCCACCTTACAAGGCTCTTTTCAATTTAAAGAGCTGCTTTTCTTTTCATTTTCTCCTCCCCACTTCCTGCATACCTGAGCTCACATGCACGAGGCCAAGGCTCAGTTTCCAAGGGACGTCTCTCCCCTCTGCGACATTCCCAAGCAGCAAATACTGACATGTTCATGGGGATAAATTACCAACAATACAACAATAATTAAGCTTAATATCAAGAAATTAACTGACTCAGTAGAGATGCTGAACCCTTGTAAGCTGCATCTGAGGAGAGCTACACAACTGTATTGCCACCTCAGATGGTCAAAATAAGCCTCCACTGGGAAGAAAAAAGAAGCTTGCTTGCTTTGATTCCCTGGCTCTTGTCCTTTTCTTTTGCTAGGTATCAGTTTTGCTGGTATCAGTTCACTCAACATAGCTCTCAGCAAGCTGAGACAGCAGTGCTGTCCCAATTTATGTCACATGAAATATTTCTATCTGTGTAGGACTAAGAGATGTCTTTATGGCTCATGGAGGAATAAGAGAGTGATTGGGCAGGTGTGTGTAAATAATTTACTTCCTCTTAGATGCTTTGAAAATCTTACCTAATTGAAAGTGGATGAAAAACACACACACGCATACACAAAACCAAAACTTCAGCACTTCTTTAAAAAAACAGACCAGGTTCATTCTGCTGCTCGACTCTTCTGCACTAATATTTTCACTGCACCAAGAGAAAATGCAAACTTCCACTTGGTTTTCTTAAAAGTGATTCTGAAAGCATATGAGAACAGTATCTTCTCTTTAAACATGCCTCGAAATCAACTCCCC
>VXAA01000344.1:9930-41483 GCA_013399115.1 Anseranas semipalmata | reverse complement strand
GGGGATTGGACTGGATGATCTTTTGGGGTCCCTTCTAATCCCTGGCATTCTGTGATTCTTTGATGTAATTCTGCAAAAAGTTTATTTTAACCTAAATGTGGAACAATATTCATTCCCTATTCACATTGGTTTGCACCCTAACGCATAAGCATTAAAATCTCAATGGCAGTTTAAGCTCTTTTGTGCTTGATGCTGTATATACATCATAAAGAAAGGTTCCTGCTTGAAGGGATGTACAGTTCAAGACCTTCACCCTGCAAAGATTTGTTCAGAAGATTAGTTCTATTAACAGTGAGAAGAGTGAAAAAATTTACAAACCTAACTAATTTGTCTAAATTTTATATTGAGGAAGGGGTACCAGTGGTCTCAGTGGACCTGCTCACAGAATATTATGTTTAAGTATTGTCTTTGACAGATCAAGGTCATACATATAGTTTTTCTTTCCTTTTGCACTGCACATGATTTATGCTTTTTCTAATGGTGTGGTGTCAGACAGGAATTGCTGCAAGATGAATTATTGTTCAAATGGTTTGTCTGGTCCCCTCAGCTGTATGGTGTATTGTAACTCATTGGCCTGTGATATTTCACCAGTATATCTCTTATTAGCTTGCTTCTAACTTGACCACACCACAGTGTTGTCTGAAAAATAAGTTGCCATTGCTGTACAAAGATATTGCCATTATCCTTCCTTTGATTGACTCCTTGACATCTCTGTGTTTTTATACAATACAGTAACGAACCAAATGGAAATCAAACTACATGCAAACTTCATAAGAAAGATGAGGAAAAGACACTTCACTTGGATGACAGTTTTGAAGTATAGTGCTACACACAACATGATCCCAGTTCGAATAATATTTTTCAGTCATATGAGTCGAGTCTTGAAAGATGTTTGCATAAAATCTGATTTTTCTGGATTTCCTACCTTCACGTTTATCACATTGTTAGGTAACTGTGCTTTGGTTTTCTTTCTATCTTATTACATTACAATAAAAAACATTTTTGAATAAAAATGTCTTTTGATCACAAACATTTTTAAATGTTTTATAAAAAACACTATTTGCTAGCCTCAAAGACAGACATTGGAAATTGTTTGACTTTTGCACCTTAACCTTAAAATATCATTAAATTTCTCATGCGAGAACATTGATATAAACATTCTTTTTTTATGTAGTTGACAACATTCCCATTCACTGTAGCATCTTTTAATAGAAAAGAAGAACATGTGCAAGGTGCATGGATAGCCAAGATGCAACCTGAAATACTTAGTGCTTGGATTGAGGTTTCTGTATGTTGGATGTGACTTAGTACCTGAATTTTTCACCTGAATTCAGAACAAAGGATTATTTCCAGTGGACACATTTTGTGTAGGTCATTCTCCAAAATTAAACAGGCAATTCACTACAGAGAGCACTGATTTCTTTCCACTGGATTATGTAACCGTTGTCTTGTTGCCCACTTTTTAATCATTACACACAGATAATACATCTTTATTTGTTTATGCATATAGCCTCATTATACCGGCTTTAGGCTTGACTATAAAGTGGAAAGTAAACTAAAAATTACAAACACAACTGTCTTCTTCTTTCCATAAATCTTGCTATATCAAATAGTTGTATGTAAAGTGAGTTGTATGTAAACATTCGTTTAGGGTTATAAGTTTAAATTGTAAATTGCAGTGTTGGAATAACTTAGCAAAGCAATTTCAGATTTGGAGTGTGATTTGTGGATTTATGACAGTGAAACCCCAAACGATGTGTTTATATTATGTTAAGTTTCTCAATCAAATCCAATCTTCATGAAAGGTCCAAAAGAATATATCACTAAGCTGAAGTCTGTAAAAATGATTGTGTAAGTATCTACCAATATATACATATTTACACACTACCAATATATACATTGATCTTTGAAAGAACTATAAAAAGTTATTTTACATACTGAATTGAAATGTCTGTCAGCATCTGCTATCACCTGGAGGTAGAAGACAGACAAAGAAAGGAAAAAATCCAAGCTTTCTTTCTCAATTTCATCAGCCTATGAAACCTATGAAATTTTTGATTAGCAATTATTCAAGAGAAATTACTCAAGTGCTACTTAAAATAAGCTGTCAACAGGAAAAGGATAGATATACTTGGCAGACATGAAATGGGGTTAAGACTTTAAATCAGCAGTGCAATTTAGCATTCAGATTACTAAGGATGAAATGGGGCAAACAAAAATTCACAAAATGTGGAACAGCAAGAAGAAGAAGAATTCAGCTTCAAAAATATCATACGAGTTACTCTATGAATTTTCGTGATGGTACTTGCCTAATTAGAGAGAATTTTAGTCTTCTGTGATCTTACACAGGAAAGATGGAAAATTAGATACTCCATTTTTCTGCTGAGGGTACAATATAGTTTTGCAGTGATATGATTAAAAACACACCCATAGCACACTATACTGTTTGTACTATACTATACAGTTTAGTATATTGTATATTACGTGCATGTATATTACCTGGACCATTCCTGATTATGTATAAGAAAACCTTGTTTCTTTGTAGGCTCAGGTTAATTTATTGGGCTATAATTTGAGTAACAACTCTAAATTGTCTCTTGAAAAAGTAAAGCAAATTATTTGTAAAAAGATTCTCTCATCAATGTGTTTTTAGCAAAAAATGAGCATGGATTTCCACACCTTATTTTTACAGGACCATTTTTAGTATAAATGTTACATCTTCATAGGAAGATAACATTTTGTCACTTTCTTTATCCAGTAGCCCACAGTTAAGGGATGGAACTAGCACTTGATGGACTAGCTGGATCACCAGCAAATGGTTTTCAGTACAAGATTTAAAACAGCAGTGAGAGAAAGTACTCCTTCCAGTGCCTAAAGGGGGCCTACAAGAAAGCTGAAGAGGGACTCTTTATCAGAGAGTGTAGTGATAGGACAAGGGGTAATGTCTTTAAACTGAAAGAGGGTAGATTTAGACGTTAGGAAGAAATTCTTTACTCAGAGAGTGGTGAGGCACTGGAACGGGCTGCCCAGAGAAGCTGTGGATGCCTCATCCCTGGTGAGGTTGCACGGGGCTTTGAGCAACCTGATCTAGTGGAAGGTGTTCCTGTCTGCGGCAGGGGAATCGGAACTAGATGATCTTTAAGGTCCCTTCCAACCCAGACCATCCTATGATTATATGATTCTACTAGGGCCCACAATATTATGCCTCATACCTCAAGCTTAAAAACCAATTTCAAGATACCCTCTATAAAATAGCTCTAACTGTACTAAAAGGCCAAGAAATTCTGTGCCATAAATAAGCTTTTAAAAGAGACTAGCGAAATGTCTTTGTAATAAAGTTGACCAGGCCAAAAATACCGCTTTAACCCACCCCCACCTACTAAGTAACAAATACCCTAGAGCAGTTGCAGAACTGCAAGAGGTATTATAAGATTACTCTTTCTTTTTTAATTAAAATATTTTTATTTCAGTACTTACTCACATTTTAAGGAAGCTGCAAAAATGCAGCTTTTATTAAATATTATTTACTGTTATACAAATATCTCACAGATGTGTCCATGGGCTTAAGACACTGGTGGTGTTGTATAAGCTATTCCTTTTCCATATACTATTTACGTTATCTGGAGTGATGAAAAGACTTTATAGAAGAACATTTGACAGCAACCAAAGAAAAGGACTGGAATAGTATTGGCAGAACAAATAAAACAGAAGGGAGCCTTAGACTTTAAATGGAAGGAGATTCTTTCTCCATCCTTAAATTGCACAAATGCTCTAGTATGCAGCTCAAAGATTTAATTAAAAGCACCAAAATCATATACATATGAGCAGTCTTTTTTCAGAGTAACTTCAATGACAATCTTTATTTATGATACAGAAAGCATTCATATACAGAAACATGTTATGTTGTTTCAGACTGTTTCTAAAGATATCATGGAAAACAGGAGAGTAGTTTGAAACCAAAATAAATCTCTCAATTTTAATGTCAGTAGCAATGCTGATATCTATTAATAATTTTCTTTGGGATGGGCAGGCCAAAGAAATACTTTGATCAGAAATAACAGTAGAGCTGATTAAGAGTTTTCTGACAAAAGTTCCAGATTGGAAGTGTCCATCTCCTAAAACAGATGCAACACAAGAGCATACCACTTGCAATAAGACTGTCTTTGAAGTGGTTTTCCATCCATGTGAATGTGTTAATCAAAATAAGAGCTATCTAGAGCAAGAAGAGTCTTGCAGTCAGAAACATCAGTTGAAATCTTGGTCTTCTACACTTGGATCTTCCTTATCTGAGAAAATGAGCAAGCTGATAAATTTTAGTTACTCTAGTCTCTCTTGATTTCTTCCTTCCTCCTCTTTGTTTCCCTAATATCCTTCCTCCCTCCCATCCCCAAAAAAGGTAAATCAAAAGTTGTCTTTGAAGTTTGCTTTGTCTTGGTATAAAACAGGAATACGGATGCAAGAAGTGCAAAGCACCTCCTTTCTAGGCCTGGAACAGAAAGAAGCAGCTGCTGCTGGCTGTATCATACTGTATTTCTACTTTTGCTTCATGTGTCTTTATTTAATGTCTCTGATCATATGTTTAATTTTTATAATAGATACTTTCCTGAAAGAAATCTAGTTGCAGGCTATGACTGGTTTTAATGCTTTTTACTCCAAGTCAGCCTAAGCTACAACAGCACATGGTAGATATAATGAAACATATTTAAAACTTTAGTCTTATATACCAGAACAGTTATGAAATTTCTTCCATTCACTGCACACCATTCCAGTTCATGTAGTTTAATGTGAATAAAAATGCTGGGAAAAAAAAAATCAGGAATGATCATTACCAGTACCCATTTTGATTCCCTAGTTGGCTCAGACTACAAAAATCCATGTGTAATTAACTGAGGTCTGTGATATCCTAATGGGTTTTGGGAACCTCACCTTGGACTACATAGTGAGTCTATACTACTATTATGACTCTAGATTACAAAAAATAATTTGCATTATGTACAGTAACTTATTAAATAATATTTATTAAGTTGCTTCTTGATTTTTGTACTTTACAAGGATTAAAAAATTATGAATAACTTGACAGAAACATACTTCCTGGTAATACACTAGTTAACATCACATGTTTAGACACATAGTGGACGAAAGTGAACTCCAATGAACTCTTACCTCCAATGACCTGACTAGACAAATATATATCATCAGACAACATGCTGTGGGCTTCAACTGAAGGTGTACTTCACCTTACATAGTAAATGTATTGCTTATTAATATTGGTATTTACAAATTAAAATGAGAAATTTTTATTAATATCAGTATTCTATGTTTCTGTATAACAGCAAACTAAAAGGTGGTTGGGTATAAAACAATTCATTACTTGTTATGCTTTCTGATCAATATAAAATACTTAATGAAAATTCTATCTCTTAAGTCAGGGAATATATTTACTACAACTGGAACAAAAGTTTCATAATCACAGAAAAATAAAAACTAGGCTGCATTTGAACCTCACTTTCAAAATGTATTGAGATGTCTCTTCAAGTGTGAAAATATGCCAAGATTAACTTCAGTTTAGATTAGCAAAAATATTTCCTAACAGGAGACAGCAATGTGGATTTTGCATCAGATAATAATGAGGCCCACAAATGGAAATGATTTGTCTATATTGTCTATCACATATTCTGGTATTGAAAAATCAACATTTGCTTCCCTTCATTTCAAAACCTCTATCCTGTTGTCAATATCTGTACATCCTTTCCTCCTTTGGTATTCAGACTTGTACTTTATACTGGAAAAAAAACAGTTTCCTGATCACATATTCCATAATCACTTTTTACTGATTACTTTTATTATTTCTTATTTATGGAGCTATTGCTTGTCTTGTAATCATTGTTTTATGAGGTCTGCCAAAGTTGGAATAGCATCTTCCTGATTTTCATGGACATTTTCTTTCTATGTTCAAGAACTTCTAATCAGATCTTCCATACTTCCATACTTCCATGATTCAAGCAAAAGCAGATTTTAGTTAGACATCTAATGGTATGTTCTACCATACAACATTTATTACCTTTCTATTTAATAGTTTATAACTAGAAGCATAATTGATGAATATTCTAAGTGCGTAGCTGTATTTGTTGACAGCCACAGAAATTTGATACAGATTCTCCATTGCTGCAGTTTAAAAAATTTGTCTATGTAATTACAAGACTAGTATGAATGTATGTGTGTATATATACATGTGGATGAATCAATGAGAAACTTCCTCGTGAAAATGTACTACAATTTGATGAAAACAATTTACAGGCATAACATTAACATGTAATCAGAAATGCAGATGCATTGCTGAATTCAATGTAGACAAAGCAAATAAAATGGCTAATATTAGGACTGTCTAACATTTTCTATGAAAGTAAATTATTTGTATGGGTTGTGGTTTTGGTAAGCTTGTATGACTCCAGATGAAATTTTGCTAAGGCAGCTAGTCCATTTGTCATAATGAAATGTATTCTTTCACCAGGCTAAAGGATCAAGAAGAACTAGCACTGTGCTTTGAAATATCACAGAAAATGTCCTGATTTGAAGGGAGCCCTGTAACATTGTTATCGGTTATTACCAATGAAGAGTTAGACAATATGATGGACTCATACTTAAATTGTACAGACCCTGACAAGTTTAGCTCTTTTTCCTCTTTTTTTTTTTTTTCTTTAATGGAGCTTATAAAACATCTTCATAAATTTATGTGAAATAAAATTAAGTTCTAATGTTTGAAAAACCTCCAAAACTTCACGACAGTAAAAATTTAAACCAGAAAAGTTACTAGTTCAATATTTGGGTGCAATAAATAATGTATTAAACCACAGGAACAAATATTGAATAAACATACCATGCTATGCATCTCCCCCTTGTGGAAAGAAACACTGCCAAAAAAAAAAAAAAGGCAATTAAATGAATCACGAGGGCAACAGCTCTTTGCACAGAAACCCTTCCCAGAGATAGCCAGAAGGATAAGGATTTTAGTTCTTCTCTTTAAAGACCTTGTACCTCTGGATGGATCCACATACTTGGATGTTTGCTTTTGCTGAGAATCTACTTGCCCAAAACACTGACTACTGAAACAAACTCCATATGCTTTGCAGTTCTGTTCTCAAATCCTCTAGTGCTGTTTATGTAAGACAAAGAGGCTTCCTGTACCTTCCATATAACTGCTTGTCTGCCTCACACTTGGAAAATGTTTCTTCTTTCATTAGCCTATGAAGTTCATGTGGAAAAACTGCAGTGAATGACTGTACAGAAATCATTGACCTGAGAAAAACTCCTCTCAGGAAGGGGTTGGAGAACTCAGGAGTCATGAATGTACTAACTAAGGAGATGAACACATTTCAGTAGGCAAGTCCCTGGATCAACTAACCAAATAGAAATGTATTTCAGAATTCACAACCTGTAAAGTGGCATTTCTAAAGCATGCTGGATAGAAACTATTCACACTGAAAATTCAATAGCTTATTATAGCTTTAAATTACTGTTCCATAACACTCATGAGACAAACTATTGCTCCATTCCATCGTAGAATCTCCCAAGTTGAGGCTTACCATCCCATAAATAAATAGGCTTTTGCTTTGGTCAACCAACTTTTACTGCAGGCAATCCAATAATAAGAACTGTTCCAACCAGCTCCTCCTGATCTTAACTAAATAATTTCCAGAGCTTCTTTGGAGTCAAAACAACTCTAAAGGTTAGTATCATTACTTACTCTTTAAAATCTAAAACACAAATGGGAGAGATATTGACAACCTCACACCATAACAGAAACAGGACCCAAATCTCCACTACCTAAGCCCATTAAACTGTATTGCATGGTAAACCACTGCAATCTCTATTCTATAAGGAAGTTTTCATTACAAGCTGAGATCAGCTATCCTCCTATTGAAGAATTGTAGGCTTTGTATTGTCAAAGGCTAAATCCTTCTCCCATCCTACTCCATTTGTTTATCAAAGACAGTTTTCAGCCCAGCTTCTAGATTACCCACATAAGTAAAAGGTCGTAAGAAGAGACTCCACTTCTGGGGACAGTGTTTATGAATGGATATAAATCCATTATAACAATGAACACTGAAGAAGGACTTCCTTTGTTTTCAAATTACATACAAACCCACAACTGTGCAGATAGATGCGCAGAAGTACTTTTGTAAAGTGGTATCCCAAAGACAAACAATATTGTGGCAGTCAGCAGCAAAACTCATTGCCTTCTGAAGTGTCCAGGATTCATATTCAAAGACATCAAGAAGAATGAGGTAACTCTAAACGGTCTGATAACTCTCATGTTTTGGCTTCAAGATTGTCAGAGCTACAGGCACAAAAATGTGATGCTAAGTAATGTTTTATCATTTAAATCCCACTTAAGCAACTGCAGACTAGTTAGCTGCACAGATAAGTTTACCAGCTGGTACCTCTGGAAATGAAAATATCATGTATTATCCTTATGATTGCCCTCAGAAGAAAAATACACTTTCAGAAACATGCTCTTCTACTTCTGGTTCCCTTTCATACAGGAGGTTTTACAGTCTTTTCCAATGTATTTAAAAATTCTTGACTTATGCAGAAGAGTATTCTGATAAATATTCTTCATAAAACTTTTCAAAGGATTGTAAATGATAACAACTAACCACATAGTCTAAAAACTGATATAGCCTGTAATAAAACAATGTGTTTCCAAGCCTGTTTGGAAAGCAAACTTTAAAGACTACTTAATAAGATTTTGCTGTCTCCAAAATCTGTGCGCAGACAATAGCAAACACTTGCGTAGATTTATTTATCTATAATAGAAGATTTTAACCAGCTTTATTTCTTCCCTTCCTTATGTTTCGTCCTTTATAATGAATTGTCTGACAATATCAGACAGACTAAATTACAAAAGGTCAAAAGCCTTTTAGTAATACTATTTTATCATATCATATGCCATGGTAATATTACAACTTAGCAGAGAAGATTTTTTTTTAGTTAATATTCAAGCTGTTTTATCTCTTGCTGACAGACTGAAATACTCAGGAGGACTTTTGTACAGAAAACTCTTTTTTACAGTGACTACGATATTTTATTGGATCATCTATTTTAAACTTTCAAAAGCAAATACCTAAAATTTGGAAGTTTCTTCTCTATTACTTTTTCCATGAAACAGTTTCATTAGTATAAATCACCATTTCTTTCAGTCAATGTGAAGCTATATAGCAGCTGACCGAGTTATTTTGCAAATTGGCATTTCAACACACAGCTGTCATTCCGTTTTTAAAATGTGCACACACTCTGATATTCAGTATACGAAAATATGGGAGGTTTTTGATTTAAATTTTCTTCCAAAGCAATAAGAAATTGTAATAAATTTAAATATTTTCTGGAACAAATTAGAACAGCAGCTTAAAAACACAGCCTCTGGAACAACTGCTTTTAGGATGTACTTTGATTCTCCCATCTTTCATCTCCTTACCTTACCACTGCCACATAGGCAGCCCATGGATTGATTGGAAATGTGCCTTTCAGGCAAGTCTGGCACCCCATTCACCTCCCTAGATTCCTATGTATTCTCGAAAATACAATCTGACCTCATCCACTCCAGTTTTAAAAAAAACTAGCCTTAATGGTGAGAGACAATTTCTAAAGGAGTATTCCTTGCAGCATTGCTCTAAACTTAATATGCAACAAACAGGCATATGACCTAAACATTATTCTTGCTAGAGTGCTGCTGTGGAACTAAATTATTGTGTATGCCCTGGGTGTTGTGGAGCAGTAAGAGCAGGCTGCTTCACAAAGGGATAATGAGCCAGAAGCCAAGGCAACTTCTCAAGCTGTGGGTGGTGGCGGGGAAGGCAGCACTCTTACCACCTCAGGTGCAGATCCACAGTACATGAGCAGGGCTAGGAGAGCAGCAGATCTAAAGATCCAGAGATCATAAGGAAAGGTAAAGTCCTATGTCAACTTGAGAAATCCAAGCAGCAACTCAGATTCACCAGAGAATGAGACTGAAGACAGACAGATCTGCAGCATCACCCCAAGAAGAATCAAAGGTCACGGGCAGAGCTTAAATGGAATCCCTAGGCACATAGGCAGGGGTGTGGTTCAGGGCTCCAGATAAGGCTGGTCAAAACCGTTAAGGCCTGTAGGTGCCTTCAGGGCCCTGACATGGAGCAAGATCTTGTCAAGGAGTAAACATCACCTCAAAGGAGGCAAACAACCTGTTTAGACCTAAAGCTCAGGGAAGAAACTGCTTGGAGCTCACATAAAATGTGATTGTTTCTTGGATTTCAGCTGATCTGAAATAATTTATGATAAAACTGAGAGTTTGGCTCTAGAAGGTGTCACTTCTGCATTTCCTCCTTTAGAAGCAATCCTCCTGTGACTCAAACAGTGATTCAGTTTCACAATACACTCAGGAAATACGATGATGTTTCTCTATGGCACGTTGTCTAATCTTCCCAAAATTCAGCTGAAAGGATTTGACAAAGAATTATTAATTCAAGGGTATCTTATTTTAAGTGAAAATGCTACTGCAAAAATTCTGAGAGCTGCCAAGGCATTTGTGACTCCAGGACAACTACTTTGGTGTCGAGGCTGCATGAAGTCAATATTCATCTCCTGAGCTTGCCAGAAGTGAGAGAAATGGCTTGATTGCAGGCCCTATGGGAGTTTTGGGGCAGTATTGAAGTCCTACAAGGCCATCATGAATTGAAAATAACTAAGACAGGGGAGATTAACTAAGACAGGGGAGATTTAGGTTGGATATTAGGAGGAAGTTTTTCACTCAGAGGGTTGTGAGGCACTGGAACAGGTTGCCCAGAGAGGTTGTGGATGCCCCATCCCTGGAGGCATTCATGGCCAGGCTGGATGTGGCTCTGGGCAGCCTGCTCTAGTAGTTGGCAACCCTGCCCAGAGCAGGGGGGTTGAAACTAGATGATCTTTAAGGTCCTTTTCAACCCAGGCCATTCTATGATTCTATGAAAATCCCCTAAGATTTCTCTGATTTACAACTTAGGCTACAGTCACTGTAGCAGACCAGAGGAAAAACCATACTAGGCAGTGTCTCATTGCCCAGAAACCACAGACAGGAACTTCTTTGTGCTTTTGCTAGCCTGTTGAGGGATTGATTTTCTTTTCAGTAGAATTAGTGGCAACAGAAATTTAAAACTATATATATGCTAACTATCAATCAAAGCTACAGGTTTCCTTAGCTAAGTTTTCATTTTATACTTAAATATCTTATGCCATCCTCTGATGATATCAGAGTGATGTATGAAGCACTATTTTTTCATATTCAAAAGGAACCTTGTATAGAAGATTCTTACAAGTGATATTTTCCCCCATTTTATCCTGTCAATCCCACCTAGCAAAGCTCTAAACTGTGATTCTGTTCAGCTGTAATTTATTACCTGGTATTGGAAATCTTTGACCACAATCACCAGTGCTGCAAGTATCTCTGCAGTGAAGTATTAAAAAAATTGTCCACAGGGAGAGACAACGCTGCCCTCCTAATTCACAATATTTTAAGACCCTACAGGATCCTTCCAATGGGTCAAAACCACAAATCAACAGGAGAAGCCTGGGGTTTTCTGTGATGTTCCCACTTCAGGAAGATTTACTTCTCAAATGCAAGCCACAGCTTTCAGTTCTCCCAGGGTTATTTCCCAGGGTATCTCTCAAAGTGTTAGCATTACAATTGCCTAAGGTTGTAGCATTACGAACTATAACATTAGGCCAGCAACTTCCTTTATTTTCTCAAAAAAAAAAAAAAAAACCCCACACTTCTGTTACGTAATTAAATCCCAGTGTTTGGACTTGGAGTTGAGTTTCTGAGGTCTACCCTTGTGTTACAGTACCCAGGCACTGCACAGGGCAGCAGTTCAGGGCATCTGGAATGTACTGGCCAGGGCCTGTCCCACCACCCCAGTCAGGAGCTCGGCAGCCGGGGGCACCAGGGCAGCTTCAGCCCTGGGCACTGGGCACTTTTCCTGGGGATGGGGATGGGCAAAGGCATGAACAGGATGGCAGGCCTGAGTAATGGGTCCTATAGCCACCAACAGGCTGGAGGCTGAGGCCAGGCAGGGCCAAATGGCTACTGAAAATGGCTCCCCAGGGCAGCAACTGACTGTGGCTGCAGCCACCCTGCAGCCCTCCATGGAGTGTCAGGCCCAGGTCACCAAGGAGGATGCTCCTGGGGCTTCAGAGATAAGCCAACACACAGAGAACTAAATGATGAATCTTTGGCAGAAATCAAAGAACCATCGAATGGTTTGAGTTGGAAGAGACCTTAGAGATCATCTAATTCCACATCCTTTGCCACGGGCAGGGACACCTTCCACTAGGTCAGGTTGCTCAAAGCCCCATCCAACCTGGCCTTGAACACTTCCAGGGAGGGGGCATCCACAGCTTCTCTAGGCAACCTGTTCAAGTGCCTCACCACCCTCTGAGTAAAGAGTTTCTTCCTTATACCTAATCTAAATCTACCTTCTTTTAGTTTAAAGCCATCACCCCCTGTCTTATCACTACATGTCCTTGTAAATGTCCCTTTCCAGCTTTCTGGAGAGGCCCCCTTTAGGTACTGGAAGGTTGCTCTAAAGTCTCCCTGGAGCCTTCTCTTCTCCAGGCTGAACAACCCCAACTCTCTCAGCCTGTCTACATAGGAGAGATGCTCCAGCCCTCTGATCATCCTTGTGGCCCTCCTCTGGAGTCACTCCAACGGGTCTATGCCTTCTTCTGCTGGGGGCCACAGAGCTCAATGCAGTACTCTAGGTAGGGTCTTATAAGTACAGGGAGAGAATCACCTCCCTCGACCTGCTAGCCATGCTTCTTTTGCTGCAGCCTAAGATATGGGACACTGATTATATGCTGTACAGGCCAGAGTCATGAAAAAGCAACAAATCTACCAGCAGAGGCTAAAGAGTTTCCATTGTGGATTATTATTATTACTCCTGATAGCGACAGCAAAGTGGGTGAATGGTAAAAAGAAAATTAAGAGTTTGGAGCAGGCATGATTATCCGCAGCTATACAAATAGCACGGTGAAGATAATGGACTTACATTGCATGTGTTAAAGAATGCCAGCTAAAAATTTCTTTAAATGAGCACCCCACACGATTTCCCTCTTTTGTCAATTCCCATAACAGTAGAGACATCAGCCCTTAGAAACCTCTTCTAGCACAACCAGTTAAGTAACACATTTCTGGAAAACTGAAATCTATAAAGTTGCAGGTCTACAGCAGAATAAGCCGCCTATGACTGACTCTTCTCATAAGCCATTGTTCAAAAGTACTATACACTCAAGGGAAAAATATGAATGTACAGCTTCTAGGTGGTAAATAACTGTATTTTTTTCAAGGTTAAGGTACTTAAATGAAAAGCTCTGCTTAGAAAATCATTTTGGCCAAGTAAACATATCAGCAGTATCTATGGTCATCTATAGAAAAGATACAACATGAGTTTGCTGTTAGCTGAGATACTGTGGAGTATCATTCATTCTATCTCAGAAAAAAAAAAAAAAAAGCAGCTTGAAAAAGGATCAAGGACTGACAATAACAATATTTATCAGCCTCAGATAGTTCCTATTTGAAAAAATGACTTAGAAGGATTGGGATTACTTGCCTTAGAAAGCTAAGGGGTAAGAAGGTCCACAACAAGATCATATAAAAGAGTAAGTGGTGAAAAGATGATAATAGAGGAGCTCTAGTTCTTCCAACAAAGGAAAAGGGAATCACTCCATGAAATTGAAAAATGGCAAGTCAGGATGAAAGGAAACACTCTTTTTCACAGAAGGTGATTTTAGGCTATGGAATTTCCTGCCACAGGAAGCCTTTGAGACCAAGAGTTTTGTAAAATGACATGAAGACCTTGTTATCTAATTGGCAAAAAAAAGGAAAAAAAAAAAAGTTTAATAAGGTATGATAAAATAAGTTTTGGAAAAGTTAAACACATTCTCAAGGTAGAAGACTAAATAGGGAATATGTCCTACTCCATATTAAGTTACTGTGCTCCTATCAAAGATTGGTTTAGTAATGTACAATAGCCCCTAGATAAGTTTTAAGATCATCAATGTGTTCTATTTTTGGTTATTTGCGTGAGGATATATGTTTTTGAGATGGAAATAGGGATGAAAGGATAGTGGTAGTGGAAAAGTACTGACTAAACATCAGTTTCATGGCATTTTCAATAACTCTAGAAGGATTTTTACACTACAAAACCCAATAATCTAGAGATCAAATGATTTTGTCTTATTAGAGAAATTTTAGAGTAGTTAGCCAGGTGCAGTGTGCTTGTGGAGCTTTATAGGCTCTCTTACCTTGCCATTTAGATGAATATAAAAAGCGTCCTTCATTATTTCAAGAAAATCATTGACTTCACCACTTCTTTTAATTATTAACCACATATACAACTGTAATTTGTGGCACATTCTTTCTATTTCTGTCTAACACTGAAGTATGCAAAAATCAGTCTGAGAAGTTTCTTTAAAATTTCTTACAAATGTTGTGAATTTCCAGATTGATACTAAAGGCTTTCTTTATTGGTTATTATTGAATATTTCTGCAAGAAAACATTCATACATCCTTTCTATAATAATCCCATATTCCTACACTGATTTGTGACAAAATATATTAATATGTTGAAAGTGAGTCAATTCTAACATATCCATTATCCCAGCATTATACTTATTTATAAAACTTATGAATGAATTTATGAACTTATCAAAGATGTGTGTCAAATTTCAAGCAGATAAGAATTTGTGAAGAATACCTAGTGCATTAGCACATTTTAGGAGGTGGGAAGGAAAAGAAAAACCTAGTCCTCCTTCTAAATGTGCATGATTTACTGTGGCTGCCCAGGGACTGAGCATTACTATACATTGGCTTCAGTAACTGAAAATACCTAAGATGAGTGCTACGTCATTTTCACAAATGAAAACTAAAATAGACTTAATTCTTCTCCACTGAAATGAATATGAGATTGCTTTTGATGTCAATGAGATAAGAGGAGAGACTTGAGCACACAGGGAAAAAACATTCACTAACATTCGACTGGCTATTTTCATTTCCTTTTTCAACATATTCTACAACATACCACTAAAATCTACTTTTTGTAGTTCTTATGTACCTGAGTAGATGCTGCAAGACCTCAACACTGTGGAGAATCAGGATGCATACAAGAAACATTTAACAACTGCCAATGACCTGTTTTTCTTGACAACTAACAAAGTAAAATGCCTGTAAGGAGCATATGATCAAAACAGTGCAATCATTTATTTTTAAACAAAATGAAGTAGTATAGTGTGATTTCTAATGTGACTGATGTTTTCATGGTTGATTTATGAGGTTATATGCCTTATTAATCATTAAAATCTACCTCAACATGGATGCATAAAATATGATTCAATGGAAAAATACAATCTGATCAAATACTAAATTTAATTTAAATTCATCCTGTCGAGATGCTGAATTCATTTTAGATTTAATCTATGTATTCAATAAATTGATTAAATACTTAAATTCATTTTAATGCTGATTCATCTGATTAAAATAATGAACCAATTTAACCTTAAGAAACCCAGACTAATGGACAGTCACAGAGAAAACAGAGGGATTGGTCAAAATACTACAACAGTGTATGCACTGTGTCACGTTTTTAGTAATTCTTCTGGAAACAGGATCATAATAAATATGAATATAGAGCCATAGGTAGAAAATATCTTTATGCTCTTCTGACATACATGTATAAGTATCACTTAGTAATAGTATTTTTGAAACAGCTTTATTGTGGAGGTGCTCACTGGGAATTTTCCAGTGTTATTAAATTTCTTTGATAGAAATGCTGCATCATATACGTGGATGTTTTTTGACAGGTTTGGTACTGGCATTTTGGAAAGGCATGTGTAGGAACTACATGGTTTAATGAAGAAGCAACCATTTATTATTGAAATCTAACAAACAAATTATCCCTAAATCACTGATGATATGACTTAGGAAACCGTTTGCATGGCAATTTTATACAACATTTGTCCTGGGTTCCATATCCAATGCTTGTTCTATGGATGGTGAATTATCACTTAAGCCGTCTTCAAGAACATAAGAAAAATGAAGACATCCTTGACCAGTGAAAGATGAGGTTTAGTGGCCAAAATTAATGTGAACATCGGAAACAAATGGGTTGAAGTTTATGGTGTCATCATCTTGATATGAAGAGAAACGGTTTTCCATGGATCTTCCCCCACTTATAGTCTACATGGAATTTTGAAACAACAAGCACACAAAATCTACACAAATGTAAACAACAAGCTCCTATATTTGAAGTTCTATATAAGTAGTTCTGCATTTGACTCAGAGCAGATATTTAATTCTCTCCGATGGAATTGTACAACTTATTTTGGAAAAAGGTGATTTAATAATATGTTAGCAAACTGGACTTTTATTAAAAAAATGCTAGGTTCAACAAAGATATTTTCTTACCTGAGCATGTTACAAAGGCTAGAGTATTCTCCAGTGCAGACAGCCAACAGCAAAGTACAGACTAAATTTTAAGTGTTTTCCATCCACAGTGCAAAGCTGTGTTCCAAGTCCGTGCAAATCTTCTGACCAGTTTTGAACTCAGCATAAAAGATTTTCCCTTGCTACTTAGCTTTATTAATTGCAGTGATTAAAATTGTATAATACTGTTTTCAGTGAGAACTAGTGTCCATGCTGAAGCTTAAAAAAGAATCTGTTTGAGCGAGGTAAGAAAAGCTTGGAAAAATCACTAGGTTTCATGAGCAAACCAGCTCAATTTACTCTTTACTCAGTCTTTAAGTCTTTCCTTCTAGAAATGTCTGAGAGATGTACCTTATAAACAAGCTTATATGTAAGGAGATTTAGTCCACTTGAGATGGATGGAGTCATTCTCTATGAAATTAGGATTCAAGTGCAAGCTACCAGTGATTAACCAACTGATGATAAATTTGAAGGAGGAGGATTCTCTCTTTAGAATTAAGCTGGAAAAATGTTAGTTAGCCAGGTGCATTATGAACAGTTATAATCTAATGGTAATGAGGGGTTATTCAATTTGAAGGGGGTGTTAACAGAAACACAGTAGGATTTCTAATTCTGTGGGAAAGAAGTCCATTAACTTCTCTTTATAAACCATTGTCTCCCATTAAGCTTTATTCATAATACTATAAATTATATGTAAGTACATTCCATTAACAGCACAGAAACTGCATCAAAACTGCAATTTAATAAGACACCTTAAACATTTGAATAATCTTACTGAACTCCCTGAGACCAAAGGCATTCTCATTTTAAGCCTATGGGCAAAAATTTACAAATCTCTTACTAAATAAGCACTTCCATTCACTTTTGTGTTACCAGGTATTAACATGAATTTTTCTCTTGGTCTTCCCCACAGACACTTTCTGATCCCTTCTTTACTTTCCTCCTTTGTCACAGCTATCCTAAAGGAAGAAGCTGACTTTTTATTTCAAGAAGCCTTTTTACCTCTTAAACAGATGAAAAGAAAAAGGAGTACCACACTGACACTATGAACTCCTCAGGCAATGGCAACTGCTTTAGAAATCTAGAATCAGAATGACAAGAATAGTAACAAACTATGAAAATTAAGTTAAATACTTTTTGGATGATCTAGAAGATATGCATCTATTTCAAATGTCAAGTGCTACAACACTGTAGATAAAAAAAAAAAAAAATAGAGTTGTATATCTACTCAGGAAGCTCTGTAGCTCTGTCACTGTTTTATCATGTTTTCCATATGGATTCAGAAGCCTAAAGAAGTCAGAGGCCTATAGCCATTGATTTTTAAAGTGTTAAAGAGGCCAAATATGTTGTCTTCCAAGCAAATGACCTATCCACTAGATCATGCACTAGAGTCAGAATTAAAGATTTAAAGGAAAACGAGATAAATATGTATACTTATATACTCCTAGAAAAAGAATATTAAATATTACAATAAAAATTAAAAAAACAAATAAAAAAATAAAAGTACTTGAAAACCAATGTTTAGAATGGAAACATCTTCTTGTCTATAACAGTTTTGCTAACCACAGAAATGGTCCTTTTGAAATGATTCCTTTGTCTTACTAATAATTTTTCCTATTCCCATTTCTTAGAAGCAAAAAGTTACTGCTGTTCAGTATCCAAATTTAGCAAGTTGGATACTTTTAATTTGCTTTTATACACAGAAACACTTGCACCAGATTTACAGACAAATGAATGGATTAAATGAAATCGCGTTTAACACGATTATGGATCAGAAACCTAGGGTGAATCCCATATTGTTCAGTGAGAAGAAGAAGGCTCAGAGGCACTTCTCACAAGAAGCAGAAAGTTTATAGAATTTTGAACCAGGAAGTTATTAAGCTTCTGCAGGGTTTCTACTCACGACCCAGAATTACAGGAGTGAGTCAGGGAAAGGTGGTACAAGGCATAATTTAGCAAGCTGTGGATGGACTGTGCTGGGGAACGTAACTACAGCTTCAGATGTGTAGCTTTTTCTACTTGGCTTTTTCTCTTGTCTGGCAAGACATGCTTGAATCAAGTAGTTTTGTCATTGTGAAAAGGAGGAAACATCTCCTTGCCCAGTTTATTCTGTTGTCACTGTTGCCTTGAGCTTAAAACACTTGTGAAACTGTGGTTTTAGATGAACGCCCTTTATCTCTGTGGTCTATGAATATTCAATAAGACTGATTTTTATAGGTTCCTCCTAACCTCCCTTTCTTCTAAATAACTGCAAAGAGAGAGGAGACAATGATTCATACAGCTATATTTGTTGTTGCAGCTATCCTCATACTAGATTCCTAGACCACGTATTTTGTGTACTATCTATAGGAAAAGGCAACATGCTCCAAGGAAGATGACCAAGTGGCTGGATGTGTCCTGGAGAACACACATCAAGACCCTTCATGCTGCCCTCTTTTACTGAATGTCTTTACTGATCTGTCCTGACAACTCTGAACTCCTTGGGACAGTCTGACTCAATTCCCACCCTCTGTTAGTTGGGTGTGAAACAAGCAATAGTATTAAATGATCATGCTAACTGATCATGATGCAGTCTGTTAGAAGGGATACCCGGATTAATAGAGTTCTGGTTATATTTAGACACTGCATTTTGCTGTTATATTGTGTGAGGAAAGGATTATCTGTTAAGCACAGCTCTGCTTAACTGCCCTGCAAGGAAGGAGTCAACTGTTCTCCCTAGAAGCTTGGCAGTGATTGCTTTGTCCTGCCCAGAGCTGCAAACACTGGCCTGGGCACTTTTGCAGGATGTACTAGGAGCAACAAACCAAGTATGTGACAAAACACCAAAGTCCAGTTTTGAGAAAACTTCAACTCCAGAGAAGAGCAAGGTCTCCAGGAGACACAAACAGAGGACTGGAGCCAACTGAAGGCCTGCACCTCTCCTCTGACAGAAGCTCCACTGTGCATGGAAATGAGGAAAGATAATTTGTGGAGTCACGACTGGTGTAATGATATGACTGGATGTGTTTGCATAGCATTTTGTTAGAAATTGAACATAAGCTACTGCAAATTTTAATGGGGGTGCTCTCCCCTCTCATTTGCCTAATGGAAGAGGGGTCTCATGATCATGACTAAACTTTAGTAAATCTTTGTAAATCTACCCTTGGGCCCTGTTTCCTCCTTGGTCATGGAACAGCCCAAATTGCTTTTGTGACAATTGCCATGAAACAAAAATTATTTTCTTCCATATAAATGACAGCAAGTCAGATTCAGTTTACCCTTCTGCATTCATGTGGAAATATGAATTGGAGTTGAATATGATCTTATACTAACGCATTATCTGCACATATTCTTTACTTTTGTGAAAAAGATTGACTCATTCTTCAACTTGCAAGCCATTTCAGTTTTCTTAGTGATCTATAGCAGCAACAATATCTCTGGCAAAAATAGTTAGATCTGTAGCATCATTTTCCCATTCAGGCCAGAAATAAGGTAGGGTCATCGAAATATGACTCAAGGCAGTATTTTTCTTTGGCTGAGCAAACAACTGTGTGGTAGCTCACTTCCAATTAGTTTTAACTATTATGCTGTCAGGCAAGAATTTTTTTATATTTAGTTAATAATTTTGTAATTCACATACTTCTTCATTTTTCCTTGCACAGGTGAAGACCATCCTTGACAATTTATTTTTATTTTTATTTTTATTTTTATTTTTATTTTTATTTTTATTTTTATTTTTATTTTTATTTTTTGTCCACAGATGGTTGCATCAGAACTGGAGATAGACTAGGTTGCAACAGTAGAATGGACAAACCTTTTCCTGATAAAATTATATGCATCTGTCTTTCCCATGCCTCACCCTCCAAATACTTCAGGATATGAAAGTCTCTTTCTTCTTCCCTGCCTCATATATCTTCACTGATTCCATCATGCTTTATCCTCCTTTCATCCTTCAAACTTGTCACAAGCTTCCTGTAGAGTATTATTCAGATAAGCTGCATTGTCTCAGTTGCACGTGCATCACATACAGGGAGTCCACACTCTCTTCACCTAGCCACAGTTGTGACATTCACAGCAATTCTATGTACCACAACAAAGTAGCAGTACTTTTTTCCACTGATCTGTCTGCTTGCTGGGAATATCCTGATTGATGTGGTAATCACAGAGTTAGCACAGACAGCAGGTACTGTCTATCCTCTGCTGGGTGCCTCCAAGGAGAACCTCACTACTTAAGCAAAGTGTCCACAACTATTCCTTTCCCTAGTCATTCTACATCTTCTAGCAAAGATTGGAGACAAATGGATGTCTGGTTCTTTCATGGTTGTATCTTAACTTTTTATTTGTGTGTTCAGTGGAAAAAATAATAATAATTTAAAGAAATAATTGAGGTAGTCCAAAACTCTTTTCCAAAATATTTGAAAAACATATCACTTTACACTACATGAAATATTTCATTAAGCCTGAAGGTAATTTTCCACTTTGCATTGTCAGTACATGTACATAACACGACCAGCTGGATCAGACCAAAGTTCCATACCGCCCACTATTGTACTCTACCAGAGTCCAATACAAAGCTGGCTAGGGACAGATAGTGAGGAGCACCATGTGTACAGACCCTAGTTCACACGTGGATGCAGTATAGGAAAAAGGCAAAGACAGATGATACTTTTCCCCCAAGCTCTGGCAGCCACTTTCATTTGAGTCCTTCTAATTTGGATATGCTTTCAATGTGTTAAGTAGATTTCCCTGCAGATTTTTCTTCCATAAGTTCCTTCTCTCTTCACTTAAATCTAAATATCAATTAATACCTAAATGCAAATATCTATGGCTGAAAGCGTAGCAGTCCACAGCCACACAAATACATAAGTGTTATACCTCCCCATGATGTTTTCAATGCTAGGTTAGATTTATATTCTCTATGATTTATGTGGACTGAGTAGTTGTTTTATGTACATGTCAGTATTCCAAAGTGAACAAGCAAGCTGATGCAACAAACCATAACAGTGAAACATGTAATAGCTTAGGCCATGTTGCTCACCTCAGGAGCAACTAAAATTCCAATCTCTTTTCTGAATCTGACCAGTGAAGTGGGCATTTTCCTGAAGCATCACAATGGGTGTGCTAGTATACAAAGCGACAGTAATCACATTTCTTGTTGCTTTGTGAAGGCAAAGTTTTGAAGTAATTTATTTCAGAACTTTTAAAATTATTTGCTCTCTTTAGCTGATCGAAAATACGATATCAATTGAACACAATCCATGTTTTCTACCAAAAAAGTTCCAAATTTATTAAGCTCTGCTATTTATCATAGTACTGGGCTGTGTCTAGCCATCCCTGCTTAATGACTTATTTGTCCCTTTCTTTTCCCATTTGTTAGTCTGTCCTTGTTTTATCAGTCATTGTCTATGATAACTTCCTGGCTGTTAAAGGGATGAGTCTTCAATTTCAGTGAATCCTCTCGACTTTTTCATCTTCTGTTCATTCCTGTTTCAGGTATTTAGATTTTAGATTTTTTATCTATTCTAATCTATTTTAGATTATGTTATCAATTACTGTTTACTGTTTTTTTGCTAGGTTTCATTGTCTTTTACTTAACAAAATTCAAAATAATTGTACATATTTGTAATTTTTTAAACAGTAAATTTTTGTTAAATCCTCTGTTTGTTAAATCCCAGTACAGGAGTAATCTGTAATATTTGCCACAGAAAGGGTAAACACGTTCTCTCTAGTACAGGGCAAAATGGCCTTTGTAATGCATTTTAGCAAAGTCTTTACTCCTAATGCACTAGCTTACTGAGGCGTACCAAAGTCATTTCCACATTAATCTATACCCAAAAAGGCTTCTCTGATAAGACTTGGCCTCAGTCAGTAAATCCTTCTCAGCTCATCTTAGTACTACTGCAAGACTAATTGCACAAGCAACAATCACATATCTAACCAGGGGATTGACTTAATTTTAAGCTCCTGTTGGAGCTATCCTGTTGCACAATTCAGTGCTGATTTGCCATATCTAAAGTATTACATATAAATTTTTGAGCTTAGTTTTCGCTGACTCTATTTCTAATACAAATGAAGCATTTCCCCCTTCTACATTTATATATGCCTGCACCTCCAATTATTAATGTTAAACCCTTGTCTGTCTGTCTATGTTAGAAAAGTTTAGTTCTTTCTAGCAATTCTCTTCTCAATCACTTCACTGCAATCACTCCATGCATGAGAAGAGCAGCAGATTAACATTGCTTCCCAAAATGGTGTTAGACATAAACGCAAAAACTCTGACTAAAGTTAATCCACATCTTTAGATATAGTTCACTGAAATGAGGATTTGTAATATTTCTGAGGATGAATCTTATTGCTGGTGCAATAAGAGTGCAGCAAGTTCTGTGTTACAGGAAGAGACTCAAAACATGAAATGTTGGATTCTGAAACTGGCAGTTTGTAGAAGAAAGGACTTTGTATGTAACAGAGTGTTGTTTTAAAAAAAATAAATAAATAATGAGAATGTTAATTTTGACCACTGGGCCCAGGACAACACACTTTTTCACCTCAACAGAGCATTGCAGTCTTCTAGTATCAGAAAATGCAACTGTTTAACATGATATCTCCCCCAAAACTGTGTGATTAGTATCATAAACACAGAATTTTTCCCTCTCTCTCTCTCCTTTTGTGTGTGTGTGTGTAATTTGTCTTCTGCATACCTTTAGGTCATGCCTTTAATCTTTACACTGCAAGCATGAAGATTTTTTTACTTTTAAACACCAGTGGAAATTTACTGATAATCATTCAAATCCTGTAGAGGGGATTACGGAAAAATACCAGATATACCAAGATCAAGATAAAATTGCAAAGGCTGGCAACAATGCTTCCTCTTCAGCTTGCCAATTCTGCCAGTTGGTGTATAGATGGGAACCAGAGGCCCCCACCTTCCTATGCTAGATGATGTGCCTGCAGAGACAACAGTGATAGGCAGGACAAAACATAACTTCTTGCATCCCTTGAGTACACAGGCAAATAGAAAGGTATCATCACATCCTCAGAGTTTACACTATTCTAGCCTAGGAATAAACAAAATACAAATGGTGCCTGCTATGCGCTCAGAGGACAAACCATTTGATATATGCCATCACAACACTTTCCATTAGTCCAAAGGTCTGTCTTACTTTCCTGTTGGAACTGAGCTCCCTCTTTAAATATTGTCTAAGAAGCATGATAGTGAGCCATCATGAGAATTTTATTATTCCTACGTACTTTCGCAGAATCTGACACAAAAAAAAGTTTAGAGGAGAATATAAAAGAGTGTGGTTTGGCACAACTTGACAGTTGAGATTGTACAAGATTTGAGTGGTCTGACTATTCACTGAACTGTGGAAGAAAGTGTGTCAAATGGATGCACAAGAAACTTGCCTGGATCTATAAAACAATACTGTCAGTTTGCAGAATAGAAGATATTCCTCATCACTACAATTTTATACATAATGTAGTTACCAAATGGTTGATGCTTGTGAAATATTACCCATCTAAATGTGATTTTTTTCTAATATTATTACATTGTTTAATGAATAATATGGAAGCAGGAAGGAAAGAACACAAAAAGTAAGGAACTATTGCCTACTACTGTAATTTCAGAACAGAAATTTAGTCTTTTTCCTGCAGTTAGATAGTGAGGCTGTGGCTACAACTGAAATGTAGCTTCCAAACAAATGGATGTAAAGAACTAATAGTAAGTTAATGAGATTAACATAAATATAGTATAAATATTAAGAGAAACAAATATCAGGGCATAAGGTTTCATACTATATAGCCTCAGGAAATGAGATATATATACCTGACCTAGTTTCTGCAATTTAAATAGTATTTTTTCATGCACCACTCAAAGGAGTTGAGAATTAACTAATGTCTGCTTTGACCTACAGATTGCTATAAAATGACAGGTTTTATGAATAGTTCCGGATTATGGATTTTTCATAGTGGCTTTCCTTTGTTATTTTTCATTCCCTTATGTACAGCATATTTTTGGGGTTTTGTTCTACTGTTTAAAAGTATGTTTAATGGATTGCATGTAGCTACAACTACTACAGGTGTTCATATGGATATAACACTCATAAAACAAATGCATTTTTTTTTCAAAAGAAAAGATATTTGTCTGTTACTTCAGATTAAAGCATACATGCCATACATACATATTTATTCTGTGTTGGCCGTGTTTCACAGTGATAACTTCGATTTGTGCAGAAGAACTTGCCTCTCTGCAATATCAAGACTTGAACCCTCCACAGAGCATTCATGGAGAAAAGGTACTTTACACATACAGCATACCCATGCATTTTAGATACATCAGGTTGACTAAGTATGTCATGAAGAAGCAAACTACACACTAAGACCACATGTATTCAGGAGATATTAGAATCCACCAGATACCAGAATTCCCATAGCCACCAATTGCAGCTGGTTTTGCTCTGACAAGGGATGTGGTAAACATAGTGCTTTTTTACCTGCTAATATGAGTGCTCTGAACTAAGGTTATGAGTTTCACTTAAAACATCACGTGAAAATCCAAGGTAGAAGATGTTTAGAGCTGTTAGAAATTAACCATAAGAGTCGCTAACTAGTGAAGAAATATGAAAACTAAGGCAACTGCTGCTTATTTATTATTATAGACTATTCATCTATTTATACAACTGCTATAAAAGTCATCTACATTTCCTTTGGTCTAAAACCAAGTACTTGGTGTCAAATTGTCTATTTGTTTTCTGTCATTTCTTGATCTCTTGTTCCTCCAGGGAAGATTTTAAAAATAATGGTAAGAAGTAAGAAGAATGGTAAAGATGCAAAAATGCGGCTGTAAATTCAAAAGCTTGAGCTATTTCCTCTTCTTTTGACTCTAGCTGGTAACTGGGAAAAGCAGCTCTCAAGCTAAACTAAGACTTGATAGAGCATTTCTAACTGAAGACGGAATCTTAAAGCAAACTGAAAGGAAAGCTGCAATCTCCCAGTAAATATGAGCAGAGATGAATTTTTCTATTCTGTTGTTGAGAAATGCACCTTGCAAATTGAATTGGGTATTAGTTCAGATGAAATATATTCTAATAGGGTAGAAGAAGGTCTTGCCATATAGTGTACATTGTTCCAATCCATAAAAAATCTATGAGCCTTCCAAAAGCAGAAAAGATCCATATCAAGCAACAGACTAGATAAACAAACATTGCAGACTGCTGCAGAGTAGTGTAAATGTATTAAAATATAGATATGTTCTGTAAAAATTGCATGACGGAACTCCATTTCGGTCTTCCATCAGTTTGTGTATAAAGTGTCCCTCACAGAGCACAGCCAGTGGGAGCAAAGGAATACCTAATCCTTTTGAACAGCATTCCTTGTAGGAAGGGAAAAGCTTTCTGTGTCTCTAAAACCAGAGCTAAAAATATTCTCACCTACTACCCTTTTCTCCAGGGCCTCCCTCCTTTCCCACCCTTGTATCTCTTTTGTTTCTTTATTTTTCTCATGTTCTTCTTTGCTCTGTTGGTCCTGAGGCTCAGCAATGAGACCCTACACAGATACAGGAATCAGTCAGCAGAGGAAGCTGGTAGGAGCCAGAAACACATGCACTGGTGGCAATTAAGACTTGCGGGGAGCATGAGGAGGATGTCAGTTCTTCTTATGTTTGCACAGCCTTTTAATTAATACTTTATAAATTATATTGTTTGATACCACTCCCTTCATACTAGTAACTATAATTTTGCACTCCAAAGCAATTGTATTTTTATCCTTTGTGGATTTTTGCAGCATAGAATCATTGAATCATTAGGTTGGAAAAGACCTTTAAGATCATCAAGTGCAACCATCAAGCTAACACTACCAAGTCCACCACTAAACCATGTCCCTAAGTGCCACATCCGAATGTCTCTTAAATACCTCCAGATATGGCAACTCCACCACTTCCTCAGACAGCCTGTTCCAATGCCTACCCACCCTTTCCATGAAGAACTTCTTCCTGACATCCAACCTAAACCTGCCCTGGCGTAACTTGAGGCCCTTGCCTCCCTTCTTATCACTTGTCATCTGAGAAAAAGAGACTGACACCCTCCTTGCTGTCCTTAGAGAGCAATGAGGTATCCCCTCAGTCTCCTTTTCTCCAGACTAAACAACCCCAATTCCCTCAGCCTCTCCTCATATGTCTTGTTTTCTAGTCCTTTCACCAGCTTCATTGCTCTTCTCCGAACACGTTTAAGCAACTCCATATCCTTCTTGTAGTGAAAGGCCCAAAACTGAACACAGTACTCAAGGTGCAGTCTCACCAGTGCCAACCGAGTACAGGGGGACAATCAATTCCCTAGTCCTGCTGCCCACACTATTTCTGATGCAGGCCAGGATGCCATTGGCCTTCTTGGCCGCCTGGGCACACTGCTGGCTCATGTTCAGATGGCTGTTGACAAGCACCCCCCAGGTCCTTTTCTGCCAGGCAACTTTCCAGCCACTCTTCTCCAAGCCTATACCACTGCATGTGGTTGTTATGACCCAAGTGCAGCACCCAGCATTTAGCCTTGTTGAATGCCATACAACTGGACACGACCCATCAGTCAATTCTATCCAGATCCCTCTGCAGAGCCTTCCTACTATCAACAAGATCAACACTTGTGCCCAACTTAGTGTCATCTGCAAAATTACTGAGGGTGCACTAAACGAGATCATTGATAAAAATATTAAACAAAACTGTCCCCGATACTGAGCAACAGGGAACACCACTTCTGACCGGCCTCCAATTGGATTTAACTCCATTCACTATGACCCTTTAGGCCTGGCCATCCAAGCAGTTTTTTAGGCAGTGAACAGCACATCTGACCAAGTCATGAGCTCTCAGTTCCTCCAGGAGAAGGCTGTGGGAAACACTATGGAATGCCTTGCTAAAGTCCAAGTAAACAACATCCACAGCCATTCCCTTGTCCACTCAGCGAGTCATCTTGTCACAGAAGGAGATCAGGTTAGACAGGCAGGACCTGCCTTTCATAAACCCATGCTGACTGGGTCCAGTCACCTTGTTGTCCTGTACATGCTGTGTGATGGCACTCAAGATGAACTGCTCCATGACCTTCCCTGGCACTGAGGACAGACTGACAGGTCTGTAATTCCCTAGATCCTCCTTCCTGCTCTTCTTGTAGATGGGCATCACATTCACCAAGCTCCAGTCAACTGGTACCTCCCCAGTTAGCCAGGACTGCTGGTAAATTATTGGAAGTGTCTTGGTGAACACTTCTGCCAGCTTCTTCAGCACCCTTGGGTGGATCGCTTCCCGCCCCATAGATTTCTGTGTATTTAAGTGGTGTAGTAGGTTGCTAATCATTCCCCCTTCAATTATAAGGGCTTCATTCTGCTCCCTGCCTCTGTCTTCCAGCCCAGTGAGCTGGGTACCCTGAGAACAACTAGTCTTACTAATAAAGACTGCAGCAAAGAAGGCATTAAGTACCTCAGTGTTTTTCTCATCTCTCATCACTGTTCCCCCCCACATCCAATAAAGTATGGAGATTCTCCCTAGTCCTCCTGTTGTTGTTTATATATTTATAAAAATATTTGTATTGTCTTTTACTGCAGTAGCCAAGTTCTGTCTGGGCTTTGGCCCTTCTAATTTTCTCCCTTCATGACCTCACAATATGTTTGAAGTCCTGAGTTACCTACCCCTTCTTCTAAATATCATAAACTCTCTTTTTCTTCATGAGTACCTGAAGAAACTCTCTATTCAGACAGGCTGGACTTCCTTGCCACCTTGTCTTTTGGCACATAGGGACGGCCTGTTCCTATGCCTTCAAGATTTCATTCTTGAAGAATTTCCAGCCTTCCTGGACTCCTTTGCCCTTTAGAACTCCCTCCCAGGGAACTCTGTCAACCAGGTCTCTAAGTAGGCCAAAATCTACTTTCCAAAAATACAAAGTAGCAGTTCTGCTGACTGCCCTCCTTGCTTCCGCAAGGATCAAGAATTCTATCGATAACCTTGTGATTTCTGTGCCCAAGACAGCCTCCAACCAACACATCACCCACAAGACCTTCCCTGTTAACAAAATCAGCTCAAGTGGGGCACCTTCTCTAGTCAGTTCCTTCACCACCTGTGTCAGGCAGTTATCTTCCACACATTCCAGGAACCTCCTAGTCTGTTTCTTCTCCGCTGTACTGTATTTCCAGCAGATGTCTGGGAAGTTAAAGTCTCCCACGAGAACTATCGCAACACTTCTTCTAGATGCCTATAGAATATTTCACCTGCTTCTTCATCCTGCTTGGGTAGCCTATAACATAATCCTACTACAGTATCTCCCTTGTTGGCCTTTTCCCTGACTCTTACCCAGAGGCACTTGACCCTTTCATCACCATAACTAAGCTCCATACATTCCAGACCTTCCCTACTGTAGAGGGCTAGCCCACCTCCTCTTCTTCCCTGCCTATCTCTACTGAAGAGCCTGTAGCCATCCATCTCAGCGCTCCAGTTGTGTGAGCCATCCCATCACATCTCACTAGGGCCTGTGCTATCACAGGCCTGAGACCAGGCTAAAAATTCCAGGTCCCCTTGCTTATTTTCCATGCTATGTCCATTTGTGTAGAGGCATTTAAGTTGGGTCCCTAATGAGACTGACTTACTGGCTGGAGTGGCTGGCTTTCCTTTGTGCTGCTCTTCAGGTGCTCTCCCGCTGACCTCTGCTCCTTTTCCTACCTCTGGGCAGCTGTTGCTAAATGCTGGCATCAACGTTCCCCATACCTGGCAACTTTAGTTTAAAGCTTTCTTCACCAGCTTGGCAAGGCTGTAACTAAAGATGCTCTTTCCCTCCTGAGACAGATGGACCCCATCTGACCCCAGCAGACAAGGTTTCTCAAAGCAAGTCCCATGGTCTAAGTAGCCGAACCCCTGTCTGTGGTACCAGTTCTGTAACCATTTGTTGATTCACCAGATTCAACTGGTCCTTTCAAATCCCTTCCCTTTGACCAGAAGGTTTGATGAAAAATCTACCTGCACTCCAGAGTCCCTTACCACTGCTCCCAGGGCTCTGTAGTCCTTGATACCCCTCAGACTGCTCCTGGCTGTATCACTGGTGCCCACGTGAAACAACAACAGTGGATAATAGTGGGCTGTATGAGGCTCAGTAGTTTCTCGGTGATATCCCTGATACGAGCCCCCAGTAAGCAGCAGACTTCCCTCAAGAGCGGATCAGGTTGGCAAATGGGTGCCTCTGTACCTCTCAGAAGAGAGTTGCGTACTACTATCACCCATCGCCTTTCTTGGTTGCACTGGTTGTTATCCAGGGAGCAGATCAGGCTGGCTTAGTCAGCACCAGCATCTCCTCTTGTGTGACATGTCCTTCCTCTTCAGTCTGCAGAGTGGTGAAGCAGTTCTGCAAGGGCACCTCAGGTCTCGGGGGAAGTCTCTTCTTCCTGCTGGACCTTGCCATTGCAAGCTTCAATTCTTCTGCATTATAGGCCTCCCTCCCTTCTATGTGTGCGGGGGGGGCGAGGGGGGGAAGGTTGGCTGTGGGTCCACTACAGACCGCAATTGGAACCATCTAACTCCTCCTCAACCTCTCTGATGTTATGCAGTCTTCTCATCGCCTTCTAAGCCACCTGCTGGAGGAGGTCCTCGAGCTGGGCACACCTCTCGCAGACAGATCTGCTGCCTTTTCCTGCCACAGGAGAAAGGTCAAGGCATTTCCTGCAGTCTGAGGTCTGCACTACAGCCTCTCCCATTAGCAGCTCCATCTGAGTGGAGGCATCAGCCACCACTGGGGTAGATGGTGCAGACGCCCCAGCAGGAACTGCAGTCTTTGCACTAAGACAAGTGCCCACCATTCTGACTTAAGGGTCAGGTAGGATGAATGCCCTTGACCAGTGCAGATGGTCACTGAATGGTCCTGTTTTACCTTTAACAAGGGCTGGGTTCATGCCTGGTGTGCTGGAACCAATATGTAGTCAAGGTCTGACAATTAACCTTTATTTCAAGTCTGTGCAGAACTGGGTGCCAGGTGATAATTTGCAAAGCAAGCACACCCAGAGTTGGATGTCAGGCCTTTTATACAGTTTAAAAAGCAGGCATAGGCAGGCATAGAAGCACTCGTTTTCTTTGGGTTACATCACTTACTCAGTAACACATGTTTGTGAGCTAGGTGCCAGCTCATTAACCAAAGGCAGTTTTGCATCCTTGTCCTTGCATTGTTTCACTGTAAGTTTTCATCCTGGGCTGACCAGAATCCTGGCTGCTGGGTTACGGAATCACAGAACTATAGAATCAATAGAATCATAGAATCATTTAGGTTGGAAAAGACCTCTAAGATCATCAAGTTCAACCGTTAACCTAGTACTGCCAAGTCTACCACTAAAGCATGTCCCTGAACACCACATCTACACATCTTTTAAATACTTCCAGGGATGGTGACTCAGCCACTTCTCTGGGCAGCCTGTTCCAATGCTTCATAACCCTTTCAGTGAAGAAATTTTTCCTAATATCCAACCTAAACCTCCTCTGGCACAACTTGAGGCCATTTCCTCTTGTACTGTCACTTGTTGCTTGGGAGAGGAGACCAACCCCACCTACAAGTTATGTGTACTTCCAGTCTGCCACTTGGCCAGTGGAATGGTCCTCCTTTGAAGAGCTGCTGTCCCACACAAACTGTCACACCACACTCCATTTTCCTGCCCTGGTGGCTGCCTTTGGTTCGTGTGGAGGGGTGGCTGCCATTACTCCTGGCCCCACCCACACCTTCCCAGCTGCTCTTGAAAGAGCTGCTGGTTCCTGGCAGGTCTCTGCGCCCCTGGGGTTTCCCCGCTGCAGGAATGCAATCCTGCACTCCAAACTGAGCTGGCAGCAGAGCTGATCACCTCAGCGAATGGCAATCTTGCTATGTTAAAATGTGATTGCATTGGTTAGTCATCTTCTGCACAGTCCTGGCTTGTGAAAAGTGCCCCAGACTCACGTCATAAGATGCATCAAGCTGTGCAGCCAGTACCTTTAGGCCAGTACCCTCTTTTATGCAGAGTAAAATATTGCTTTGAAAGATTACTCTGTAAACCTATCTTCCCTTTTATTTTATTTTATTTTATTTTATTTTATTTTATTATT
>VXAA01000343.1:0-20975 GCA_013399115.1 Anseranas semipalmata | reverse complement strand
CCAGCCTGTATTTGTGCTTGGGATTGCCCTGGCCCAGATACAGGACCTTGCCATTGAACTTGCCTTGTTGAACTTTATGAGGTTCGCACAGGCCCACTTCTCAAGCCTGTCCAGGTCCCTCTGGATGGTACCCCTTCCCTCCAGTGTGTCGAGTCCATCTCCTGGCTCCACACAGGACCACCCAAAAATCAAACCATGTGTCTCAAAGCATTGTCCAAATGCTTCTTGAACTCCAACAGGTTTGCTGCTGTGACCACTTCCCTCAGGAGCCTGTTCCCGTGCCCAAACACCCTCTCAGTGAACAACCTTTTTCTATAATATGTCAATTGTATTTTTGTGAAGTCCTGCCTGTGAGGCACAGAACTTGGCTGGAGACTGATTGTCTTTGTACCTCTTTCTACCTTTTAATCAAACATGCAGGTGGTGGGGTTAGCAAGAGTGTTCCACATCTGGTGAAAAGCAGACAGACAAAAATCATGTAAGCACACTAATGATAAATTAAAAAGTGACTGGATCCAGATATGAAGTTCAGCAATTTTGAAATAAGGTTTTTTTAAAAATAGTCCAATATAGGATACGATAAAAGCACCAAAAGATAGATAAAAATCTGTATGAAAAGTTATCACGGGATGAGCAGAGTAGTTCCAAGGTAAGAAATGGAGACTCTCATTTCTAACATCTTGTTCTCAAATCAGTGGTTTAAGAAAACAATTGATAATGCATCTGAGGGCCCAGATTCTCAAAGACAGATGGTTACTTTGCTCCCTGGAAATCAAGAGAATGCTTGAATGTCTTTGAGGTGTTGCAGCACCAAAATTTAAAACTGTGATATAACCCTATTACAGTTATTTAGCTCCAGTTACTCATGAAGAGATCCTATTGAGCAGTTATAAGTAAAGCACATCTGTCAGGGTCCTAGCATCTGAAAATTAGAAGAGAGTTATTTTCTTAACCGTGTTCCACACCAATCTCTTAATGACAATACAAGGTTCTTGAGAGAGATTAAGAATTAGGCTGGATAACCCAGCATTTCTAACATATATTCCTTCTTCACAGATCATAGTCTGAAACTGTTTAGCTCAAAAAATCAGTATAAAACTATTCTCAGGAAAGTTGCCTGATAAAATATTGGATCTAAGCACCTCCTCCCAGTTAAGGTTTTTAACCTATATATTGATTTAAATTCACCCACACTTGACTTCAATATTCCATAATTCAGAAAATACACACAGGAAACATAGAGTACTGAGGTGATAGGGAGCTCCACATCTCCATGCACCTTGACCTGCTGAACTGAGGCTAACAGCCAGTCAGTTGCAAACATTCAGCTGCACTTCACTGTAAAATACAGAAGCACAAGTATTAGCTCCAATGACAGATCATACCAACTTGGTTATCATTTGGCCTATTTTCCTCTGCAGACTCTGAACATTTTTCACCCCCGAGGTTTTCAGGGTTTGTCTGATGTTTTGCTCTGTATCCCAGTAAAGTGGAGATTTCAGAAAGGATTACTTTAACTTGATAATCTGAATAGTGATCTAATAGGGGACAGCTGTGGCATCTGAGTCCCAGGGCTATTTATTGTCAATTAGTATGAGTCTGAAACATATCTCCTTCATTCTTTACTTGACCTGTCCTTAAATAATGGACAACGCTCTGCAGGGGGGGAAAAATGAGCCTATGGTGAGGAACAGTTAAATGAACCTAAACAGAAAGAAACTAAACTTCAAGATTAATTAGTGAAAGACTAAGGATAATGAACTTTTGTGATGTGAATACAATTGATAATAAAAACAACATTTGATTATTGAAGGTGCCCTGAGGGAGATTACAGCAAAAATGCAAACTGTCAAACTTAAACCATGCGTTACATTTTTAACCATAACTGTAATTCTCTATAAGCCACTCAGGGTTTTTCTTTTCTTTTTCTTTTTTTAAAGAAAAACCTTATGCTTCCAGACAGTAAAGTCATAATAGCCATATGTGGGAAGGTCAATTTCTTATCTCTTTGTAGGCAGAAGACAAAGCAGTTATGAGATGAGAAATTCAATATCCCTTAGTGTGGGACTTACAGCCTGCATGCACCACTTGGGAAATGAGGATGTGAGAAGACTAGGCAGCATCACTGCAGTGGCAGTGCTTGTTCCTGGACACCACAGAATGGTATCTGAAAACATAAGTTTGTTCCTGTGCTCAGAATACTCGCTGTGGCTACACAGGAACAGAGGAAAAAACTGACATCTTTGATATGCTACTGTAATATCCAAATATCTTATTTATATAGCTTGGACAAAAACAACAGCAACAAAACAGAAGTTTTATTATGTTCAGGGAGTATTTGAAGCTACATGATATCAAAGTGTCATATGAAGTCTATTAGATGCTGCATAATACAGCAAATACGTACATTCAGCCTGGACAGTGTCCGATTCAAGGATCTGAAATACACCATATTTTAAAGGGAGCAATGATGTCATAACATTGATTCCACACATGAATCATCAATATGTTGACAAATTCAAAAAGAGATGGTTCAGCTTGTTATATACTGTATACAGGCCTATAGAAAGGCCTGAAACATAGAAAAAGAAAATGAGGTTGAGGTCAGCCATATAACATAGAATCAGAAAAGGCTTAAGGTATTAGTTTTCATTATTTCTAATGTATATATGGTAAGACTAGCATATTCAGACGTAATTTCTCTGTAACATGATGATCCAAAAGGTTACTCATTCTGCATACAAATTTACTTTACAACACACAGATATTTCTTGGGGACAATTACTTTTTGCAGATCAAGTCTGCTCTAGTGGTTGGCAACCCTGCCCAGAGCAGGGGGGTTGAAACTAGATGATCTTTAAGGTCCTTTTCAACCCAGGCCGTTCTATGATTCTAAGTCATGAGAGAAATAATAAATTATAATGAATACTGCTTATATTCATGTACTTTAAAAATGATTTGTAAATAAATAAAAGCTTCTTTCAGCTTTTGGATTCCAATGTTCTCATATGCAATGTTAAAATACTTTATTAAGAGAAACTTTTGCAGAATCTCCCAAGAACATATTTTACATAGAGCTTTTTAGAATTCAGTACTATTAGGAAGGAAATATAGAGATCTTAATTTGATGAATAAAAAAGTGCAGGAGTCCTGGGTGGAGTGTTTAGTTATAGTGCTGTGACAGAAAGGAAAATAAAATCAAAACCACAAAATGGAACCAGTAAGGCCGAATGAATAAGGAAAATCAAACTTTCAGATTAGCAGGAAAATAAAACAGAAAGAAGGGTGCCATTTAGGATAAAGTGAAATAAAACTGGACATAATATAAAAATGTTAAAAGGCTGAGCACTAAAACATATAGCTTAGTAATGAAGATTTGGGGAAAAAAATATAATCAAAGATGTGATATTGAACCCATTTTTTTAAAGGTCCCTTTATATGCTCATTTTGGAAAAAAAAATTGTTTGATCATATTTTATTTTTCACTGTCTTGTAGGAATACATTGGAGATGTACTAGACATTTCTGGCATTTTTAGAACACTGTATATTTATGTAAGAAACTAGATAGTGTGGAATTAATAAAAGAATGAGTTGATGGAAGAAAGAGGAAACAGAGAATTGAAGTTTTCTGAGAACTGGGGTTTGTCCCTCCTTCTCCAGTGGATCCTTGTGCAAGCGTCATAGCCAGAGTCCTAGAATCACAGAATCACCTCATCTGGAAGAGACCTCAAGAGGTCTCCAGTCAGCCTGACAGAATCAGCTCGGCCAGGAGTCTGATGTCTTGAAAACCTCCAAGGATGGAGACTCTCTTGGTGCAACCTGTTGTATTGCTTTATTGCCTTGATGAAAAAGTTCTTCCATATATCCAGTCTGAAACCTCCTGTTTCAACTTAGGCTTATTTTCTCTTGCTCTTTTGCCAAGTACCACTATGAAAACCCTGGTTCCACCTTCTCAATGACCTCCCCATAGGCACTGGGGTGGCTGTGAGGTGCCCCTGAAGCCCTCTCTGCCCCATTCTGAACAAGACCTGCTCCCCCAACCTCTCCTCATGGGGCAACCATTCTAGACTCCAACCATTCTGGTGGCCACACTGCAGTTTTTCAATGTCCTTCCTGTATTGAGGGTCCAAAGCTAGACACAGGCATTGTCTAATGAATGCTGAGTAAACAGGGATAACAATTTTCCTTGATTCTCTGCTCCTGCTGATGCAGCCCTGGATGCTGTTGGCAACCACTGCGTCCAGTGCTCACTTCTGTCTCAGGTTCAGCTTGACTTTCTCCAGGACACCCAGCTTCTTTCTCCAGAGCTGCTCTCAGCCAGGCACTGCCTAGTGTTTGTGTATCATTGCAGAGTATTATTCTTTTCAAGGTGCAAGACTTTGCATTTGCCCTTCTTGAATTTCATAAGGTTCCTGTTTGTCCATTTCTTCAGTTTGTGTAGGTCTTCCCTGTAAGGAAACCTTACTCTTGAGCATACTGACTAGTGCCCCTGCTTCGGTATCATCTGCAATCTTGGTGAGAGTGTCCTCTGTGGCTGTTGATAATGATGTTAAGCAGGACAGGTCCCAGGACAGATCTGTGCAGTCCTGCACTTGTCACTGGCTTCCAGCCAGAGTGCAACCCATTAACCATGGCCATCTGTGCCTGTTCACCCAAACAATTATTTACCAGACTAGTTATCCACTCATCCATACTGTAATATCTTAGTTTGGGTTCAAGAATATGTTAGGGCACAGTGTCAAGAGCCATGCTAAAGATGAGATAAATGACACCCCCTGCTCTTCCCTCATCTACAAATACAGTCACCTTATTATAAAAGACAAACAGATTGGTCAGGCATGAACAATCCCTATTAAATCCTTATCGACCTTTTCCAGTCATCTCCTTCACATGTCCAGAAGAGCATTCCAAGATTTTCATGATTTTCATTAAGATTACTTCATATTTTTTCCACGGATGAAAATATTGTTGCCTAGAATATTGTTGTCTAGATTATCTTTTTGGTCTGTCTGTTTTTTGTTGTTGTTGTTGTTTTGTTTTTAGTGATTTGTAATAGGGTGATTTATCTTATCATTTGTTCTGAGGATTTTTTAAACTGAACCAACATATTCACAAATTAGAAAATACAATAAAATGTTCCAAACAGCATTTAGATGTTACTACAGGATGATTGCCATGTCTATTACTGCTTCAATTCAGAAGAAAGTGGCCACCAGATGACAAAGCTGTATACATGCCTTTCTTTTTCATTGACAGAACTTATTCCTCTGAATTATATGACTAACTGCACTTGGTGACTAGAAAGGACTGTTCATGTTTTTCCAAACTACCTTTGGGCAAAAAAATACCCACTGAAAACCTTTGTAATTCTTTAGAGTACACACAATCTGGTTATTCAGAAATTCTAATTTAATACGTCATGAACCATTATTAAATATCAAAACAAAGAAAGCCTGTTCTTATGGCTTTTAGTCTCCTTTAATTTCTTATAATGTTAGAAAAAAGTTATTCACAGGAATTGTCACTTTATGTAAGGTTCTGAAAACTTTTTATTGTTGGACCACCAAGAAAGGACCCAAGGAATATACTTTGGAACTGATGTGAAATGTAATAAGTCAACTCCTTAAAGTAACATAAAACTCGTCTCCTTTTTCCAAGTGCACACAGCTATGGGAAATCTGCCAAAGAACTAAATGCAAGGATTGGGATAAATAAAATTAAATTTACTAATCCTAAAACCTGTTCCCTTTTCATTTAGCTTTTCCTTTTCCTGGATATATGTATCTTTTCTAGCCTTTCGATTTATATTTGCTATTGTTGTTTTTTTTTTTTTTTTTTTCCTCATCACACTCATGTTTCTTCTTCCTCTCATGCTTAGATTTAATGCTTCTTTTCCTTCATTCTGTCATAGTCTCTCATCTCTCAAACATGTTTCTACTTCTGGTTTTCATGTCATATCTTGCCTTTCATTTTCTTCTGTGCTCCTTCTGTTTCCTTTTACCAGTGGGACACCAAGCTCTATCCTCCTTTGTGGCTATTCTTCTTTCTTCTCTTTTTTATACACACCAAGTCAAATAATCAGGTGATACCATACATATCTATAACATCCCTCCCAAGGAGGGAATGTCTGGAAAATGTGAGTGAAGTCACTTGCTTATCCACAAAAGTCTGGATAGATGGGAGATTGCTTTTAAAATGGAAATACTGAAGTGATTCTATTTATGCCTAATATCTTAATGAAAAACATGCTGAAATTGGCTAGGTAATTTGAAGCTTTGTAAAGCTTTTAAGCTGTACAGAGTCCTGCCTAATTTTTCTGAAGTGCATTGGCTAAAACTGGAAGAGCTCCTCATTCTCGGAGGTGCCTAATACAGAGTACACAATATATATGTGAATTCATCCTTCAGTATTTTCACAAATTAATTTATGGATAAAGCATTTTCATTGTTTTCATCCTTTCTAACATAAAATATAAGTTTTCCATGACTTCTTTTCTACTATAAATCCAAAATTCTTTAAAGTTCTGCAAACACATTTCTTAAACTTGCAAATGCCTTTGAGATATTTATCATGAACATGACTTTAAAGAATATAGAAAATAATATATATAATCTATTATGTGTAAAAAGTATATAGGTTATTGTATATAACAATACAGAGAATAAAAATGTGATTTTTATAAATGGCTAAATGAGTAAACTACTCAGGTAAAGTAAGCTGACATCAAGCTGACACTCAAAATATTTTAGGATCTGAATCTGTTCCCAAGAACACGTCAGTGTTAGTTTAGAGTGAAGTTTATTTTCAGGTTTAGCTAAAATAGGTAAATCTTATTCTTTTAAAGACTATGCATCATGATTTGAATGATCAGAATATTTTTAATTTAATTTAAACATTTAAAAATTTTACTTATATAGACCAAGAATAAATTATGCCAAAGTCGTGTCTGTTATAAGAACAGGCAGCAGTTTAACTTGCGTCAGTGGTAATGACAAAATCTGTTTCCAGTCAAACTCCAAATAGACTTAAGTGTCTCATCTTGTATCCCTTCACTCAGTGCAAGAAATGTAGGTGCAGGTGCATACAATTACACTACTTGTCCTTCTGCCAAACCACCATCTAAAATGTAACTAAAGATTACACACATTATTACAAAAATAGCTGTTTTTTTTTTTTCTTACTTAATATTCATTTTACAGTGCAAGCTCTTCAGCTATCATAAAGCATTTGAAAAAATGGAGGGGAGAGAATCATTGAATATCCTGAGTTGGAAGGGATCCACAAGGATCGTTGATTCCAACTCCTAAAGAGATTTGCAAGCTTCACACAATCTGAGAGAATATTGAAGGTAAATCATAAGGAGTGCATCAGCCTCAAATGACAAAGAAAAATGTTTGGAAAGGATGTGATGGAGGCATAATACTTCTGGTTAATAATTCTCTTTCAGCAGATGTCTCATAACTGAAAAATGTATTGAGACTTCAGATAACCCAGTTAATAAGTATAGTAGAATAGCAATATCCTTACTGCTGAAGTAATTCTGGGTTCATCTTTGTATTCAGGAAGATTATGACACCACTACACTGGGATTGTTTCACAGTCATACAAGCTTGAAGTTTTCAAGCTAGAATGACTTCTGAGCTGTCAACACCATGCCTCTCTTTGTTTCATGTATGGTCCATATGCATATGACCTGACATCCATAAAATCATGGCATAGAATATAACTTTTCATTTGGAAAACATCAAAACAATTTCATAGAACTTCTCTCCTAATGAAATTGCAAAGCATTTGTTATTCTACTTTCATTTTCTTGCCTATATCATGCACATGAAAAGCATTAAATATAAAGCAATAATTCTGCATCATCTAAGCTGCTGGAAGATGACAATTCAGTGAAAACTGTGTCTTCTTAAGTGATTTTTGTGTAGTTCATTTTGCTGACTTTTTTCTCCATGTTATTTGATTAATTTTTACTTTCTCTTCAAATTCTCTGTTTTGTTTTTGTTTTTGTTTTTTTTTTTGGTCCCACATCTTTTAAAATTATTTTTCTCAAAAAAAAAAAAATCTATATGAAAAAAATTAAGAATAATTTTTATTTATGCATCATAATTAAACCTTTGGGATTGCTGTAATTCAGGTTCAAAACCTGAAAGTTCAATTGCTGATCCTACACTCGTCTTAGTGCACTTTACCTGTTTATGTTGTCAGCAGAATCTTGTAACTACATTAAGTATTTTCTGAACTTCCAGCTCCATTTTATTACATTTCTTCATATTGAAAGCATCCCACCAAATAAATCAATGAATAAATAAAACAACCTCCTTTGGTGCTGAAGAAGCTGTTCTCAAAAAACATGATTTTTTTAATTGAATAATATGTTAATTATGTATCATTGAAGCCACATCTACAATATTTAACTTTCTATTCAGACAATAAAACTATTTCAAACTACTATTTGCTCTCTCCTGCTTATCTTCATCACAGAACCCATCCTGAACTGGACAAGCTTCCCCAAATAAACTAAGCAACACATCCAGCTTTCCCTTTCTTATTTGCTTTTACATTATTATTATTATTTTTCCACTCTGAATTCTTTTCTTGGCTAATTAAAAGTGTTTTTAGCCAACTGGAAAACACAGCCTGATCACTGTAAAGTGAAACACTTAGAAAAGAGTATAATAGATAAACCCTTGGGCTTCTTTCCTTGAAAAGGTTATCTACCATTAATATTTTATAAACTTTACTTGGAAAAAGTTCCAGAATGCACTTTCCAGAATAAAGTGAAGTACATTTTTTATTATTATTATTGATTTTCTTCTTCTCTGCATGGTGGCCAACTTGCCATTTGAGCTGAGTTCAATTAAACCTTGAGGTCATGAGGTCCTCAATCCAGTACTGCATTTCCAAATACAGTGATATAATGTAGCAAACCAAGCACAAAAAAAGTCTCCCTGTCCTTTAATAAATAAACAAATACATACATACAGACATACATACATGTTTGCGCTCCTACCACTCCTCAAAACGTATAGGTCATCATTTGAAGGCTTTTAGGAAAACTCATAAGTAAAGTAGTGACAAGAAATAGTTTCCATCGAGCAGCCAGTAGTGACTGTAATCTCTTCTGCCTTCTTTTCTCGTGAGCCATAGTTTGAAAGCTGTTAAACCTAGAATTCCCTAGAATTCTTAGCGGTGACTCCCTGCATTGTACAGAAACATTGCACATTCAGAAATTAGAGTCAGATGCCCAAGATCCTGTAAAATTTGTCTGAGATCTAAGAGAATAGTAGTGCTCAAACACATTTATCCAATGTAACTTCAGGTTTTAAATATTCTTTTATTGTCCATGGTGTTAAATGTATTTTATAGCCTAATGGACACAGCCCCAAAGTATGACAAAACACACCAAAACAAAAGAGCGTGTCATTCTAAACTATGTATATTACACTCCTTCAATAAACGTCAAACACCCACATTACTTGTTGAAACTATTCTGGGAATACACAAAAATAAGACTTATTCCTGGAAACAGCAATCAGATTGTGAATGATTAATTAACTAGAAAGGAGTTACAATCAGTGATAAATGTGAGCTTCAGTAACAGTTTGGCTAGTTTTACTGAATGTATGGTTTCTACTTTACGTGTTGGAAGTACTTTATACATCTAGCTGACTGAGGGTCTATGAAATGCACATACTTTCAGATAATATCTTCTAGTAAAATAGTATAGTATCTTCTTCAAGACATTAAAACTGCATTACCTTTTCAAATAGCTTTACTTTTCAATTCATTTAATTACTTAGGTGTACTGATTTCCAAAAGAAATGTTAGGAGTCTGGTAAGTAAGAAATGCAAAATGAAACTCTCAATAACAGAGTATAATTTGGTACATCTCAGAATAACCATTTTCTGCTTGCTATGGATATATACCATAGAAAAACAAATCCAACCACTGTAACTGAAGTGAGTGAACTTAATGAAAGTCTTCTCCTTCTGACCAAATGTGAATAATTTACCATAATCTTGACTAATTTACTGCAAGTATCCCTGTCTAAACTCCACCTACTTTGCTTGTCATACAGGAAAGCACTAATGTTTCATCTATTTCCACCGTGAATAAAATTCTGATACTTAAACTCTGCAACTCATAACAACTGCTGCAGAATCCCACAGAGAACCCAGACAGAGTGCTTTAATAATAAAAAGTAATCAGACATATTATTTTTTGCTATGTTTTTATAACCCTAGCCAAAATCCTGAAGATTTTTCCTGGCATTCATTTTCGTATCATTGTTTTTCTCCTCAGTTAATACATTGGTATTTTAAATCAATGCTAACTTTATTCTACTAATCACCTAATAACACAAAATACATCTACTCATAGTATATCCAAAACAGAAATTGTTCTTTTCAGAAGAGTAATATTAGGATTTGTTTCCTGTTACTTACAGAAGTGAAATGTGGTTGTTATTATATACTTTGTGTGTGTACTTTCAAAAATAACTACAGGTTAATTTGAAATGTCACTATAAATGAACCAGCTTTTAAAAAAATAAGGAACACCTATCGCTTGAAGATTGATTCCTCTTAAAGATATATTGGATTAAATCCTGATAACAGTATCCATTTTTTCCTTAGTAGGTAGTAACTCCCAGAAGTTTAGTGGGAAGGTTTTATGACCATTAGGAAGGAAATGGAACTGTCAAAATGGAATATAGATAAATTTATGAAGACACTAGGGCAAAACCTTATGATAAGAAAATATGAAAATTCAAAATTTGTAGGCTTCACTGCACTGAAGCTAGCAGAGCTATTCAGATATTCTTTGTTTCTGCTCTTGATTTGTGATCCTTGCTGCCACAGTATTAAGAAACTTTGGAAATATAATTTGCTCTGATCCAATACAAGACCATCCAGTTGATTTCTTATATTTATTTCAACAGGTATTTAATCTGAAATTCAGGAATTAGCATGTGACACTCAGATGAACTCTGTTTTGTTACAATCAAAGCATCTTTAATATTTGCTTTTTTGCTACTATGAAAGTCTTCCTATCATATCTACCTGCAAAGTGATAAGAATTACTTTTGGCTTGTCGTTATAATAGATAAATGGTATTAAGCTGTCTCCAAACACATGCTTGCAGAAGGGCCTAAGCGTCTTTTGTGTTGGCCTATATTTACTACTTCACCAACAAGTTAGCTATTACTGGGAGCAAAGCCATTTGTATCTGCTAATCCTTTTGCTCTTTCTGAAGACATTTAGGTGGGAAGGCTAGGAAAATTGTACTTTTTTTTTCTGACCTTCAGCCAAAAGATTTTTACATACAAGTTGCCTGAAACAAGCTGGTTTCAGTTTGCTGTGAGACAGAAGTAACACCCAAGAGCAAAAGGACTGGGTAGAGCCATGTGTGCACTAATGGATGTGTACTTACTAATTTGGTATTTGAGAAAGCCACTGAATAAACATTTTCTCCTTTTCCTTCATTTACACTTCCACCTAAGGTAGATCATAACTGGGTAAATTATATATCACAGTTTTCAACCTACACCAAAACTGAGATTTCTTGGCATGCTTAGTTTTCAGGAGATGCCAAACAACATTAGACAGTCAAAAGCCTAAAAAGCTGAATTTAAAAAACAGTAATGTCAAAGGCAATGCTGTTGATAAAAACATGTTTTTAGACTAGACTTGGCAATCTAAATACCTGCTCTGTCACATGTCAAAATCCTAAGCTGTCTTGTCATTAGTTATGCAGAATTCCAGTATGCCCATAAAATAAACAACTAGAAAAGGCCGTTGTGTGAACCAACCAGTGGACTAACTGCTGCTTGCTTAGGTGTTACTGTGATGCACAAACACTTAGCTGAAAAATATATATATAATTGTTTGATCTGGAACACTAGCATACAAACTACACTGAACTTAGAGTGACACATTTAACGAAGTATTGTTGTATATATAGCATTTGGCACAGGCTCTTTGAAACCTTCCAACTTTGCAGGATTACGCTGAACATTTCAAAAATATCCATTGAGGGGTTTTGTGCACATGTGAAAAAATCTTTAGTTACAGTTTCCTTGGAGAACTATACGTAAAATCATAAAGCACAACCCAGTCACTGAATGCATACAGTTCAAAGTCAATGCAGGCCACTCAGAGAGATATGAAGACATTTTCACAGAATCACGGAATCACAGAATGGTTGAGGTGGGAAGGGACCTCTGGAGATCATCTAGTCCAACCCCCCTGCCAATCAGGGTCACCTAGAGCACGTTGCACAGGATGGCATCCAGGCGGGTTTTGAATATCTCCAGAGAAGGAGACTCCACAGCCTCTCTGGGCAACCTGTTCCAGTGCTCTGTCACCCTCACAGTAAAGAAATGTTTTCTCATATTCAACCGGAAGTTCCTGTGTTTCAGTTTGTGCCCGTTGCCTCTTGTCCTGTTGCTGGGCACCACTGAAAAGAGTCCAGCCCCATCCTCTTGACACCCTCCCTTCAGATATTTGTACACATTGATAAGATCCCCTCTCAGTCTTCTCTTCTCCAAGCTAAGCAGGCCCAGTTCTCTCGGCCTCTCCTCGGATGAGAGATGCTCCAGGCCACCAATCATCTTCATAGGCCTCTGCTGGACCCGCTGCAGGAGCTCCATATCCCTCTTGCACTGGGGAGCCCAGAACTGGACACAAGACTGCAGGTGTGGCCTCACCAGGACTGAGCAGAGAGGGAGGATCACCTCCCTCGACCTGCTGGCGACACTCCTCCTGATGCACCCCAGGATACCATTGGCCTTCTTGGCCACAAGGGTACATTGTTAACCTGCTGTCCACCAGGACCCCCAGGTCCTTCTCCACAGGGCTGCTTTCCAGCAGTTCAGGCCATTTTCTATTTGTGATGCTGCTAAAATATTACTGTTGCATTTCCTCTACATCATACATATAGCTATTGTTTATAGAAAAAGCAAAAATCACCTAAGCAGTCAGTTCATAGAGTATTACTGTAGATCTCAGTATTTTAGCGACTGAGGAAAGTATATTATAGCAGCCGAGAAAAAAACAAGCAGCTTGAGCTTGTAGTTTCCACTTAGTAAAAATGGGATTGTATAGGTGACAGATGAGATCTTGATCTTGGAAATTGCTTCACTTCTCTTAAAATGTAGGTTGGGTAATTCATGGGATGTTCTGTTCAGCTCTCCTTTCTACTAGCAAAATGACTGAATGGCAAGATGAACACAAATAATTTTGATATGATTGAGGGAAGTATAGCAACTGTTCTGCTAACATCCTAGTCTTCTTCTGGAGTGACTTTTTGAGGACTGACACAAGAATAATATTTCAAATAAGAATAATATTTTATGCAGATTCCACATGTATCTGGATAGGGACAACTAAGCTACTTAAATGAAATCTGTACAGCATGACTCTTCAAATGCACAGATTTTTCCTTAGGGACAGCAATAATCCTTTTGCAAAATACATCAAGTAGGATTTCTCCAAAATGACTTTCTTGTCACATTTCTAATCATTGTATCTTAATAATACTAAATTGACTTTCTACATCCTTACTGAGTAAATATACATATATATACACACAATCATATTCCATGTGTCCTATAGCATCCAGTTCCCTGATTTGTGTTCAGTTTCTTGTCACGCCATCATTATTTTCTGGAGTGGTGGCTCTGTTTGCACAGAGATAACAAGAATAGGCCTTGTGGATGCAGCTCATTTTGAAATCAAAGGAAAAAGGTTGGCTCCAAATGTAGAAAGAAGGAAGGCAATTTAGAATGCTGTTCTACCACAGTACCTAAACTGAGCTGCATTAATTATACCTGAGGAAAAAATCATTTAAAAATGATATGCTTTACATGGTGTCACCGCAAAACATACTATATTGTTTGTTGTATACATTTATTGGATTTTTCTAACTCACTGAAAATAAATATAAATGATGTTGTTTTCAAAACATTAATGAAGATTTGATATCTTTGGCAATATGGGAGCTAGCTTCTTTTCTGTCTCCTTTGTCTCATAAATCTTGCTGAGGAAGATGTAGTTACTTCAATACATTGTTGATTTTTGTACCATCTTTTGGGCTCAGGATAATGAGTTACAAAAATGATATTGATCTCATACAAGCTAGGTAAATCTTCCATGACCTTGTATTTTCTTTGCTTCCACCCTCCTTCTTTGTTTGCTTTACTAGATTTTCTAATACATCCTAGAGTAAACTACTTTTTGTATACAAATAATTCAGGCAGACTGAAGATAAAAACATGTTACTTATATGTTGTACTGCAATAATTTTTTTCTGTACAGGCCACCCAAGTTCAAGTAAGCTTGATTACACAGTTGTCCAATTATATTCTTATCCTTGTATTGATATTCCTTCACCCCCATCCTTTCTTTCTTTTTTTTTTTTCTTGAATGGACTGTAGGAAATAGTGGAATAAAAGAAGAGTCATTTTAATTCCTGCCTACATAATAACCTCACTTTGATCTTCCATTCTGCAGCCTAAAATTCCCTCTAAGACAGATGGAAATAATGCTTTTTCTCTTGAAGAAGTATATTATTGAGGAACAGAACATGTATTATTGCCCACAGTCATAAACCAAGCATTTGCCTTATTACAAGGTTTCCGTAGGCAGACCTTTTTCTTTTTGTGTGGAATCTTAATAAGGGTTGCAGGCCTCCATGGTGATAGAAAGGATGAACTAAAGAATCCGAATGCAGAAAATGAAGCTCAAGTATCTGCTACAAATAGGAAAAAAAAAAAAAAAGGCAAACAAAACACTAAATTTCCATGCATTATCTTGAAAACTGAAGTTTCTCTTATGTTCATGCAGCTTCTTTCTCCTTTCATCAGCAATCATTCCATAAAGACAGTATGTTCTATAATCTTCAATTATGTGATAGGCAATTACATTCACCATTGGGCTTTCTATATACTCTGTATGAAGTAGAAAGATTCTTTGGTGTAGGGATTTGAGACGAATGGATTTATAAGTGTGGTCATGGACATAAAAGACTATTTTTCCAAGCTTCCTTTACTGAACTTACTCAAATTCCTCATCTGTTTTTATTGTTTTGTTTTCTTCCCCTAACTTTGTATTATGCCTAGGAGCTTCTGACACTTTCATTCTCTTTAAATTGCACTGGAAAGTATGAAATTTGCTCTTCCAGAGCATGAGAATTTATTCTGCCACCACGAAGTGTGATGAGGATTCAGAATCTTCACATTTCCTTTCAGTTTGCTGACGCTTCCTTATGTTTATTATTTATTTATTTATTTATTTCTCTTTCCAAAGGCTATGACACATATGCAAATATCAAAAAAAAAGAATGATATTAAAATAATCTGTTTTCATGCTATCATTTATCTACATTTGTCCTTTTAAAAGTGCTGTATCAAGTAGCTTGATAAAGACCAAGATCAAGTTCTTTCAACAGCATTTACCAACTGACTGTGATAGGTAAGAGGTAGGAAAGTGAAATGTAAATGTCTGCTTTCTTTTGATGACATTTTACTTTCCTTCTTTTTAAGTCTCACTTCTTACCTTTCCTGACGAGGCTTGAAAATAATGGATGTTCTCTAGAATTTCCTTTTTCATATTTTTTCTCTGGCAATAGATATTTAAGCCTTGGGCAATGACATGGGAGTAAAGGATTCTTCTAATATGCACTTAAAACAAACTCATCCAGAGCAAACAATGTCCTTAGAGCAATTGTTACTTGTGGAAACAAAGCCACAAGCACTTTTAAGCAGCTTTATTGGAAATATTTTACTTCATTTTAATATATCAATCATTAGAAACAATCAGTATTATTGCCACTAAAAGGAAACTGTCTTTGCAGATGACAAATCATATTCACTAAACAGGCATTGTTAAAACTAAAGAACGTCTAGGCAGTTTTAAAGTTAATGAATATGAGCAAAGAGACTTTCAAGCTAACATTATATAACAGAGAAGAGGTAGACCTTGTTGCCAAATTGTCATATCTATTAAATAAAAATAGAAACACTGTCACCATCAGCTATTGGATAAATCAAATTCCTTAAAACAGCCACATAAATTTATTCAATCTAGCGGGCAGTGTGTTTTTTTTCCCCTAATGTTCTCACAGCTCTTATTGACTGGTAGATTCATTCATTGACAAGAACTAACATAACTACATAACTTAAAACTGCTATTATATTATAGTTTGTATTTTGCTCAGGTCACAAAGTTGACAAGTTCAGCAAGGGGGGCTGTGTGGAAAGAGAGAGAGATTTTAAAATGAAATACTTCATTTTCACGAAATTCAGTTGCATGTTTTTACTTGATACATGCTAACTGGTCTCTGGATAGATAACTATAGACTTCAATTATTTTTAAAGATGTTCACATAAAAAAGGGTTTTGCCCAGCGCAATTTCAGGACCAGAGCTCAAACATTTTATCTGTGTATGTTAAATTCAAAGTTTGCTGCATATTTGTTCTTTTCAGCTATTAAATATATACATGGAGTTACTTTAACCATATTTTGCTTGCATTTATGTCTGTTGTATCTTGACTGATATGCATGTTCCTTACAGTAACATATTAAATTCTTGATTTTTGGAGGGAGTTTTTAATAGCTAGTTCAAGCATTTGTACAGCTTCTTGGATTGTAATGACCATTTATATCTTTTTTTTTTTTTTTTGTGTGTGTGTGTGTGTGTGTGATCCACAGATCTTAAATAAATTTGCTTAATTCCTTTTTTTTAAATTATTTTTGGGGTGGTCCTATGGGGACCCAGGAGTTGGACTCGATGATCCTTGTGGGTCCCTTCCAACTCGGATATTCTATGATTCTATGATTGTATAAGGGATGGGTAGTCCAGATGTATGATACCAGTTTTAAGATAGGTGTCTTATTTTTCTTTAGCTTTTGATTAAGTGAGCCAGTAATCAATGTTTTCTACTTCATTGTCTTAAGACTTCATAATTATACCAGGCTTAGGGTTTAGAAGAATAAAAGCAATAAATTCTATCAACTGTTGTATAGTAATTTTTCTACATTATGAAGAGAAGTCATTTCTTTTCCAGTCCATTCCTTCATAAAAACAGTATCTCCCAAGGGTAAAATATTTTCATTACTATATAAAAATACACAATGCTTGTTTTACAGACTCTCCAATCCCTGAGGTAAATCAAAATCTAGTAAAGTGGTTGAGCCACGAGAAAAAAGCTATATCAATCTTCTGAGAGTGATACAATGCAAAAATACTGAATATTCCTTCCAGGTTTAATATTTTCATCGACCTCCTTTTATCTCACAGAGATATTTAAAGTGTTATATATTGTCACTTTGCATGGAAATCAGTCCTGCTACAGAAACAGCAAATATACAAGATGGCTGTGAGTTGTAAACATAAAGATATATAAAGTATTGCAATTATAATTTTCTTTCAGAATTTAATCTATAAGCTCCAAAATCTTCTGGTTTCTAAATCTGCCACTAGAAAAGTGAAGAGTTGCAAGCCCATGTGTTTGGGCCTACAAAAATATTTTGTACTCATGACATGAAAATAACAGGTCAGGCCACCATACTGATTCTCCACCCTATAAGAAGGGGAGATGAGACAGCTTTAGGTGTTATGTTTCACAGCAGATGAATTGTTCAAAATATTCAAATAAAAAGTGGCTCTTGACTTGTTCTTTCACTGGACCGTATCCTGATATTACTTATTAACGCTTTATTTCTAAGCTGATATATTCATATAGATGGCTAGTAAAACAAAAAACAAAAAACAAAAAACAAAAAACAAAAACAAAAACAAAAACAAACAAACAAACAAACAAAAAAACACAACAACAACAACAACAACAAAAAACACCAGGACTGTGTAAATTTAATAGCCTGTATCCCAATGTGCAATTGTAAGGCTCAAATGGTGATTTTAAAGAAAGACACAATTTTAAGTACAAGTTCTAGTTAAATGAGTGTCAAATGGAATCTTGCTTGAATTAGCAGCCAGTAAAGATTCAGAAAGTATTTTGGTAGAAGTATAATTAAAAGATTAAAAAAAAATAATAATTGCATTGCATTTCAAAAAATTCATCATTGAACAAAGATCATCTATAAATAACTTCCATAGTGGTGAATGTATATTATATCTCTTATTAACCCAATATAAAGGAAGTAATCTCTGGTGATACAAATAATATTATGCAAGCAGTTGCTTTAAAATGTCTGCAAGGCAGACTGAGCTAGCTCTCCCTCTGCTGCAATCACAATTTTGAAACTAACCAAAACAATATTTGTTTGAAAACTTGGTATCACTATACTACTGTTCTATGTTGGAGGGCAAGGGGTGGGGGTGGGGGGCAGCATTTAAATTGAAAAGAGTGTGAACACTCACAAATCATCAGCCCTGAGCTAGGCTTTTGCTAATAGATCCAATGTCTATGCATACTGAGCAGAACAGTGTGAAAAAAAGAGTTGTGAGAGAAAACTGTATACCAAGGACACAATCAGAAAGCAGCAGTGCTGAGTAAGTAAAATTTTTATGTGTACTGAGGGAGATTAAAAATTTGAAGTAACCAGGGTAAATACTATTGTAATTTTGAACTGCAAAAGGAGAAATATTTGCCATTCACAATCAAACAAATCTAATACAGACATTTTAATTTGTGATTTTTAGAAATTAGTGAGAGCCATAGATATATCTTAAATGATTCATTTCCATGTAAGATAATTACAGTGGAGGAGTTGCTGCTTAATTACATTGTTTTAATTTGGGGCTACTTATGCGCAGTTCCTCTGGCTCCCAGTACGAAAGAGAAATGCAAAGGAAGGGGACATTCCTGATGGTTCCATGAGCATGCACTGACTTTTAATTTGGAGGGTAGCTACTGCTTGGTTGAAGGTGTAAGAAAAAAGTATCAAAGATAATACTTCTTCCATCATAAAGAAAATGTGTTTCTCTTCCTCCAAGAGACCATCAAATCTTTCACAGATATAGAAGGTCCTGGTGTTTAACACGATATCTGCATGATTGGGCCATGGCACTGAATCGGACTGTTTTTTCATATGGCCTGTGATTAAAATGGTATTTGGAATTAGTTTTTATGTATTTATATCAGATTGCCTCTTCAGGGTAAATTGGTAATTCAGATCCCAGTATAAAATTCATCATTGCTAGGAAAGATATAATTTTCATGAAGTGATATAGTTTAAAAAAAAAAAAAAAAAAAGAATGGCTTACATCTTATATCCTTTACATATTAAGTAATCTCCAGTTTTGAAAAGCTTTATGTGAAGTGAAAGATTTATCTCATCGAAACTTTAATCTGTTTCTGTAGTACTGTTAACATGTAATCTCAGTTGTGAGTACATCCCAGCTTTCTGTTTACTGATTTAATCTGTCCTGGGATTTTCATAAGGCCTTATGGAAAGAAATAAAGAAGGAGAATATGATACAAGATAAGGCCTTTCTTCCTAAACACGTGTTGGCAAATAGCTTCTATCAGTAGCACCAGTGACCAGCTGGATGTACAATACTCCTGATGTACTTTATAATTCTTAGACTATAGAGAGTAACTAAATCCAGAGGACAATCACGGGAGCACCAATATAATTGAAAGAAAATTAATTGGCAATGTTCACTCTGAAATTGAAAGAGAGAGAGAAAAACAGGAACTTAACCATGGGAAACAACATAAGAAATACAAGAATTGCCATTTTCCCTCCTTCTCTTTTCCTGGTAAAATCATTTCATTCCAGGAACTTAATGACTGTTTGTAAAAAGTATTTTTACATTAATTTAAAATTTATAACTGTTTTAGGGGCAAAGAGTATTTAGTAAGCACTCATCAAATCTACTCTTATCTTAACCTTTTGCAAGAGAATATCAGGAAAAAAAAAAAGTTAAATAATAAGCATTCTAATCCAAGTTGTATGTAACGAGGTGACATGCCTCTCATATTCTGAAATTCTGAAGAGATAAACCATTTCCTGGAGTACATAATAATAGTTCTTGAGGATTACATTTATTAAACTCTTATGGTCATATACTCCAGGAGTTGAGACAAAACAATGGTATCTTGATCTAGCTCAGAGAGACCAGATCTCAGTCTGCTAAAGATACAGTGTTACAAAAATTAAAAAGTTACATATTAATTTAAAGAAGAGGAGAACCACAATTATGAAACATATCATAAGAACGCATATTGCAGGTGTTCTAAATTTTTTTTATGATGGGGGTGGTGGTGTTTATTTTGTTTCTGCCTGGGGTTTTATGAATTTTTGTTTGTTTTGCTTTTAAGTTTCATTTCATTCACCGGGAATACATCTGCTTTTTGTCCAAAGAAGGACATATAGGAAACTATATAGGAATTAACTAATAGAATAATATACCCTGAAGATGGATTGAATACAAAATAGCTATTAACTTTCAACTAATGTTGGAACAGCTGGTCTCCCAACCCTTCACAAAGCACAGAATTCATGAGGCCTGAATCACAATCTTGGGCAATCCCAGACTTCCTCTGAGAATTCATCCAATCCACACCTAGCTGAATGCAGGAGTTTTAGATGGGCAAATCCTAAAAGGTTTCTGAGGTTGCAGTGGTTTTACCCTGCTGGGCAGCTGAACTCCCCCATAGCCACTGTCCCACTCCCCCTTCTCAAAGGAAGAGAGAAAATGCGATGGAAAGGGCTCAGGGGCTGAGATAAGGACAGGGAGATCACTCACCAATTATTGTCATGGGCAAAACAGACTCAAAATAGGGAAATTAACATAATTTATTTCCTATCACCAGCAGACTAGAACAGTGAGAAACTAAAAGCAAACTGAAAACACCTTTCCCCCACATCCACCCTCATCTACGTCCTCCCCCCAAGAGGTGTAGGGGAACAGGGAATGGGGGCTGCAGTCAGTCCATAACACTTTGTCTCTGCCATTACTTCATGGTCAGTCTCTGCCCTTGCTCCAGCATGGGGTCCC
>VXAA01000342.1:197682-216233 GCA_013399115.1 Anseranas semipalmata | reverse complement strand
ATTCTATGATTCTAATTTTGAGGTTTTATATTAAGTTTCTCAGATGCTTAGAAGATGGATTATGACAAAATAGCTCTCTACGTTCCCTGTCCTTAATTTTTTCCCTAATTGCCCTTTACTAGCTATGGTTAAAGGCATGATCCTCAGCAAGAGGAACTTCTGTGAGGTTCACTACAGCTCTTCTTATGTGCAATTGACTCAGTTTAACTCTAGGTATGTTTAGGTGTAGTCACCAGAGATGCCTGGTTTGACTCTTCAGTTTGATTTTTAGAATTAAACCTAAGCAGGGAGCTCCAACTAGGATACGTGATAGACTCATTTTTCAGTTCAGAGTTAAGAATAGAAGTTCTGAATTTTAAGGTTAGTATTCTTTAACTTAACAATGGAAGTGTAAATATTAAAGAGCTGGCATCAACAATATAGCGCATATATTTTGTAGTACTTAATTCATGTAATACAATAGAATGGAGAAAGTAGATCACTGGCTTTGTGGACATGGAAGTATTTTCTAGTGAAGTGCAAATCTGTATTTTCTGTTCACATAGGCTGACTGCTGTATATTTGCTTTTGATAGTCACTTCTCTCATACCCTTTATAAATGCCCCACAAATCCCCATGCACTTTCAGGCAAGTGTAGAAAATGGTGTTACAATATTATGCCACCTACAGTGGTATAATTGTTCTGAAAGCAGTAACTGTTTATTAACAAAAAGTAAATAAAATGTTACTCAAGCATTTCTGCCAAGGAACTACCCAGAAAAGAAGGTCTGCTAGGCAATAAACGCTGTAAGGCATGCCAGCAAGTTTCCCCCAAACAGTATCCTGGCATTTCGGCTGGCAGCAAATAGCTCTTGCCAGATATTTAATTTCTTTTTAGTAAACATTTTTGATGCAATATTACAGACTCTGAAAACTCTGAACGGGAAGCACCAATTAACAACTGTTTTCTAGACTTCATAACAGTGTGTAATAGTTGGTGGTGCTTCTTAACCTTCAGTCTTGTTACTGTATTCTGATCATAGACTACTTGGTCTTTTAAGAGCAGTTTTCCATAAATAGAAGTTACATTTATTGTTTAGAAGGAAAGATAAAACACCCCCCCAAGTAAATAAAACAAACAAACAAAAACAAAAACCCCACCCAGAAAATAGTATGTTTTGGATTTGAATGCACTATGTTTTGCCTCTGATCTGACATGGTCTGGAGACATAATATTCCTGTACTTTGAAATTGGCACATGGGTTTTAGAGTTGCAGCTACCCTGAGTAAGCTTTGTTGCCTCCTTTTGCTCTACTGAATATTCAGAGGAAGTATTAAAGATCTGTATACAGCAATTTTTACTGTATACTAATGGTGTTTTCTGCTACTGAAATTCTGTCAGTGCATATATGAATGGAAGCTATTGCTGCTTTGGCACGGAAATGGATGTTAATGTTAATTAGTCGATTCTGTGCTTACATGACTTCCTGAGCAGGCTGGAAACAAATGCTACCTCCCCCTGTGCTGCCTCTTAAAATTGGTTGCAATAACTGTAAGTCAGAAGCTGAGTCAATACTTATTTTCTTTTTTCCTTGAACTGTATCCTGAAGGAGCTCCTTACTTAGAATAAATTTTCTACTACAGCAAGAAGACATCCATACTCTCCTCCTGCCTTACCCCCTAAAAAAGAAGAAAAGGTAAGATTGCTGTGCATCTTTACAATTAAAAAAAAAAAAAAGCAATGCAAAAAATATGCTAGCATTGCTGCTGTGATGTAAATTATTATGGGTATAAGGTACTGTTTCCTAGCACTGAGATCCTAACTAAGCTTCATCTCTACCAAGAAGTGGTCTAGACATGGGAAGGGTTTTGGAGCAAGCAAGATTTTGGCATTGAATGTACAACCATAAGTATAAAGTACCCTTACCAGTTTCTGATGGGGTGTATGAGCTTTGGAAGAATCCAAGTGGCAAGTAAGCGGGGAAGGGATTTACAGAATCACAGAATCATTTAGGTTGGAAGAGACCTTCAAGATCACCTAGTCCAACCTATTACAGATTACTAAAGCTCGTAGAAGAAAAGTAATTGGCAATACAGAAAGGAAAAAGATAACAGGTGGTTGAGGGGGGGATAAAGTTGCTGCAACAGGGAAGTCCTGAAATTAATTTGTGAAATTGAAGTGATACCTGGACAAATTCTTTTAAAAGAAGAATCTTGACCCCAAAGTTTCTTCCTTCTTTCTTTATGTTAATATGTTATATGTGTTTCTGTTTCTGTTGTTATATCATACTGCAGTGGGTTGTTTTTTGTTTTGTTTTCCTGCTTTACTCCCAATTAGTGTCTCTAACATTCATCCTTATCTAGTCTTCACAATTCTGAGTTAATTAGGCCAGATTTTGCATTTAGTTTTACTTGGCTGGATCACAACGAGGTGTGACTTCTGAGTCACTCTGAGGTCATCATGCAGATTAATACATTTGCTCTGATACTAGTGGAGTCATATCACTGAAGTGATTTTAGACATGCTTATCTTATAAAATGAGCCTCTAGCTCTTTGTGATCTCATGTTTTTGATGTACTTTTCTCAGAGGTAGTAAATATCTGTATATTCCATCTAGCAAATATGCTGTCTCTTTTTCTTCTAAATTCTTCCTCAAGCACACTGCCGTTGGGAAGAAAACCTCGGGGCTGAAGAGCCACATGGAGCTCACTGGGGCTGATACAACTCCAGTGTAAATGTGAGTGCTTTCTTCAGATTTGCAGCAATAAACCTTCTCTGCATTTTTTTTGTCTTGTTATCTGAGCTGTGCTGTGCAGTGGAGAAAAGCTTTGGGGGCTAACACCTTATATTTCCTGTGTAATGAAATGTTTTGCATTTATCTGTCTGTGTAAATACACCTGAGAAATTTCTTCAGGTTTATCCTGGAGTGAAGGTGTTGTATGGGGAACAGAGATGGATTTATCCTCTTTTGTCTGACATTTTATAATCCTCTGTTCTGAGAATATAAAGTTTGATAGTTTGACCATGAATGTATAACTTAGATGCCAGGAAGAACATCATACTATTGCAAAAATAATGAAGATAAAAGCAGATCACCTCTTTAAGATTGCGGGTCTATATCAAATAGAAGGATTGAGTGTGAATCCAAATTTCTAAGTTGGCATATATATATAAATACAAGAAAACTTGAACAGGCTGTTGTTTTGTAGGTCACTGTCAGGTGGGGCTCCTCTTACAATAGATTGGAAATCTTAATATATAGGTGGACTTCCTCATTTTTAATCTATCTAGGTTTTGGTGTTTTAAAAAAAATCCTTCTATATTTAAATAATGGGGAAACAGATGGACGAGGCAAGTATGGTGTATGTTGTGACTGAGTGAGACAGCTTCTGAAGCCCGGTGTGGGCATCTGCATTGCACAGCTGTTGAACAGGAGTTCCTGTGGAAGTAAGCGTGCAGCTCCTTGAGGCGGGAGAGCCATGCTAGTGCTGCCAGCGCAGGCGGAGAACATTTGCTATAATGCATTTTGCACGTGCTGGTACTGCTGCGCATTGCCCGGGTGTGCCGTGTCGAAGCATTAATGGTTTTTCAGTGTTGTTGATAGACTCCGTTCCAACATAAGGTGCTTGGACTGGAGAGGCCGTTGGGCGGCTGCCCTGGCAGCTCGCCATGCCAGATAATCCTTCAGCACATTAATCAATACGCTCTTCAATTGAGCAGGTCATCTTGTGCCTGCGCTTCCTACAGCGAGGCTGTTCTGAAGGTACTGCTTCAAAGTAGCTATGGCTCTTTGATACGTGTTTATTCTTGTGCCAACAAGTTGCACTTTGCTTAACTTAGGTTTGCCCTTCACACACTTGCTGTGTGTAGAGAGTAATGCTATCTTTACTTGGCCTTCATTTTGCCAGATATAAGAAGTTAAGTCGACCCTGTCTAGTCTTGTAAAACAATATTTTTCCCTACCTAATTCTGTACACTTCACCTGCTGCGCACTCAAAAAAGATAAATTTCCAATGTGTCATCAGGACAAGAGGTCATATTCAAGATGAGACCTTAGGTTGTTACTCCTCGGGATTTCAGCAGTCCTCTAGCTCTACCAGAAAGCAGGAAAAACAACTTTGTAAAAGGAAGTAGAAAAGCTCATGATGAAAAAACATGTTAGAGAGGATCACATCTATGAGCTGTGTGTGAAATTGAGACATGAGGTTGTAAAATCAGTTATGGTGTTGGCATGTCTTGCTATGTCTGTAACATAGTGTATAAATCTATGGCACTTGAGTTACAATTTTGTTTTTCATGAACAAAATGCAGAGCACGTTTTATTTAATTGCATTGTGGAAGACACAGAAGCAGCTGAAGCTGTTCTGCTCAGGCTTTTCTTTATCAATCAAGATATTTGGATCATACAGACTTCTTTTTTCATTGACTGCAAATTTAGGTTAATTTTTCTGTGAACTATTTTTGCTTAACCAAAAGTTGCTGCTAATCTTAGCTGTTAGGCATACATGGTCAATCAGAAGTTTCTTCTTCTTCTCCCCTGGATTGATCCCTTGCTCTTCACTGATAAATAATGAATTTAAGGAATTTTTAGTGAGAGCACTTGGTCTGTGATACAAGTAGCACTTTCTGACTTGATGCTTGAGGTTACTGCAAAGTATGTTAGATTGATCCTCAGCTGACTTTAGTCAGAAAGTTAACTTTTTTCATTCTTACAGTATTTGTCTTTCTACGCTGCTTGTCATTAGCTGAAAACAGCGCTCTGTAGCGCTAACAAGACATTTCTAGGCTAGGTAGTCATCTGTTTGTGAAACTCAGAATCACGAAATAACAGCCAAAGTTAGTTTTCAGCACACTATAATAATCTCTCTATTTTTTATCACATATTTGAAATGTGTCAAGACAAGACACTTTCATAAACTCCTGATGTCACAAACTTTTCAGCTTTCCTCTGGCATAATAAGCATTCAAATATACTTCAAGAATATTTACATCTGACATTTTGGATGCTTCTGCAGACCACATTCTTCCCTCTGTGGAGACTTGCCTGTCGCTGCTGGCAGTTCAGAGAGCAAGAAGCTTGCTTGCAAGCTCAGTACAGCAGCCTGTCCTTGGCCTTACCAGGAGGGATGCTACTGCTGCTCACAGACCTGGCTCCAACAACGTGATGAACCTAAGCACTCCTTGGAAGGGAATTAAGCTTACCATTAGGCCCTCTTCATTTTGGTGCAGTTCAGTGCACCACTCTGAACTGATGCACTGTTTTGCTGTATTTTGTGATATGTGTAATTTGTGTGTGTGTACGCATGAGGATAAATATTTTTATGAAATGCAATGAAACTTCATGAAATGAATGACTCAGATGATTTAAAAAAAATCAGATGCATGGCACAGCTGATCTTACTAACGTGCAGTGTTGTTGTTCTGATTATTTTTAAATGCATTTGGTGCAACCTCTGAAAATGACAGGTTTTATCAGATACCTAGCCTATCTCCAATACCCGTGTTACATGTTGTGTCCCCAAATTATGTTCTGAAATATTTTTTGGAGGTGGAATACAATAGCCCTCAAAAGTTTTAACAGGTCGCTCTACATATACTATGTTATTTTAAAGACAATATCCATTTCAGTCAGTACATGGTGCTCTGATGCAGTGAGACCAAATTCAGATCATGCTGTTGAGTAGGACCACTGCCCATTTTATCTAGAAATTGCAAAATGTGGTGTGCATGAAGCAGGACTAGGAGACCATATCTGTCAAAGCTCCTGAGCACCACACTAAAAAAAATGGATTCTCTCCCTCCTCCTGCACCGCAGAGTTAGTTTACTGAAGGTGGGTGGCTTGCCTAACACAGACTATGCAGTTATTTCTGCTTCTGCATGCCATGGTTCTTGAGTTGTAAAAACACTCAGAAATGCAAGTGGATTTAGCATGCTATAGTTACCACTTTGTAAACTGGGACACTTCAAATCTAATGTTGAAACCAGTGAAATCTTTATTGCTCTTTCTGTACCTTTCTTATTGTTTGTCTATGCTCTGCCTCCAGTCTGTCTGGTGGGGAAAGCTGCTCCCCATGTCTTGGGAAGGTCAGTTAATGTTCGTGAAAAGACTTGGGTGCTGTGCTGCCCTACTGCTGTACTGGTGGTGAGCATCTCAGAAACACTCAGGAGGGAGCGTGTAATTCTATGTGGCAGTTTTTCAATGTTGTACAGTGAACAAAATCTATAGTCACACTCCAAAGAAGAAAATAGATTAGTTTCATTAGTAACCTGGCCTTGTACAGCCTGTAAAATTGTTGAGGAAGAGGTCCCATGGAAAAGGCACTATGCAGCCGTATCACAGAAAACATACAGAAAAGGGCCAAAAACAGGTTGCGCAAATGGTTTTTTTGACAGTACTTCTCAGGGGTTGACATTTTAGCCTTATTTGTGCTTTTGTAATGTCATGTATGCGCTAAGAATCAACTTTACTGCTTTAATAGTCATTGCTAAATGCAACTAGAAAACTTCTACTTTGTAACAGTGCAAAGGAAGTGTATTAGTAATCTTAGTTCAGTTTCATTGTTTAATTTCCTTTTACTTACTGTTTTGGAATTACATGATGAGTATGCTAGATTTAGCAGCTATGATGACAGTAATCCCAATTAAGATTTTTTTGTTTAAATTTTGTAATGTATTATGATGATGAAATTTAAAAGTGGCAGTCTTATTCAAGGCTTTTTATGCTAAAATGTCAAATCTTTGGTGTCTGACTTTAATGCTGAAATGTGGTTGCTGAAGCAGTTTTCTTCCCAGGCTTTATAGGTAGCCTTTTGTTAACTTTTTTATTTTTTTCAATTAGGAGTAATGGGTTGGTACTAAAAGTGTAGTCCCTAGGCTGGGATGGAATACTCTTTAAATAAACTATATGCTGGAAGTAGAACCTGGATCCTGTTTTACAGAACTCATGCCTGGCCAATTATTCCTTAATCTAAACTGGTACAGAAGAGTAATCCAATTAAATACATTTATTTTTAATTGTACCTGTTTAGTTGCACATGTTGCTGATTATCAGTGAAATTACTACTTTAATAACTTGCTAAAATAGTTTCACTAAATAATTTTCATATTGCATTAATTCATGTTCCAAGTTTTTTAAGAAATGCACACATTACAATCTAGATAGCGTCTTAATGAAAAAAGTTCCCGTGTTTTTTAATTGTTTTTGTTCATTTTTATTACTCTTCAGCAAATGATTGGCCTTGATCTTCTCTTGACCAGCATTTTGAACATCAGCTTTTCTCAATACTGACCTTCAGTAAAGGAGTACCAAACCCATCTTTGAGGAAGGATGTGTATTCTAACTTTTAAATAGTGACACATCTAGCCTAAGAGACACAATTAGATGTTAACCTACATCAGGCAAGACAATATTGCTGATATGAGCATTTAGGTGCCTTCAAACTTAAAGGTATCTGAGAAAGACATTGTGTATGTGGTGGAATCTACTAATGTTGCACGTAGGTAAAGTGATGTTCTCTTGGTGTAAGACTTAGAAAGAAAATCCTCATCCAGGTTTCACTGTGTGAGAGTGGGCAAGCAGTGTGGGAGGGTGAGGCCCGTTGGGCAGGTTTTGTGAAAACTTCAGTTTTCCTGCTGCAGTCATCCCCAAAGTTAGGTTTGGCTGTGAAACCAGAGCTGTCTAAAGCATGGATGGGTGACATTTCCCTTAACATGGTCTCTGTTTCTCAACTGTGAGCTGTAGAGAATACCTTTTAAGGAAATATAATCCCAGAATTTATTAAATTCCTGATGCTTGTTACAGGGCCATTTCTGTACCTCAGAGTTTTGTCACTGCATTAGACCCCCACCTCATCTTTGTTTTCTTGACGTCCCTGTAAGCAAGCTCCCACCCCCTCAATTCTGACTGTACCTCTTTGTCTCTTCTCTCTTCGTATCAGCATTACAGCAGATCACAAGACTGTCACTCCTTCTTAAAACTGAGCATTGCTGCCTGGTCCCTCCATGTGACTTTCTTGCTTGACTTCTCCACTCCCTGTTTTTGAGCAGTCTGGAAGGTTTTGTGGTCTGGTGATCTGTCGAGAGAACAGTCCTGTGAACACGTGGGAAGGATTTCAGGCCTAAAACTGCTCAGAACTTAGGTGGAGTATGAACAGAAACATAAAGCAACAAGATAGCTTCTTTATTTTCTAAGCTTTCTGGAAGCAGTTTCAAAAATCAGTTTCCAATTACACCTATATGAGTAGCTTAAACTAATTTATTCTAAGAATTTCTTAATATTAAAGTCTGTGTTGGCCTCCCTTTCTTTGCCTGTCTGATAAAGAGTTTATCTGAACAAATTCAAAGTTACAGCACTTCCTTTTGAGCATCTACTTTTATTGTTGCTGTCCCCTTTGCTGGTAAATGCTTTTATATGTTTCACCATGCAACTGATGACAATTAAAGCACAGGCTGCTCTGACCTTCACAATTTCCATCAAAGTTCCCAAATTGCTATACTTTCAGCTGTTTTTTCTACTGTTTAGTAACTCAGTATTTACATAAATTCTCTGCTTTCAGTGCCCTGCTAGCACCAGCTGCTGACAGAGGTCCACAAGAGCCCTGATGCGCACAACAGATAAAATATTTTGTCTCTTGTCCTCTCCTCCTACCTTCACATAGCAAATGACTTTCAGCAGTGGAAAATGCAGTGCACTCCTCCAACCAGCACTCTACTGTTTGCTGAGACAATGCAGCTGCACTAAAAGACTTCTTGTGTACACAGTATTCTGCATTTGTTTAGTTGCGGTACCAAGTAAAAAGGAGCATTATAGTCATTGTCAGAGCTTAAGCCTTGAACTCTTCTGTGCTGCATTTGTATTTCATTGGAAGGTTATTCAGCTGGCGGCACAGGAATGTTGCTGCTGCAGAGAGAACAGCTGTGAAGCATGAGGTACAAAAATGTTGGCAACGGCCTGCTGGTTGCCATCTCATTTCTAAAAAGAGATGAGAAACAAATTCAGCCCTAGAGATTTGCTTGGTCTCTTTCCCCTTTTCCTGAAGAGCATCAAGACAGAACACATGTTTGTGCTTCTTATGCTGAAGGCCCTCTGAGGCCATTTCTCAGGTTTGGGAACATAGATGGGGTAACAAGAGATCTCGGCTTCCTCTGCTTATGCTGGAAGGTCCTCCATGTTGTGAATAACATCATGCAGCATTGCTGGGGGCAGTGGTGTAAGATTAGACCAAAATGACCTTGTTTGGATTTAGTGAGAATGACAGTGGAAAAAATGCCCCACTGGCTCAATGAACAGGCAGGAAAAGGTGGTTCTTCACAGATGGATTGTGGATTCCAGTTAAAATTTGTATTTCATCTCTTACAGCCTTGTCCCTTTTGATTCTCAAAGGCGTGGAGAACATGACAGGCCCTCTTAGATCTTCTTCAAAACAACAAAGAAGAAGATAGTTAACTTTTAGAGTGGAATGTGCTCTGCAACCTAAGCATCAACTACAAGCAGTTTTTATTTCCCGGAATAGCCAACTTTTCCAGAAATCAGACTCTGGAAAAATGTGTAAAGAGCTTTGAAAGTGATAGAGGATATGCTGCTATCCTCATACTGATAACAGTCAACATTACATTTTAAAACATATTTTCTAATTCAGCTTAGTAAAATAAGACATTCTGTTTACTATGAAGGATAAAAAGGAAATTAAAAAGATTTCTCAATTTTTTTTGCTCTTTGCAATTGCTCCTTTCTTCTGCTAAGACTGAAAAATTAAGGATAAAACTGCCTAAATGATATACAGATCTGATACACAGGCATGACTGTTAGAAAGTCTATTTGGTTACAGAGTCTCCTTGGTTAGCAATGTCAGATATGTATTGACTTTTAAGCGTTTAATCATTTGGATTATGCTTGTCTTTTGTAAAAACAAAATTGCTCAGTTGAAGTCCAGTTATAAATAACAAAAGAGTGAGAAATCTCAGTCCTTTGTAAGAGGCCTGCTGCACTTGTTGGAATAAGATTCTTCTGTTAACTTCAGAATAATTACACAGACAACAAAACGGTGAAGTGTACTGCAAAATAGTATTCGTTGCTTTCATAGATCTTTATTCACGAGACAGTATGGCAATGTGAATGGTGTGATTACTTTGCAAAGGAAAGCAGAGCTTAAGGAGAAGAGCATAATGGCATTAACCAAAGGATGTGTTATTGAACATCTTAGAAGGAATCTGGCAGCTGAGGATGTGGAATGATGACTTAGAAGAGCTTTATCAGCTAACTTGTTTGACTGATGGCTAATTTATAACAGAGTGAATGCAAATAGTGTGCAACACAAAGGAAATGTTTTTTCCTCAGTGATTTAGGTCTTCGTTTTCCAGCACAAAGCATAATTCTTTAATAGCTTAGCAAAGAAATACAGCAAACCCGCATTCTTTGGAATGTGTGTCTCCCACAGCTCCTCCATGGCATTAGATTTTTGTGTGTGCGTCTGTCATATTTACTGGATGATAAAATGCTAGTGTTTGTATCCCATTTGAACAAGAAGCAACAGTTATTCCAGGAGATAGGTACTGATTTTATCCCTGTCCATGTTCATGCTGGTGCTCTCCTCAATTTAAAACAGAAGCAGGTTTGAAGTTCACTTGGGAATCACAGAAGGCTTCAAATCTTGCCAGGCTAAGCCTGAGGCCAGAACTGGGAGGAAATATGTTATTTCAGTAGCTCAGAACAAATAAGGTAAAAGGACTAATTAAAAATCATACCAGAAGTCTTATATAGCCTTAAGAACATCCTGTTGTCTTTACCATTGTTCTGCAATTCTTTCATTATTCATTTACTTGGTATGTTACACTTTATGTGGCTATGTACGCAGAAAAATGGGAGTTCAGATCATAACTGAATTTCTCAGTCTTTTGGCTGGTGTAATCTCTTCCCATTCTCCTTCCCCCACTTTCTGTCTTTTTCGCTCGTCTGTCTATGAATTACTGCCTTTGTTGTAACTAGTTTAGCTTTAACTTTAGTAGTGGAAGTGGGAACAGTCAGAAATTACTTCAGCATAAGTCAGGAACTTTTTATGATGGGCAGCAGCTAAGTTTCTTGGGAGCAGTAGGGTGAGCGTTTACTTCTATAGCCATACTTAGAGTTCATTATCCACTTAGCCTGCTGGAGGAACTGATCTGTTGTGAGGCAATAAACAGAATTGCCATTTAGATCTATAACTTTATAAATACATTTATATTTATCATTTGCCGTGATTTATAGATATGACTCGTACATTATCTGGACCTTCAGAGATCCTTTAGTGTCTGTTTAGTTAGTGTCTAAATACTTGATTTTAGGACCATATCTATAATTGTGTTATCCTCTTCCTTTCATAGCCAATTTTTTTATGTTTATGTGTAAAACTTAGGAAGATTTGCATCTAACTTGTATAATTAAAAAGTCAGGTACTAAATTCTGTCTGCATCATGCCGAAAATTAATTCCAGAGTCATCGCTAATGATAGGGGAATACTTCTTGCATGATTAGATAGCTTCAGGCACAGAGGAAAAACCCTTTAATTAGCTTGGAGAAGATAAGTTGGTGTATCTGAGTCATTGCAAGGTACTTGCTTTGACTATTATTTGTCTTAGGCTGCAGGTGCCACTAATGCAGGAAAAAAATTGTTGTGGAAAATGTAAGAAGTATTTTCCTCAAGAATAAATTATTTCCCTAATTCAAGTATTTTTTATGATAATATTTATGTATCTTAATATACATTTGAACATCAAAATTGCCTCTTTTAGTAGTGATGGCTAAACTGACTTCTGTTCATCTGTTCTCAAAATAGATGTCCTAGTTATGCCTATTACTTGATTGTTGACAATGGAACATGCCGATTTCAGATACAGTGTTGGCCATTGAGAGTAGCCTGCTAAGTTCTTTTATTTCAGTATATGCTTCCCACTGATTTTGTTTGCTTTATAACAAATGTTCTATTACCACAACAATAGCATTCTTCAGTCCTTGCAAGCTCTTAAAATTTGGACTGTTTTAGGAATACAAACAAACAGTGGCCTTTTAGGGCAGTTCTTTCTTTTAAAAGCAGTGCAAGAGCAAGGTAGGAATCCTCATCAATTTAGAGCCTGCTGACAAGTTTTTATACACTATTTAGAACATAAATCATTTGGAAATGTATCATTCAGAACCTATTGCCATGTAAAAGAATATATATCATTTATATGGGCTAGACGAGAAAAGCTCTGAAGGAAAGACACTGCCTTTGGAAAGGCTTGATTAGATAACTGAGCTTGCACTACAATGTTTTGTAAAATCAGTATGTGTAACAGCGAGATTTACAAATACCTTCAGCCAACCTTATGAGACTTGTTCTGTAACATTCTTAAGGTATTCTGGTAACACAGACATGCTGCTAGTCCTGTTTTTATCTATGCCTTTTTTTCCCCAATTTATTTAGTTATTGGTACAGTAAATGAGAGTGATAGCCGTACTTACTGTTTATGACCCTTATGTATATCATAGTTTACTTTTTGATTGTATTCTGTCTGAATACAGAAAGATAAATAGAGGCTGGTAAGAAGAGCAAAGAAGAGAGAAGGTAACGACCAATTTTAAGACACTGCTAGATCGAGTCCTTAAAGGGAGTTAACGGAAAATAGAAGAGCTTTAGAGACATTCCCTTCCTGGAATACACCCCCAACGCACTTGCTTTTCTGCCAAGGGCAGAGCACCCAAGATCCCAGCGGTGCTTTGGCCATCTGACCTGTGGATGGGCCTGCCTCCCAGAGGGTTTTGGGTAGAGGTCTGCTGAAGGGCCAGTGGCTCACCCCATGCTTAGGTGGTTTTCAGGCTCTCAAGCTGGGCATTGTTCTCTGTGACCAAATCTTGTCCTAATGAGAAACTCCCCTGATTACCTGGACATATAATAGTAGAAAAGAGAGCACAAGAAAGCAATCCCTGGGTGCTTGCTGTATTCTGGATCTGTTATTACTACAGTGACGTGAAAAGGTGATGGAAAGATCAGAAGAAATGCAGGATTTCGGGCAAAGGAATCTTGCCTGGTGTGGCATGAAGTTGATGTAAACAGCTGTGCTGTGCTCTCTTTGCACATCCAGTCTCCTGCGTTTATTAAGTTGACAGCAGTGCGTTGCCAAGCATTCTTGCTAAGGTACAGCATAAGCAGTGACAGAGGCAGAAGCTGCCAATATTTATTTTGCCAACTCCTGACCTTTTGGTGGCCTGTGTGATGTAGATCTGGTGCTTATTTGTCTAATATTGTACTGCTTTTAATGTAGCTTGGGAATCCTTCCTCCAGGCAATTCTGACGTGCTAGCAGCAACAGAATTAACGCTAGTCTGAGCAAGGCAAACAGGAACTGGAACAATTTCCTCAGGTGATTTTAGTATGCTCTGGGAAGTGTCTTGGCTCCCAACTAGGGCTCCGGATACTGGAAATCATACATCAAGCCACCATACATCACACAGACACATTGCAGGATCTTCAAATTACAGGCTACTTCTCCACTGTGCAGTGCCTCAGGCAGAAGCATCAGCATCCTGGGGTCATCCCTGCACCCTCAGGTCTTGACAGGCCCTGCTTCAACACTGTGCGACTACTGTTCAGAGGCTGGATTACTTAGTGTTCTGTATTTCATACCCAGTGAAGGGATGAGTTTTATTTACTGCCTCAAGAGCTGGTTATTCCATGTGTGGATAGATATATTCAGGGAGTTCTGAGAAAGACTTGCTCAATCACTACCCCTGCTCTACAAAGATTTGTTTCTTCTATCCAAGCAACAGGTTATCTTTAGTGATGAAGGGGAGGCCATACGAGGTATGCTTAAAGGACGTAAAAGATAATTTATTTTCTGATTTTTCTAATGTAGTGTGCAGTGAAAATTTTTTTAATGTAAAGTGTTGCACTTCCTCATTCTCTCTTTCAATATCACTTTTTTTAGGCCATCCTGAATAAAAATAACATGTTCTTCACAAATCTCAGAACAATGTGAACAAGAAATTTTTTGTTTTAGCTGCAGTCATCTTAGTGTATATTTGTATAATGCTTTAGTATCACAGTAATTTAATAGATACTTCAATTAAACAAAACCACCAAACAGGACGCTGTACTAATCTCTGTTAAGTGATATTGACCTAGGGAGAGTGCTGCTTATTAATTCCTTTATTGTTTTATCTCCTAAAAACCTTTGAAATCCTTACTTGTAGCTATAAAAGAAATAAATTTTTCTCTAGAACATAGTTGACAGAGAATATACTACGTTTTAATCTCATCAGGAAAAAAGTTTAAGTATTTATGCTCTCGATTTACTTTGATTAGTTTACTTTTAAATAGTGATACATAAAATGCTTTCCAGGACCTAAGTGACTTTACATTGGCGAACAATGGCAGTAGCCAAAGGAAAGAAATATGATCCTGAGATCCCTGTACTACCTGTAGTGGAAATTTATTTTGCAGCTAAAATCAACTAAAATTCTGAAAATTATGCCAAACTTTCTTGGGTCTTGCTAGCCCTCGTTTAATAAGAAATCCTTTTGTTTTAGTTTGAAACTGTTTTTCACTTTTCAGCAAACAACATACTGAAATGTTGGCATCTATTCTGGAATCGGTGTTGAAACGATTGATCATTTGTTCGTTTAGTACTGTTTTTTTTTTTTTTTTTTTTTGGTTACCATGAAGGAAATCTCTTTCTTAAAGCACCTGAAGGAGAAGCCATTCTAATACAGTTGCTTTCAGTAGAATCTCATTTTCTATATTCATTAGAATGGAAAATTTCAACTTTTGATTTGTTTTGGAAAAGAGCGGTACACTCAGATTTCTTCTGAATTTATGAAAACACAGCCAATTCTGTAGCAAACAAATTAGAGTTGAAGGTCAGAATGTCAATTCTGCAGGAGTTATGACATTTTTAAGAGAAGAATCTAACCAGCATTTAGAAAAATGTAGTGAGAGGAGTTAAGTCGATATGCTATGAAGACAGTATATAACTTGCCAAAATAAGGGAGCATTTCCTTTACATTAGCTTTAGTCTTTTTTTTTTTTAAGGTTTAAATCCGATTACATTACAATACTTTCGACTGAGAATGCAACATTTCAAAGGGAGTAATACTAAGGAGGAGGTTTAACTGTTACTTATATTTGATGCTGGGCAACCCAAGACTGCATTATTTTTCAGATGTTAGAAGAGATGTCTCTACTCTGTTGTACAAACATGAGACTTTCACTGGTCATTCAAAGACAGCTGGTAGCTGTGGGCCGAAACCTTTCTCCTACTTCCATAAACTCATCTTATGGTCATCACTACACTGATGTTTAAAGAGAGAAATCAAAGGAAAGTTATTCAGCTGTAACGTGGTGGAATGGTGTTAGGTGTTTTCTCTATTAGTGCGTGAAATCAGATACTGAAGAATAAGTTTGTTTTCTGTTGCATTGGTTTTGAAATTAAATTGCTATAGCTTATGCGCAGTGGTACATGTAATAAACTTCAAAACAAGGTCAGTAGATCATCAGGTAAGTAAAGATAGTATAGCTCATGTTTCTGTTACACTTTAAGGGCTAAAAATAGCATAAACTAAAGTACTTGGACTTTTATGAAATGCAGTGAGATCAAATGCATAAGATCTGTGATTCTCAGTTGTCCAAAGGCAGACTCTCCTTTCGCCTAGGGAACTGCTGATCAGTAAAACCAACTGGCAGAGAGCATTACGTGTTACAGAGTCTGAAACAACTGTTCTGCAGGGGAGCAGGGCTGAATTGCAAGGTATGTGATTTGAGACCCACTGAAGAGCAGGAAACTCCCGCTCCTGTATTTTGTGGAGGTGAATGGATGAACTAAAGAGTGCCCAGAGAACACCAAGGAAGCCAAACAATGCCATTATGCAACAAGCTGTGGTAACTTAGTTTTAGATGGTGGTGTATGCAAAAAACAGAAATGGACTTGCAGGATTGAATTCTCTTCAGATGTCAGACTCATTCTGTATGAAACAACAAATCTACTTCTTACTGGTTTAGGTCCCTGGTTCAGGGTCAGAGATAACACAGCCCAGATGTGAATGGTATGTAGCTGATATGTATAGGTTTGCGCATTGACTAAATTATAATGAAATATTCCTTTCAACTAACTAATGTGTAGTTAATGTTATTTGTCAGGATTGTACTGTCACATTGAGCACTGCATGCAGAAAATATACTTACCTTAGGATAGCTGCACCATTTTCCTGTCAGTGTTCAGCCTTCTCTTTTTTGCCTTTTCTCTTTTTCACTTCCGAAGGCCCATGCCTCAACTGAAACTGGCCTGCTCATCTTCTTCTGCAGATAATGCTCCATCCTTTTTATTCTATAAAGAAAATTTCTGTCAGTGAACAAGATGGAAATCTAACTTGTATTAATAATAAATGGAAGATTCTAAAGAAACCTTGACTAATTAAGATAATTGTAGGTAAGTCTGTTGTTACTGATAGCTAGATCTTGCGATTCTTTATAGGAAGGAAGCTAGCTTTGGAATTGGAATGCAGAAAAATTGAAGCTCTCCAGAAGTTTAGGTTTTCATGAAGTTTGTTATCACGATCACATCTTGCTGTGAACTTATATTTTTATTATGAATATATATGCACCAAGTGCAACTTGTTTTTGTTACTGCATCAATGTTCTTTTTAGATTTTATATTGTTCCTTTACCAGCAACCAATAGTACAGTGCTCATTATAATTTCAGTAATAAAGTTAGCTTGATATGCCAGGTCAGTTGTTAACAGATTTTTTTCTCCTTGTGTGATGTGCAGTGTGATTGGAGATGATATCATACACAAAGAAATGCATTTTTACATGTAAATAATTGCAGCTGCTTTGAAAGGTAGAAATTCAGAGTTCCATCAATCTAAGGAAGATGTGCAAAACCAGCACTCTGAACAATTTCTGCCATAACATAACCTGCCACTTGTGAAGAGTTGAAGCTTGTGCTTCCACATATTTGTTCTGTTTAGAGTAAATACATACTGAGCTGCTACCATCAGGATACAATGGATGTACAAGTCTCTATTGGTTTTGTTTGCAAGAAAAAGAATAAGAAATCCAAGGTGAAGCAAATGATGCGTTTCACCTGACTTATTATCAATATAGTTTGTATGTATTTTTGTTACATAAGCAGTAAAAGTGATTTTACTATTAGTGATGAACTTTTCTTCGTGTAGTTTTTAACAGCTTTACTGCTATTATTGGTGGCAAAACAAGTAAAAACAAAACAAAACATATTAATGTAAAATATTTTCTTATTGTTAAAAATAAAAGTAAATTCAAAATGTTATTTAAACTCCCAGAAAAATCAAAATATTACTTTTTTTTAGAGCTAGTGGTTTGGGGTTTTTGAAAAGAAAACAGATGTGCATTTTCAGAGCATTTGTCTGACATCAGAGAAAATACAGTGCAAAAAATATCACAAAGCTTGAGGAGAAATACCAGTTTCTTTGCTACCCGTTATGTGCTTCTTCTGGACTTAAAATTAAAATTTTAAAATAATTGTCTAAAATGACCACAAAGCAGTGATGGCACAGCTCAAACTATTTTTGTTTTCCTCAGATACTGTATCTTTGTTTTCACTCAAAACAAACAAAAACAAACAAACAAAAAAAACAAACACGCTTGCCAGAAATAGTTATAGGATGCACAGATTAAAATGACTGTCATGGGAACATTAGACAGTTCTTTGAAAGTTTATCACAATCTTGCTGTACTTCAGTTTCCCCCATCTGAATGACAAAAATGTGTTACTTTCCTACCTTTTAGAGGAGCCCTGAGAATGAAGCCGTGTCTAGCCAGAGGGCGTCACGGGTAGAGAGGCTGCACATGTAACTCTAAGATCATCTTTTGGTAACACACACGCAATTACAAAATCTGATTTTTGTTCTTACGTTCTGCACTTGACATTTCAGGTTTGAAACCCCCTTTTGTTTGTGGCAGGCTACGCAATACCCTTCAGGCGGCGGTAAGCTCCCCCTTTGGGGAAGCGGTACGACAAAATGGCTGCCCGGCGCTCCCTCATGGCTCAGCAACCAACGCGCTCCGCCTGCCTTGCTGCCTGCAGTCGTTTCCTCGTGGCAAAATCCCCTCTGCACGGGGGTCAGCCAGAGGGGGGGAGCTGCTGCCAGATGAGGTGGTAGTACATTAAGGTTTTTAGGGTGTCTACTACCACTTTTGTGGTGAAAATGGCGCGTCTCTACCCCCTTTAAATTTGTGGTGAAAATGGCTAAAGATCTGCAGCGTGGCACTTACCTGCAGAGGGCTCCGCTCTGGTTTCTCGTCAGCTGGCTGTGCGTTAGGGCAGACCGCTGCTCCTGTTCAGCTCTTCAGGTGGATCCACTCCGTGCCGCCTTCACACAGCTGAGGGGACAGCTGTGAGAGGCAGCTGCTGGTTAATTTGCAGGCTGAATCTCTTTGGGCGGCGAAATGTAACTTTCTTTTCCATCAGGCTGACTGGGCGGTCCGCAATTTTACTTCGGAAAAGGGAAAGGAGGCGAGGCGGCTGTGTGGCGTGTTCAGGAGCCGGTTCCTGCCGAAGGAGGGGAGGGGCGGGGGCGGGGGC
>VXAA01000342.1:114509-197455 GCA_013399115.1 Anseranas semipalmata | reverse complement strand
GAACATGGAATGTGATATCAAGCTTACGTTAATAGAGATACCGATTTGTTTGAATGTTCTCTCACATGATGTCTGTGACCCTTGATAATGGATGAAGACACTTCTTCAAAAAATACCAAGTAAAATGAAGGAGTCTTATGTTATATTTAGGTGTATGGTAACGTGTTTGGTAGAAGAGTGATTTATGTCCTATATGCTTGTTTGTTTAATGTTTATGCAAAAGCAAAACCCTATTTCTTACACAGATGCTACTCAGCATCTATATATGCAGCTGTCACGTTTCAGGGGATAAGAGTGTAAAAGTACCATAATGTTCCTACCCTGTCATACCATTTTTTTTCCAATGGAATTGCGGCCTCAAGAAAATGTGTGAATAAATAGATGTTTTTTATATATTAAAATGCTCATATTTTGGTCCTAGTGTGAAAATCAAGTGGACCGGAGTCACGTATCTACTACTGTGTGTGTAATGTGTTTAATTAAATTCTGGTAACTACAACATTAAGTATTGTCTGTGTTTATGAATTATAAAAAATAATAGAGTTATGGCCATGGTACACTAATGTATTTTTGAAATCATACACAAACACAAGTAACCATCAATCTGTTCATGCAGCAGTTCTTAGATTTATTGAGCCTACTTACTGAAAATGTTGAATGTACTTATGTTTTTTTACCATTAAAAAAAAAATCCTTTTTTAAATCAATGTTTTTATCACTTAGCTGTGCTTGTTTTGTTAGTGTTGTAGTCAAGTGATTTCAGAAAATACATATTTTGGAGTTTTTTCTCTGATGGCGACATCAAGGCTGTGGGGAGTTAGAGAAAATATGTTCAAAAGCATTAGTTATAAATCAAACTGATTCTTCATCTAGAAAGCTTTGGTTTATGAATGTCAAAATAACTAAAAATTTTGCTGTAATGTATTTCAAATATGGGAATTCAAAAAAATGAAAATGAAACATACTGTGTACTCAAGGTAAAATCTTGATGTAGTAGTAATCAACAGTGTTTTCTAGGAAGATGGGAATGTATTTCAGCAGATATATTTGGAGCAGATGGTGTTCAGCTGGTTGACAGAGGGACCAGAAGAAAAGGTAAGAAAAAATTGTCAGAGGAAAACTGTGTTTTCAATTAGATCTTTTTTTCCTTCTTTAGCTTAACAAAACAAAGATGCACATCAAGACTTCACATGGAGAACTGTTAACCAGATAAAACTGATAAACTGATCAGGTAGTGTAACTAGTATGGTATAATATTAAATAAAGTTAGTGTAATAGTTTGAAATAGGAGTCTCCAGAGATATAAAAAAATGTGTTGTATCTTTTGTTATGCATGTATAAAAAGTAGTTCTACTATCTTGACTAAATTTATTGTTCTTTATTGATTACCTCATTCTGTTGGAGGACATTTCTGGCAGTAAAGTAGTAGAGCTGTCACATCTGTCATGATGCGTCAGAGATCTGTCAGGTCGATGACTTTTTTTTGAACTTTGCTGTTTCAGAAAAATGTGGCTGAGCATTATAGTCAGAAGTTTGACATTTTCAAGATGAAAATCAATCTCCTTTCATGCAGTGTTTCTCAAACAAAACTTGTGCTGTGATTGCGCAAGTAATGGTTTAACAGGTTTGGGGGTGCACCACGGGCACCGCATAATTTGGGTAATAGACTTGGTGTATTCTGTCATGAATATAAATTACAGAAGCAAAGACGTAAGAGCTACACTCAAGGCAGATGGCAAATCAAACTTTGATCTGCTGTTGTCATGAATATGAACATAAAGATATGGGTTTGCCTTTCATTTTGAAGTTAGGGACTAACAAGGTAAAATTTAAATGCAGGCTGTTGCAAACAAGTATATCATATGTGGAAGGAAAGGACAGAAGGAAGAGCTGTTAAAATCGATTGCTTAAAAATTGGATAAACAATTAAACGTCCTAAATTTATCGGAGGGGAGGCTAGATGAAGCACTTTTGAAATTGATGGACATTCCTTTTGAAAACGAATGTCAAAAGCAGTCAAATGCTTTATTTAATAATAAAACACCTTATAAGAAGAGGAACTTTGTGCCAACACAGGTAATTGTCAATTTGGTTAGTATTTGGACTGCTGCTTATATGATACGTAGTTACTAGAGACAGGCCACAAATAAAGACAGTGATTGTTAATATGAATATCTACAGACAGCAGAAATTAAAGGAGGAGAGCAACGAGGAGCCGTAAACAGTCAAGCACCAATAGTAAGGTGCTAGGAGAGCTATATTAAATTTTTTTTTATGTGGGTTGCCACCCTGGGAAAATGCTTGGAAATAATTAACGAAGTAGTGGTCTTGCTCTGTTATTAATCCCATTCAGCGAATAGTCATCAAAACAGGTGAGTAAATGTTCTGATTCTTAGTTTTCCCCTTCCAATAGACACAACAAAGGAAATCGCCTAGTAGTAGCTATTTTTGTTTGGAGTGTAACTACGTGGGATGAAGAACCACATCCATATGTATATGTATGTATTTGATGATTTTCAGCTCTCTTTATTTTGGTAGAACTGTACCTTTGGTACAGACGCATGGTATAATTAAAAGAATATTAAGATGCTCAAGTACCATTAAGAAAAAGAACGGTGAAGAAAGCAATAAAGCATAACAGTTAAAGGTAGAGGTCAGATGTACTATAATGAGTCATAGTTACAGCTATGAATTGAGTGAATGTTCTTCATTTGTAAAAATAAAAAGTCTATATGGATGTTGAATATAATTGAAAATGTCAGTTGAAATCAAGGTGTATTTAAATTTACATAAATAATTTTAAAATGAGCATCCGAAATGGACATTTTTGGCAGAGGCAGGCACAAATGTGGTACAGTATTCTAAATTTTGAAAAATAAAATTAATCCACTTGGATTAAAGGATGTCATTCGCAGAATGCGTTTTGTTTAGGTAAAATGCGAAGACCTGTATGTAGACCTGTTGCTGTATAGCTATACTGATTTTATGTTGAGAAACGTGCTTTTACCTACCTGCTTACCTTACAAAGCTACGGAAGTTTTGTTTAAATATTTTTAAAAATAAATTCAAGATAATTGGCCATTCTAAAAGATGCATATGGAAGGTAATAGAGGTTTTTTGGGTTTTGATTTGTTTCTCAAAAACTTTAGAAAGCCTTTTTAGTACATTATCTGGTATTGTTGTAACAGTACCTATTTAAATCAGAAGTTTCCAACCTGGTAGTTTTTCATTTTAGTCCCTGCAATACGCACTAATTTTCCACAGATGATAATTTGTCAGCCTCAGAATAGTGGCTCATTTTGTTAATGAATTTAGCAATGCATGAGATGTGTAATTAGAGAAAGAATGGTTTTGTATCTTTAAGTTCCTAACAGTTAATTGTTCCATTTAGGACAACAGTAAAACTCCTTACAGCACTTATATCATCTTAGGTTTAAGTATGATGACATCCAAGTTCAGCTGGTAATTTCTCATTGCTATAGTTAATAATAAAAAGAAGCTAGAGAAAAACAGTTATTGGCTATTTCTAAGCTAAAGGCATTGAGAGCTGAAAAAAAAATCCATTCCAGAGTAGATACCATTAACACAGATTGCCTTCAGCACATTAAGCCTCATCACTGAGAGGAGGTTTTAAACAAGTGTTTGTTTCTAAAAGCTGTGGAAGCTAAAGAATTAAAAGCCACCTTGGTTTTAAAAGCATGTTTTCTGAACCTTAATAAAATGACACTTTGTCTTAATTTTGTGTCTCCATTCATGTGGGAAATAAGGGGACTAGTTTCTTACTGCAGAACTTTGGTTTTTCAAGCTTCAGGCTCAATTTGGCAGACTATATTGCTTGAATTAATTTATAAATGAATTACTTGTTTTTAAAGTACAACTGATACCAACTTGCACAAAAATGCTTACCATATGAACATATTTCTCATTTTTATGTAATTATATGATGGTTGCTCTTGTCAAGATGCGTATTTGCTCAGAAACTTAATGCTAATTTGTTACTGAGTTTCTCAAACTGCAGTGTGTCATTGTTGAGTACAACTTAGAATGGCCTTTCTTCTCTAGTACCATAAGTTGCAAGTTTGATACTATTTTGGGCTAGAATGATCCCAGACATCCTTTAACAGTTGTGCATATATACTGACAGTAGCAAGACTGGATGAAGATGAGGTCGTTAAAATGGCTGATTTCTTTATTGTCATTTAATTGATATGAAATGACATTTTCAAGTGAGGCATTGGTGCTGTCAGCATGAGGGATGTTTTTATGGGATTGCAGGCTTGGAGGGGATCTTTTGCTATTCTGCAGAGTCACTGGCTGGTCCGAGCAGAAGTCAGGTTGGGAGAAGGAGTCACATTCAGCACACAAATTAACTTTGAAATAAGGCGTGAAATGAGACTTCAAACTTGTGATTGCTGTGTGTTGCATCTGTAGGCTCATGCTTTGAGCCGAAATACTGCCTGTTGAAATCATACGGTTTGTGGCTGCTGAAGTCATTTTACAGTGCTAGCCATCGTATGTTGCAAAAGTGACATCAGTATTGTTAAGTCATGTTTTGTGTGCCATGTGATGCTTCAACTTTGCTTAATGCTCAAGGTAAACATGGATGCGTTTGTTCCCCATGTATGTAATGCACTTAAGATGCTGTGGAGTGCCATACTTATATCCCAAACTCAGAGCTTTTAAGGGCATCTGTATAGGCCTTCTCATGACAGTGATTTTTTTCACAGAAGACCGAAATGCTTTTAAATAGTAAATAAAAGCAGGTTTCGATAGAAAGAAGCCAAAATGTTTATCTTTTTAAATAGAGAAGACTCAAAGTGTTAGAACAGAAGTATGGGGGGTTTCTAAGCACCTTTCATCCTAAGATCGGTCCTTTGATTTCGGCCAGTGCAATAATTTACTGAGCAAGCATTGCTCAGTCCCTGTGTTTTCCTTTGGGGTTTCGTGCCATCATCTACAAAGCCTGACTGTCTGCACCCTGCTCCACTCAGCACTCTCTTGTGTGGGGAAAAAAAAAGAAGTGAAACAGCAACAGAATTCCTGGTACTGCTCATCAAAGATAGAAAAAGGGGTAAAGACTAAGTAAGACTGGACATGTCACCCTGTTTAGACACTGCATCTTCAAAGAGCAAGCATTAGGGCTGACTGCAGAATTGCTATTCAGAATTTCCTATTCTTTTGTTTTGGCCAGTGTTTGCCCTCCGGCCCCAGTTCCTCTTGCATCCCACACCAGTCAGTTGAATAATATGTAGAGTCAGGAGAAGTAAAGGTCCCTGACAATCTGTGCCATAAAACTTCTTCTCAAATTGCTGAATCATAATTAGCAAGTTCAGAAGAGATTGCCATTAAGATGATATGTTTAATGTGTAGATAAATAAATGCACAAACCTATTCCACATCTGGTGTTCATTTGGATACCAAAAGTAAAATGACGATGTTCAAAATTGATTTCAGCTTTTGCATTAGTAAGCTAATTGGAATATTCTGAACATAGTTGATCGTAATTTCTTCTGATATTTCTTTTGACGTTTATGGGTTGAGAGATCATTTTTGTGATGTGGAAATTAATGTTTGCCACACTTTGACATTACGATCAGAACTCTCTGTTTCCCAATATGTCCGTGGCAGAGGTGAAAAAGAGATGCTAGTGTCAAACCGGGAACTAGTAGTGGTTGCATCACATAGACTGTCTATCAGTAGTAGATACTTCTGCCTGCATGCTGAAGCTGTGGTCCCCAAGCCCTAATCTGGGATAAGACATAGAAGAAAGCCATGGGATAGGCAGTTGTTTTGGCTGTTTGGTTTGATTTGTGTTGCTTAGTTAGGGGGATTTGGATTTTTCGTTGTCAGTGTTAATAGTTGAGTTTATTCAATTGAAAATGAAATGTTAAGGTGTCAGGACTGCCATCATCCTCCTGCACGTTTCTTTTAACTAGTAGGGTGTAATTAATTTAAGCTGGAAGGTACTAACAGCTCCGAGTGAGAACACTTCAATGTTAGGGCAGACCTCAGTGCCAAGTGATACGAAGTATGCCATGGGTTTGTGTTGGGTGGAGAGAAGAACAGAACGGTTTAGCCAGTTAGCTGGCTGAGTAATAGGAACCGCTAACCAACACGGTCGTTTAAGAAGAGCAACTTCTGTATTAATAACAGCACCACTTCCTGTGAGGCTTGACTGACAGTGGGGTCTAGGACTTTGGTTGCAGGTTTAAGAGGGTAACCGGAGACACAAGTTGAGAAGGAATCTGGCAGAGTAATGGTGGGGTGGCAGAACTCCTTGAGAGTTCTCAAGGACCTTATTGAGGAAACAGCATTGGAAATTGTAAGGAAGCTGATGACAGTTTTTTCTTGGAGCAGCATTTGTGTGCCTTTGAGGACTGTAAGCAGACTGCTATCAGAGAGGGATGTTTATCATGAATTTTTTTCTTGTGGAAGTAACCAGGGATGTGCCTCAGATTGGTTTACTGGTTACAGTAGCACTTAACTTCGAGGTGAGCTTTCTAGTTAAGTTGTTTTTATGTGATAAAATAGGCCTTCTGGTTGAACGCCATCGCTGTGCATTTGATGTTCTCCAGTTCCTCAGTCACATCTGTTTTGTTCAGGACATAAACTAAAAATGATACATACACAGCTTTTCTCTCCAAAATTATAACCCCCATGAAATCCAGACATGTACAACCAGAACACTTTGTTTTGGTATCATCTTGGATAAAATTACGTGAATTACTCATATTCATGTATTCACTTCAATAATGAAACACAGTACAGCTTTTCGCATCCTGTATTGACTTGCTGGCAGAGATCTGTAGCGTAGAGCAATCGTTTGCTCTCAAATGTCGCTTGAAGTTCAGTTAGGAGAGTGCTACCATGGATGTGTAGGCCAGTACGGTCCCTGTGCTGCTCTGCCAGGGAATTTGCTATCAGTTGCAAAAAGGGTGGAGTGTTCCCCCCAGATGTTCCCAGCCTCGTATACTTTAATTTATTTAATTGGAATAAAGTTTTTGCAACAATATTATCTTAAGGAAAATACTAGAGCTATGGAAAAGGACATGTTTTCTGTTTCCATCAGTGATGTTTCAGAACAGAAGTGGTGGATCACTGTGAACATCCCAGAGCTTCACTGCATTATTAGCCTGTTTTTGATGAACGTTGGAGTAGAATGGTAAAATGGGGAAACTACGTGCAGTATCACCGTTTCCGTGGTAATGATGAGTTTGGTATTCAGAACTGAAAACAACTGTTGTTTTTCTGAAAACAGTTTTGGAAATGAAATTAATGGTAAAATACTAATATGAATGTTCATGTGTTTTCATACCCCACTTCCTGGGGTATTGTCAGGTTTACATCTCAATCACCTCTTCATTTTGCTCAATTTTTCTTTAATCTAGGGTTCAATTTTGCCAGGGAAAAGGAGGTGGAACAAATTGCCTCTTTTTTTACATGTCCCCAGTTATCTGAGCAGGGTATGTAGTTCATTTCTTTTCTGGGGGCTATCATGCATATCCTGCATGAACGGTATTGTCCATTTAATTACCTACTGACTGGTTTCATGGAGTGGTAGATACCCATTTCCTTTTATAATGTAATGGGCTTGCATTTTTAAACCTGTAAAAAACAAACAAAAAATACCAAAACAAAAAAAAAACACTTCTATGTATGCAGTGTTTCTGATTCCTTCAGGATTGCAAGAACATGGCATGAAAGCATAAGTCTGTCTCCCTCTAGTCATCTTGAAATTGTATGCAAACTTTGTATTTTATGCAATTCAAACAACAATTAGATTTTGGTTATTTTTGATTAAATAAAGTAAGCAATGGGTTCACATCTTAAGGTTTATTTTACAATGGATAGAGATTGGCATTTAGTATTAAAAACACGTCAACATTTGTTGTACTACAATATCTCAGTCTGACAAATATATTTTTAACATTTATATTTACTATTTAACCCATATTTAGCTTTTCCTGCTTTGTTATCTACGTGCTAGTCCATTAATAGAATGCAAGCTCTTATAAAACCCGACATCAGTTCAGCTGATGCATATGCATTGCAAAATATTTATTCCTTGTTTAGTTGCTTACTCAATTATAAACAGGAAGCTTGATCCTAAAACCTTGGTGGAAGCCATACTCAGGCCCTTGATCAGCAGTGGTTTGCTGTTAGTTGCCTAAAATGTGTTGTGCAGGAGCATTGCCATTTTAATAAAAGTGAGGAATTTGCAAATTGGACTTACTCTCAGTGTTCTACAATGACAGCTATAGGTTAGCATAGAGATGATTTCATTTAAAAACATTCCCTCAGCTGTGTCCCATTGTGTATTTCTGAGCTGACAGACAATGGGTAGAGTGCTGTGTTTGTACTCAGTTTTGAACAATATTAATTGTACAAATTGTACGAGCACAGGGAAGACTACTGCAAGCTGGGCTAGTCCAACATACTTGGATGTTACCCAGTAGCTACAGTATTTACAAGAAAACAAATTGCTTTTCCTGTGAGGAAATAGATATATGAAAGGTGTATTTGAAAGTCAGAATTCTCTGAATAAAACGTCTTAACTCCTGCAGACATATATCATACCTAAGGTGAATTTGCAGACAAACCCAGTAAAAAAGATGTATGAAACCTAAACCCTAAGGTGGTTGAGCTGTTGGGTGAAACTTAGATTTCCTTCATTGCACTTTCTTGCAATAGATAGTCAGAACTTGTCCCGAGAGTATAAACTCTCAGCTTCCCTGTCCTAATATCTTAGAGAAGGACTTAAAAACTCAATTTTGTCCCAGCTCTTCTAAATGACAAACAAGAACAATAACTTTTTCAATGTCTGTGATGTGATGTGAAACTTTCTGCATCTCCTTGGCCTCAGCTTGCGTACATCCGCATCCATGGTATCAGAGACAGAGAAAGGACCTCATCCCTGACATTTGTGTTGCATCATATGCCTGGGCAATAACTGTGCATTTGATTGAATTTTCGTTTTTGGCCATCTGATGTTGACTGTGTGTGAAACTGTAAAGAATGTGTGCACTAGGGTAGCCGACCCATTCTCCTATTTTCTCCAATGTAGACCAATTTCCTAGCCTAAGAAGCAAAAGGTAATAAATAGAAGGCTAAAGCTTTACCAGTACTGAATCTGTATGACTCCCAAGTGACCCTAGTGATCAGGCTACTGGAAACACTCCTTTTGTGAACAAGCATTTACTTCAATGCTAATGTTATACATTTTTTTCGTGAAGACCCTTTTTAAATTTTGATTTTTTTTGAACATTTTGCTTCATGTTTAAAGCTAAACTTCAAGTGAGTATGACAGCATTTCATGTAATTTTACATTTGTCATGTCTTGTTTGCATTTTGACTTGTATCAGACACAAAACTATTGAAAACTTAGCAAAAATGTTTATCTTCCACACAGCATTTTGTAAAGGAGTGAAGAGAGTAGTCAAACAAAAGTTGTTGCAGTAATAATTTTCTTCTTTCCAATTTGCTGCTGCTTTAGGTATACTAGATTTAAATTGTTCTCTTCATTGCTAGTATAATATTTGATGTATTTTCAGGTCTACTTGGGCCTTTCATTTATTCTCACATCATTTTTTAATGAGTCCTCTACTCTAGGTGGCATATAAGCAGTGCTGTAAACCTAGTCTGTTTACCACAAGTATAACAGGACACAAATTGTGTATGTAGAGTACCTAGTTTGGTGATCTGTTGAAAACTTCATTCAGCCAATCCACATGTGAGAGCATTCAGTAGTTGGAATGATGACCCTATAAATTGCAAAATCTTAAACTATTTTCAGAGTACGTTATCTGCTTTTTCTGTGTAGGAAAACATCTGTATCTTTAATCAAACTACAACTTACCTTTTGGTGTAAGCAAATAACTTACCAGAAAATAAGATGGGGATTGTAGATAAGGTTATTTAAAAAAAAACCTATTCAGCAATAGCCAAGTAAATGTTTACTTTCATCATGTTAAACCTGACAATAGTTGGACTTACAGATGAGGACAAGTGGACACTTTCCAAGACAAAGAAAAATCATTCAGAAAAAATTAGTAGTGTATACAAGCATGTGGTGTTGGCATACAAACGTAGACTGACGCAATTATCAAATAATGAAAATAACAGAAATGGGACAAAAATCATCCCAAAAAAGCTAGCATTGATGAAAATTTTGTTGATAAGAGCTTTCTCCAGTTCATGGAGTTGTCTGTGGGTGAAACACAGAACTCCAGTACTTAAATATCTAAAAATAATGAGGAGGAGAAATAGCTGGTACCCAACTAGCTAACTTCTTTTTCTTCTTCTGTAGAATAGGGGTAATGCAGCTGAAAGTGTTTAAACCCCAAACTGAAAATGTAGGTAGGAAGGGTAAAGTGCAAGTAATGTTTATTGAGGTATGGTTAGTGAGTTCATTAACGATTTACCCTACACATAGTCTTTGGATACACTATTAAAGAGTGAAGTGTTAGCTAGTGACAACACCTTAAAAAACACAGCAGTTTCCATAAAGAAGCAAAAATGTGTCTTTATCTACTCAAGATTTACAAGAAGTGAAATAGAGACATTTATGAAACAGACGTAGCTATATCTGATGTGTAGAATTTTGGGGTGGAACCAGGGCTTTAAAGGTAAGTGACTCCTCCTTCCTGATGAACAGTAGTGTGATCTTACAGAGGAGAAGTGGTAGCCTCGAATGTTCATTTTGCAGGATTTCTCCAAAATTGACTTGGATTTGCAAGTCATAGCTGCTCCTATGCTCTCATGTTATAAGCAGTGCCAAATTAATGCAGTTTGTATACAGCAATGCATTTCAAATATAAAACTGTAAAGCAAAAAAATCAATTTGAAAATCTGACACCCATCTGCTGCGTATATAATTATGAACTGAATTATATGCACACGTATATTTTATTGTTGTGTGTGTGTGTATATATATATATATATGTAAACTCAGCCTATGCTTGCTTACATCACCTTTCTAGTGGAAGGCTATATAGATTAAAGGGTTGTATACAAATCAATTTTAAAAGAGAAAACTAAATGCCTTCTTCAGGTAGAAAGTGTATTTAGGTAGAAACTGTAACCGATAGCACCTAATATGTTTTGTGTTCAGTAAAGTCTACTGAAATAGTAGATTATAATCTGTTATATCAGTCTGTGGTAGAAGGATAAGAAATTGTTAAATGACTGGTAATACAACAAAGTTTTAGGAGTAAAATAGCTTGACCCCAAGAAGATACTGAGTAGGTTTAACTCTTGGTAACAAGGAACAAGTGAGTTGCTTGTGTATGTCCATATTGCAAATGTTGTAAAGGTGACTCAAACCTAATTAGTACAGTCTGCACTGACCAGGGAGGGGAAAAAAGGAAAAAAACAAAACAAAACAAAAGAAAAAAACCAGAAAAAGGATTATCTGCTGGTAGGTTAATACACTGAATAATTTAGTTCTCGCATGTCTTCGTGAATGACCTTTGCAGCTGCTGTCAGGACCCAGGGCACATTCTCCTTCTAGGAGTTTAATTTGCAAAGTGGGAGAGTTCAGCTGGCTGGGTCCGAGGTCAGCGCCGCGGCTGGGAAGAGCTGTTGTGAAGGAAGCTGGAAGCGAGGGCCTGCCCCTCCTTTCCCTCAGGGACTGCTTTTCAGCTGGGGCTGAGCCAGTGCCCACGCTTGTGCTGCTTCCCAGCCCTGTGTGTGCCTGGTCTCCTTCCTTCATGGGTCTGACCCATGCGCACCGGCACCTTATTTTATAGAAATACTGCACTCTCAAATGTTAATTCTCCTTAAATTTTACAATATCAAATGTGGCTGTACAACCAGTTCTGTATTTTGACTTTACACTATGTTTTAGTTGCGTCTTTATGGGTCTTAAATCTATTTAAATGTAGTAAAACATCAGCATAAAAACATGTGAATCTTACAGTAGCCATTAAAAACATTGAAAAAGAGAGAAGTTAGTTTAGTAGTATAAATTACTATTCTAATCTAATAAGTCCAGTTTATGCTCATGCATGCATCATCTGTCTCCTCCTCTTTCTTTGTCTATAGTTTTTTAATTTTTATCTGGAAAATTTATTTTATACAATCTGTGCTACATTTCCCTTTATTGTCTCATGGCACATAACTAATTATCCGTGGGTGTAGACATCATTGTGACTCAGCATTATTAAGTCAGAAAATTTTAGATATCTGAGGGTATTTTGCTTATTAAAGAGCCCCGTTATAAAGCAAATAAAAATGATTACAGGAGTCTGTGAGGATGCAAAGAAGTGAAAGTGACAAGTATCTAGCCTTTTGTGATAAATCTTGAAAATGACTGGAAATAGTTTAAAAGTCAGAAACCCATTAAAATGGCTATTTACTGGGGCTTATGATTTTGGAGACCTGACTCCTGATTTCCAAATGTTAGTATTACAGCATCAGAAGGAGTTGGAAGTAATAAGTACCTGCATCATGTAAACAACTTTCATTAATTTTTATTAGCTGGCTATTTAGTGTGACTTACCTTCTTCACTACTTAATTTGACCTATTTTAGTTCTAATATCTTTTTCTGACTCTATAACGTTCTTTCCTTTTCTTTACTTGGATTCTAGCTCTTGTCCCCATTTAATCTTTCTACCTGATTGTCTCGTTACCACAGATTGACAATTTGTGGCTTTTTTGTCCTTTTTTTCTGTTTTTTAATTTATTTTAACTTGCACAGAGACAACTTCTGAGTATTAACTGTAACTTACTGATGGCAAATGTTCTGGAGAGAAACACAGCCTTAATTTTAGTGGTCCTCCACTGTTCAGTCCTATTAACAGGGTCTGTATTGTATTAAATCTCACACAAGTGATGCATATGTACATAGAAAACAATGTGTTAAGGTTTGGGGATATATGTTGCTAAAGCAAAATTGGCTCTACAAGGCATACATTGTTAAAACAGTAATCTAACATAAATTAGGAATTAAGGTAGAGAAAGAAATTGTGTTCTGAACTGTCCTAAACCCTCAAGTCTACAGAAGATGTCCTTTCTCCTCTGATGAATGATGAACAGTCTCAGCACTGCTCTGCTTTATAGTGCAATCATGGCAATGTAGCAGGTTTGGTATGCAGTGGCCTTTTCTTGCTTGTCTCAGTGTCAGATGGATGAGGTCTAGATGTGACTGCTGTGTTATGCAAGGCATTGCCGAAATCTCATGAACTCTTAGTTAAGAGTGTTCAGGAAGCTATAAAGGCATCCTGGAAACACTAGCACAGTACCCAGTGGCATAGGCCAGGGAAATGCAAAATCTGTCCAGTGCTGGGAGAGATTGTGTAATAGTTTTAGGGCATCATGAATGCTTATTATAATCCATCAAAGATGCTGATGTTTTGCACATTAGTCTTGTCTGAAGCATTTGAAAATCCTTAGTCTAAAACTAACAATCCAACTATGAGCTTATCTGCTGTAAGGCTTCCTTAGTCTGCAAAATTGTTTCTGATAGGTGAGATTTGTGTTGTGAACTGGAAGGATTTTGAGATTTTTACTGCTTATACAGAAAGGGGAAGAAAGAATGGGAAATTCCTGGCACAGAAGAAAATCTTCAGAAAGTAGTTAACAGGAGAATGTGGATGATTATTATACTGAAAGCCTTCCATTACCTTTAAACATCACTTTTGCACTTGGTTCAATAGCAAAATAATTAGTACTTAGCAGTGACCGTACAGGAGGACTAGTATACTGAAAAATTGTATCTGTAACTTCGTCGAAATTACTCATATTTTGATAATGCATGCTCATTTATGTGATGACCTTTTAAGGTCTTTGTAGTACTGTTCATAAGGGACAGGTTTTTTAATTCTGAAAGTCATTTGGGGCATCATGAACTATGAGAACCACCTAGTAGGCTGATGGGGGAGGTAGCCTTGGTGACTAGGAGATCAAGGCTGTTCCAGGCCTTCTAAATACAAATATTATGCATGATTCACTCTATGAATAGGAAAGCACTGCTTCTGAAAGAGCTTCAGGAGCAACCTCCGCTTTTCTCAGTATTCTTGTGTCCTTAAGTAAGCACATAGACTGTCAGGCTCTTAGACTTTGCTGTGGTCTTCCGTAGATGCAGCTTCATGGAGTTCAAAGTTGTCGGCCTTCATTGATACTGAGTGTCTTCCAGAGAAAAGTTAGCAGTCACAGAGAAATACTAATAATAGAAGTACCCCAGATGACCACAGAACCTGGACTGTAGTGATTGTTGTGTGTTCTTAAAGTAGAAAAGTATTAGGAATACAATTCTAGTGTTCATTAAATTGTATTGTAGTAAATGTTAAAATGTTTTTTCTTTTCCTTAATGGCTCCTAGTTTCATATAGTTATGTGTGAACCACAGCTTTCATTAAAATCACATCTGCAAGCATCATAGTTGCACAGAAAAGCATAGCAAAGCTTAAAAAAATGTTAACTCAAAAGGCTTAGCAGAATGGCAATAAAAAAATCCCAATTTATTTTTACTTAGCTGAGGATTTTCACTTCTTTTTTCTTTTGGTGATCTGTCACATGAGATTTGAACATGTGGAGTTAGTAGTACAAAGGCAGTGGAGGAAGACTGAGAACATGCAAAGGGGGAAAAAGTTTAAATCAGAATATATGGTGAAAGTTCCACTGACTACAGTTAGGGAAAAGATAAAATATATATAGCTGAAGTGCAGCCAACCTGTACTGCTTCAGAGACCAGTTGTCCAAAAAAAAAAAAAAAAAAAAAACCAAAAAAAAAAAAAAAAAAANACACGAAGCAGAGCTTGAGAAGCTTCATGCAAAAAAATGTAGCAGTTTACAAAATGAAAAATGAACAAAAAACTGCTATTATTGATTGTACCTTGCTTTGAATCACAGGCTGCAGATGACTCATTGTTTTGAGAAGTTGACAAAACGTGGAAGAAAGTTTTGAGGAGATAAAAGGGTGTTTTTTTCTTTTGCGTTAAGAAAATTAAAAATTGTCAGAAGTGTTTTTTCCTGTGTTAACAAACAGGGAAAGGGAGGCAGTAATGTAGTTCATCAGACAGATCCTTCTAATTAAAAGTTGTTTGCATTGAGTTTGCAACGGTAATGGATGCCATCATTGGTGGTCTTAACCAATGGCCTAAGTTGCTTCTGGGAGAAAAAACAGTGTTAAAATATATCTTTGTATGCAAAAGAGTAATAGAAATGGGGTCTGCACTTTAATAATAGAAGTAGAGGCACGCACTTTAAATAGCAGTTGAGCAGGTTAAAGCTTTAGAAGAATAATGTTAGAATGAAATGAAAGAGCTTGTGATTATTTTAGATGGTTTGACAAAAATGTCAGCTCAGTGTTCATTAGCTATCAAAAATGTAGACAATGTCAGTTTTGTTTTTTGGGGGGAAGGTGGGGGGTGAAAAAGTAACCAGAGTGCATCCCTGCTGACTCCATGGGATTAGGGAAGGTTCACAGAAGTGGGGATAATCAAAGCCATAGAATGACTTCTGTGTAGAGAGCAATTAAGACTCTGGCCCTTTGTGCTGGAGAAGTGGCAATATGATGTGTGTACAATAGAAGTTAGTAAATTATGAGTAGCAGAAAGAAGATGTATAGGGAGTTGTTATTGCCTGTGTCTTAAAAGGCTTGCAGATTCAAAAACCAAAGGTGGTTCTGGATGCAGTGGGCTGTGGCGTTGCTGGCTTAATTCGTGGAGGTGTAAGTAAAGTTAAATACCTAGAAGCTGTTTCCAGCCCCTAGCAGCAAACTGTTGGAAGCCGGGAGTTTATGTAGGTGAAACGGGAGTTTTTCAGTGAAGGAATTCTTGCCTTACAAACTGTGGTCAGAAACCGAGTCAGAAAACAGGAGAATAAGTGAAAAACAGACCTAAACCTTTATGTGGGGATTGGTTAGGGGAAGCTTCAAACGTGAAATGATTAAATAAAACAACAGTAGCTAAATTGAAAAACATAACAGCTGCAATAATAGAAAAATAATCATTTGTGTTATGAATGTGACACTTGAAATCAAGATTAAAGTAGCAGTCCTTGTTAAAGTGTTTGGATTGCATTGCTTGCCTGAGAATGTCATCTTTCTCTAAATGAGATGCAAAGCAGTAAAATGTGGCTAGTGGCTAGTGTGGGTGCCTCCTTGTCAAAGTCTGCTATATGGCTGTAATGCCAAAATGCAAGGGCACTTCCTCTTTGTCGAATTTGGGAACTTAGAGGGAGGATTTTCATTCAGGACTGGACAGCAGCAGCTGCTGAAGACCCAGGGTGAGAGAGAAATACAGATGTAGCAACTCCAGGGAGACCTCTGTTGGTCTTGTCTGGCAATGTATTTCGCTATAAAAAAGTTCCCATAATTCTAGTAAAAGTTCCAGACAAACTGAGGATATAATTTGTTGTTTCTGAGTTCCACCTTGCAGTTACTGATTTGATAAATCAAATAGTGAAAAGGTCTTTTTTTTAGTTGTTGGTTTTTTTTTTTTTTAACTTGAAACTTGATCCATTAGGGAAGGACTTGGCTGCAAAAATCAGTCTCTAGGTTTCAGACAGCTACACAGTGGAAAGTACAAAGAAGTAGTAAAAAGTAGCAGTAGGTTTCGAGCCACGCAGTTCAAAGTAGTGAGCATCTCAAGGTGTATGAATAGTTTATATAGCCCTGGGGGGTAAGGCAGGTGACTTTTAACAGATACTGTAATTTATTTTCATAGTTGCACAGCCTTGTTTGGAAGGGTTGTACAGCCCACAGGGCCTTAAGGTCCCATAGACCATCCAGGGTCTCCTCTGTGATAGCAGATGTACAGCTGCCTGTTCCAACCAAGCTTGTCCTCACCTGAGAGGCCGCTTGGCTGCTGCCGAAAGCATGCTGCAGTCTGAGTTCTCTGTCGAGCAGCCTATGGAGGAGCGTGTGCTGTCCCTTCCACTTGGAAGTGGTTTAAGTGATGATGCCAATACCAGTATTGGTTTAAAAAAAAAAAAAAAAAAGTCTTTTGGCTCCAGAAAGCTAGAATGGTGTTTTTTGGGAATACTACTAGGTATATGAAGATGATGGGATTTTTGACGCTTCTAAAAAGTAGCGGAATTTGGCCATTGCACAGAGAACGTGTACCTGCTGGAGAAATTCTCCTGTCACGTTAATATTTGCCTCCAATTGATGTGTTACAAACAGATGAACTGTTGAAATACTTCCTTGTGCTGACTGCATATCCACTGAAGCATTGATACATGCAGTCATGTTAGTGTGAACACACAATCCGAGGGTATAAATACCCAGCAGTTTCTATATGGTGAATGAATGCATGAGAAGAAAAGGCAGGAAGGCATTTCAGAGAACTCTTGAAGTTAGTACTTGATTTGGAGAAGCTCTCTTGAACTTCTAGACACAAGTAGTCGGTGGTAGACAACAAAATCAGACACAAGTGTCTTAAGAACAGGCCAGTGTTTCTCTGGGCAAAAGAAGCATGCAAGATTAATGTTGCAGCAGCAGCAAACTGCCTCTTGCTTTGAGAGGCACCGTGGAGTGTATGATAAAAGTATTTCTCATATAGATCAGCACTCTGGGTTTGAATCTCCTACTTTAGAGATGGGTTATCTCTGTATGCTGGCTTATGCTTCAGAAGTATTCTAGTGATTTATGTAAAGAACAGTAGTTGCAATAATATTAAGATTTTGGCCCATGGATATGGTGGGAAATTAAGCCTCAAAATTGACACTTTATTCTCAAGTTAGATCCCTGTTCTCTTATTTTGCTCACTGGAGTTAAGGCTTAAGGGCCAACGTTTTCAGCTAATGTAAATTCAAATTGTTGCCTCAAAGCTTTGCTGATTTATTGAGGATCAGCTGGTGTATGAACCATACTCAGACTTTCTTTTTTTAAGAAGCATGTCACAGCCTTATTTCTTACCATCATGGTTTTAATAGAGATTTTTTTTCTCAAGGAAGTCACTTGTGATCATACTAGTTTACAGTCATATTCACACAGACTGTGCTGCTTCAGCATGTGGTGTAAGGAGCTGAATTTGTTGACGCTGAATTTGCGTTGTTGATATGTCAGTATTATTGTATAGCACTGAAGATGAGATTACTGGGTCACACATTATGAAGATACACTGCCAATTGTGTGTGAATAATAGGAAATTAGTAGAAATGCTGACTGGGGTACATATTTACTAAAATACAGATTAATATGTTTTTTCAGCTTTAGATACAGCTTGGTTTCATTGCTGTTCCAAAAAATTTATGAATTTGATAGATGAATACCTTTGAAACATTACAACAACTCAGACTGCATGTTCTAAATGTTATGTTCATTTCATAGGAATATAACTTAAATTTATTGTCAACATGTTACTTGAATATAGATATATCTAATTCTGTTTATATTTGTATAATTCTGTGGGATCTATAAAAGCAAAGTGTGAGGGAAAAACTTAATTCAGTAGTTTTTAGTTACAATCATTAGTGTGGGCATGTGCTATTAAGCTTGCTATTTCATTTTATTTTCTTGCTTGTTCAAAACCTTGATAAAGAAATCTTGTCTTGATAAAGCCTGCTTAAACTGTAGGCTTTGCACCTAAAGCTGTGCTATGATACAACTGGAAAGTACACAATTTGGATATATTATCTTGGGATGCATTAGTGTTGGACAGGAGTGATCTCCAACAAGTTACAGATAGAGTCCAAAAATCACTGATTCCTTCCTCCTTTTCTCCCTACTTGTTTTTATCCAGCAACACTGACTGAGGCACTCACTCAGGGTGGAGTAGACCAAGGTTTAGGCTCCTTCTTGACTGGGAAGATAAAAAGGGTTTCTCAGTGTGTGTGTGTGTAGCACCATGCTGTTTGATATTCTGATACAAAGTATTTTGGGCCATAGAATGGATAAACAGGGAATTAGCTGACTAAGGAGGAATAGTTTACATCCATTGGGTCTCATGTTTGAAACAGTCTTCTTCTGCCAGGAAGCTTCCGTTGTGATAATCCCAATTTAGAAAACAAACAAAAACCACCTCTCTGGCTTTCACTTCTTCTTGGTCTTGCCACTGTGTGGAAACTACTGGCATTCAATTAGGGAAAAAAAAAAAAAGTAAAATCTTCATATGGACAGTTCTCCTCAGATAAAATATGAAACCTTTTTTATTCCCTCCCCCAAGTCCCTGTCCAGAAGTGAATGAAGTGGTGTCTATTTGTCTTTCAGCAGAAATTTGTTTGTGTGGTCTTCTGCTTTAATGACCTCTAACTGGATAAACATTTTATCTCTTTTCAGAACACACAACAGCATGATGCTGGTAAAACTTTATAGAGCTGTCCATAGCTCCAACAGCACTCCTTGAAGGTTATTTTTTTTTTTTTGTAACAGTGACAACACTGTTAACATGATCTCTGGGGGAAGGGTCATTTAAAGATTCATTAATTCTGTTTCCTGGTGCCTTTGTAATAAGATGGCGGTAGGGAAGAATTAACAGTGGTGTAATTTCCTCCAGTGCATTAATTGTCTTGATAAACATCATACTTTTATGCTGATATTTGTTGGAATCGTCAGTTAGGGCTTTTGCCAAAATTCACTAGAGTAGTCTCAAAGAGCTATTACATGTCTGTAGCTCATGAGAATAGAAGCCTCCACTTTGCTGTTGCTCAACAATGCTGTCTTGGGTAGCTACACAAGGTTAGAGGGCTTAGCTGATTTTATCCCGAGCAAATGGGAAGTATGAATAATGGAATTGCTTCGTGGAATTGAGCACCCAAGCTTGGATCTCCCTTTTTAAACATGGATGCAAGACTGCAGCAAAAACTTCTCAAGTCCACTTACAAGCTAGGACATTGTGCTAGCAGTGCTTGAAAGTTTTGAACAACATGATCATTTAGGATGTTACTTGTGTCGTATCACTAATTTAAAGAAAGCTCAGAAGCTAGTATCACAGCATTGATCTATTGAAAATGTATATGATTTTGATAAGCGATGCTAAACCAGTTAACCCTCAGCTAGAAAGGCGCATATATATATATATATATACACACACACATATATACTTTAGAACTAACTATATGACAGACTGATCACCTGGCTTCATGTTTCTTATGGCTTTTATAATACATTTTCACTGCTAACCCTAAAACTCTGCACTTTGTTTTATTACACCTGCTCAGAGAGATGAAATATGAGCTAAAAATATTTTTTAAAATCTTTTGTCACTTTATTATTTAAATAGTAGTAATTTAGGACTAGTAGTACTAGTAAATACTAGTAGTATTTAGGACTAAAAATCACATGCATCCTTTTGTGACCTCTGTGTTTTCTGCTGCTTAGAGCTGATGAAGCAGGCTATAACTACCTTCCATTCAATGAATCCGGTAAAGAATATGGTACCTAAAATTCAATTAGAATGCATAGGTTAACATTTTAACACTTCTCGATCTCATCCTAGGAGACTCTGTCATCTTAATCAAGTCCCTGCTCCAATAAAGTCAATAGAACTTGGTAGTACAAACCACTTTACAAATTACAGATGAATGTTAACCCCAGTGTTAAATTTCCATAATACTCTGTGATAATTTCATAATAAGAGAAGTAACCTTTAGATATTCCTACCATTCACATGGCATAAGGATGGGTTAGAGAGTCACATCAAGACTTCTGTTATTGCAGAGAGCTGTTTTGTTGTTGCTAAAACCCAAAGCAGCTTTCTCAAGAGGTCAAGGGTGTGTGCTCAATTTATTTGTATGATGAACAATGATGTGCAAATGAAGAGAAGTCACACAAGTTGGTCCTTAATCAGTGCAGAAACTGAGAAAGCAGAAAAAGCATTCTCTGAAAGTGTTTTTAAGAGTGTTGAACTCACTGCTAGACTTGGTCGCCTTGTGTTAGGAAGTCTTGATTAGACAGAGAAACTAGATTGCTCCTCATTGTGCATTTTCCTGTTTAGCCAGTTAAGGGCAACACAGGGAACAGCAGGAATAAAAGCAGCACAAAACTGACAGTACTGAAGATGATATGTTTGTATATGCCTGTACGTGAAAATATTTTATCATTTCTAGAAAACTGATTTGGAAATTCATTCTATGCCCTTCCCCCAAAATGCTAAAAAACTAACAAAAAAACCCCAAACCGTCTAGAATGTGTGGTTTTGATCTAGGGAACTGCTGCCTTGTCTGCTGTTCTGTCTACGTTGTATATTAGATTTGGGGCTAAACCTATGTCTGTGTCTTACTTGTTCGTAATTCTCCATTTTAAACACGTCAGGCTGAGACTGCACCACCCCCTAAATTTGATCTAGAAGCACTCTGGTCCCTAAGGCTAGAGGTGAGTGAGCCAGCTCTCCACGCCAGAACTCAAACTTGCAGTGTGTGTGACTGATGAGTCATGCCATGCCATTTCTCTGCTGTCAGTAGTCATCTCCTAGCCATGATTGGACCCATGCAGTTAGAGTGCCTTTCTCTTCCATTACCCTCAGGGATGAGCAAACAGGGTTGCTTCCAAATGGAGACTAATCCTCATCCATTTGGCTCTCAAGGAAATTATCAAAGTCACACTGATTCAGACCAGGAGGCTCCAACAAACAGCTGCTCTCCCAGGGAATCAGTCTTGTTCTGATACATCTGTCCAAGGAGCACAGCCCTGTTTTCAGGGGGCTTGATGTTGAGGGAATTTCTCAACTAAGACTCCTGTTGAATTATTTATAGCAGTGGTTGTCTTGTAATTATTAAACACGTGACCAAAAAAAAGTGGGAGGGGGCTGAATCATGACTGTGGCCTTCATCTAAGGGTTGGGCAGCTTCCCAGCCGCAAAGCAATCTGATGGGCAGATGTACAGTGACAGCCCATTATGCAAATAACTGTGCAGTGCTGCTCTGTCCAGTACAGGACTGGCTACTAGGGCTTAAAGCCTTCCTGGTGCCAATTTTGAGTCCTGGTGCTTGAGAAGCTTTTGCATTTATTTGTTTTTTTTTTCATCACGCTGCTAGAAGTTATACGTGCAGTACCTTTTTGTAAAGCTGTGATGGTTTCCTCAGGTGTTGATACAATACTGCAATGTGTGTGCACTCTGGCATGGAATTCCGCTCTATCCACTTAGAATAGAAGGAATATTAATTACTCTACGGTTGTATTACCTGAGCTTTTCTGTCCAATCTCTCCTAACTGATCTGTTTCTCTTCCCCAGCTTTGTTGATGCCTTATGCCCAGTTTCCTTTCTTTCCTTATTCTTTCAGTGATAATTTGCTTGAAGAATATTTTGGTTCTCTTAGAACAGTCAGCCCTTATATTTACCATTTCTGAGGAAGCCTCAATAATTCCCTATAATTCTGCATACCGTTGTCAGTTGCTTTGTTCTAGATTGGAAGGTGGTGTGCTACTTTGCTTTTGCTTATTACCTCCTCCTTTGCATTCCTGCTCTCTGTTTACATTGAATTTGTAGCTGAGTCTTGCTGAGATTTGGAACACGTTGTTTTTTAGCTCATTGTGCTGTCACTTGGGCTGGATTACCAGAAGCCTGCTTATGCCAAAACTGGTGCCGCTTTTCTTTGCGGCAGTTCTGTTTATAAGAGCATAATGGTGAATGGAAATATTAACTCATCCAGTAAGTAGCTAATTCCATGCTTCTTTTATATCACATTGATCCATAATGCATATCTAGCTAGAATTCTCTTTTCTATTAGCATCAGGAAAGCTATAACCGTGATTTTTAGGTAAGGTTGATGTTTTGACATGATACAGACCTGTAAGCTATGTAAAATCCTGGAAAAAAAAAAAGAGATGTATTGAAAGTGATGCACTGTTACAGCTGCTGCGTTGTTTGCCAGCCATTTCATGTTCTTATCCTATGTTTCGACCATCTGAAAAATAGCTGGGGAGAACACTCTTCATGTGGCCTTATTCTTCTGGGCTCTTACTGAACAAGCATGATTTTCATCTTTGGTAGTGCTGCGGATATTTCTTGGCTGTTTCCTGGTGTCTCTTTTGTGTTTGGGGTCATAACCAGTCAGTCTCTGAAGTCCCCTGATCTGTAATTCCTGCTGTGGTTTTCTGTAGCATTAGGTAGCTATCGTGACCTGTAGCAGTAGAGACCTGGGCTCTTGGCCAGGTTTCTATTATGAACTGTTAACTCTCCTTTTTGAAAGCTGCACGGAGGAGGCATATGCTTAGTCTTTTACTTTGACAACTGTTTTGTCTTTGTTTTCTCCTAATAACACATTTTCTCATGATCTTTTGATTATGTGAAAAGGTCTTTTTATTCTGTTGGACTCAGTTACAATTATGGCCAGTGTCTTGCACTCTCCTGCCCCCTCACTCTGTTCAAATACCTTTTTAAAAAGATTAATGGAAATTATGTGTTAAAATTTTTAAAAGACATATTTAAAGAACCAGTGTAAGAATAAATTAGAAGCGTAGCTCACAACCTTGCGCTTTGGTGTTTTTTTTTTTTTTTTTTTTTTTCCTGTTTTTAGTCCATATAGGCCTTGGATTTCCAAAAGTGAAGTCCTAAAATACTACAAGAACATTTTTGTTCTAGGTGTTTTCAAAACAGTTGAAGGATTACTAGGAAAAAGCTTAATGGAAACACTGGAAAGCGTCTCATTGTATAGTGTCCAGCCTGAATTTTGAACTAGGAATTAGGGTCATAATTAGGTATCAATTGCACATCTAGATAGGAGGTTTTAATAACATTTAAAAAACCTTTTTGTATGGTTTCATTTCTCTTACTGCTTATCCACAAATTCCAAGGTCAAGAAACTCTCTTAAATCTCTAATTTAACCCTTCATTCAAACAAAAATAATGTTGATTTCAGTCAGACTTAAAACCTCGGGAGCTTACTGGCTTTGATATTTTATATCAGCTTATTATACACCTAAAATTTTGAAGTCAGCAGACTTAATGCCTTCGTAATTAATAGAGAAACCAAGTGAAAAAAATCTAATCTAGAACTTTTGTGGCATTGTCTTGGTTATAATTGTAGCTACTAGGAAAGGCAAACCAAACCATCACTAACCTGGGATGCAGAAACTCAGTTCAGATCAAGCATCCAGGTAATACCAGAATTGCCTGTCTAGCAGCAGCGAGTGCCAGTTGCCTTGAGAAGAGCAGCAGTACCATGCAAGCATAGCGCCATCCTTTTCCAGAACATTCTTCAGGCTTTCTGCAGGTTTTGACTCAGCAATGTTTTGAGCCATTATTTGGAGACTTTTTTCCCTGTAAATTTGACCATTTGCTTTTTGAGCATGTGAACTTCTAGAATCCATAACATCCTACCTCAAAAAGTTCTACAGCTTAATGGCATGATGAGTGAGGAACTACAAGTTTTTCTTTCTTTTGAACCTGTCACCATGTAATTTCATTTGATGTCACTTCAATTTTATTTTTTTAATAACCTTAAGTGTTCAAGTAGGAGAAAAAACATTGTGTTTCTGAATATGTCTGCCAAACAAAAGAAAAGGTTAATATTGTGTACTAGTCACTGTCAGTCTGAGAAGGCAGGGAGCCATTGTGTCCTACTCTTTCTTAGGGTGACTTCCTTGTTCACAGGCCTGTCTTGTATCTCCCCTCAGCTGTTCCTTTCCCAGCTGTACAACTGCCAGTCCATGATGCTGTTCATATTCTGGAAGCTGTTTTTTCACTCGGTCAGCATCTGCCATCCTTCCGTGAACCTTTGTCTCTCTGTACACTGATTCTGTTCTTTACTGTTATTCCTGCCAACTTACCTGGTACAGACAGTAGGCATAATGATCTGTAGCTCTCTTGATCTCTGCAAAGCCTTTACAACTGAATTAATTTCATACTTGCTAACTTTTCAGTTCTTTGACACACGAGCATTTTTAAGTAAGGAATTACTGACTGGTGAGGTCTTTTAGAAATACTGCATATTGCCAGGTTCTGGTGATTTGTCATCAACTAAATATTTTTTGTTCATCGCATTACCTCTTCTGCCAGTAACTGCAATAGATCCTTTGAGAAGTCACCCGTAAAGGATTCTTGCTCATACATTGGAAAACATCATTCTGTGAATTTTGTTTTCTATGGTTTGATTGTTGGCTCTACAAGCTCCTTGGCAAGCTTTTTTTGCTCATGATGTGTTTGAACAAAGATTAACTAAGCTTTTCCGCAAGCACAGTTTTGTAACTTTTAATTGCCCTTTAATTGTGTTTTCGTTAAAAACCCACTAGAGCTCATGAGCCTTTATGTTTTTCTCATATGAGCACCGTTTCTTTTGATTTTTAGGTTTCAGCTTTTTTCCTCCGTGATTTCTAATAAGTATTGTTAAACTTCAAATAAAAATGCAGAGCTAGACACACAGAATTTAAACTCATATTGACTGGAAACACGTTGAGTCGTAACCAATAATGTATTCAGTCTGACTGTAGTTAGATTCTTTGTAAGTAGGGTTACTATAGGGTTGCATGAGTTAGAATATTTCAGAGATTGGTGGCAGCCAACAATATAGCTGGAAAATGTTTTGGTTTTCCTTAGTCGATGAAGTTAGGAAGGAAGAGTCTAAATCCTTACTTATCCTTACTATGGCCCAAGGGAGCTGTAGAAATTTAAAATTGCATTAAGGGAAATTCTGATGAGATACTGTACCAGAAACTTGCCGTCCAGGTGGTGAAACAGTGAACGGTTGGTCATAGGGGCTGAGGGATCTCCATCATGGGATTTAGACCTCAGCTGGATGCCCTGAGCAGCCCGATTTGCTGTTTGAAGTTCACCCTGCTTCAGGAGCATCAGGCACTGGATCTGTGCTTCCTGGAGGTCCCTTCCAGCCTGCAGCATTCCGCAATTTGGAATGTCCGGAACTGTTACCCCAAAGAGACTGGAGGGTAGATGGTATTCTAACACTTGTGCAAGAGAGTCCGGATAAGTGACTTGATTTCTGAAGCTGAGGCTTTCTGATCCTCAGATAATACTGTCTAGGAGCCAGTTTTCTTGTTGCTATGGGTGCTATGGGTGTAGGAGATGCCACATCTCTGGAGAGACTGCTGTTCAATTTGGGGTCTGGCATTACACGTACAGGCGTACCTTGCCTGCTAGGTATTTGCTTTTTCAAAATAATTACCCAGAAGTAAGGAAAGAAGAGCAGCTTCTGAACATCAGCACTGCTATATAATGCAGCAATACTGAAATATTTAACAGTCGTGCCAACTTACTGAATTTCAGATTGATGTGGAAATGGATTTCAGCTATAAATTCTGTGGCCATGGTCTTTGGTATTTCAACTGCTGTTGCCTTATTCCATGTGCAAATGACTTCTGTGGGTGTTTGGGAATACTGAGGAAGTCCTGCTCAGGTATGAAGAGTAGTAGTCGGTTCCCTTTTTTCCTCAGGGAACATAGATGATCATTTCAGCCCAGAATAAGAAATTAGAAGTTGTACAGGGCTTATTAATTCTCCCTACTACTTAAGTAGCATAAATAAAAGATAAATACGAAATTGCATCTCTCTGTGGTAAAACGAACTCAGGTAACTGAATGTATTTCTGATCTGTGCCGTCTCCTTATGCACAACATTTGTCATTTCCTATCCAGAAGAGAGTCTGGCTGTCAGGACATAACAAGAACACACAACGCCTCTGACTCCTTAGCACCGGGTGTCTCACACACCCCTGGAATATAAATTATTCCATCAATGTACCATAGCCATGTATTTCTCAGAGTGACTTCTTGTTACCAGTCTTTGTAAAGGTTCAATTGCTGCAGTGGAGCCCTTCCCTTGTCTGCACCAGGCCTGTATTCCTGAAGGGTTGTGGTAGATGACCCCTTCTAGGAAACTTGCCTTTTATTTTCAAGCCTGGGTTAATGAATGGATGCAGATGACTTGCTTTCCTCCTTCCCAGAGAAATGATCTGAAGGCGAACAAGGCCCTTTGCTGATAGGCTGGGAATGGGCAGAGAAAGTGAGCACACCACGGGGACATTCCCATAGAGGTCTGTAAATAAGAGCTTCTGGAGAAGGAGGGAGGGTGTCACCTATGTTCAGAGCCAAACACTGGAATTTGATTCCCACCCACCCCCCAGTTCAGGTCAGTGCAGCATGAACTGAGCCTGATGGGGACTGTGGCATTTCAACTTGCTGTCTGTCCATCAGATGCGTGCGGGGCACAGAGGTACTCTGCTGCGGCCCAAAAGCTGCAGTACTGGTAACAGAAACACTTTTCTCATACTCATCTGATGGGAGTTTGGTATCACTTTCCACATACTCATCTGATGTGACACATTTCATTGAACTGAAAACATTGTGTACTTATTTGTATCATTTGTGTTGGGAAAAAAGAATTGTTTTTACGTGTTCTTCTCTTTAGACAGATACAAGGTTTACAAAATCATCCCTGTCTTTTTTTCTTCGCATGTAACTATTTTCCTTTTGCCTCCATGTATAAACAGCTGGATTTTTTTCCATTCTTTTTAGAGTATTTGTCAATTTCTGTTGATTTCAATAAGATTTCCAGTTCCCTTTTCTCTTTCTGTACTTGATACCTACTTCCTGCTGCATTGCGCTGTTGTCAGATCCATCCTGTAGGCCCTCGCCACGGTTAATTCTTTCCAGCTTCTGTTACGCTGTCTGCTCACTGGTACGATTAGGTTTCATAGTGCTTGACAATTTAAGTTGCATTGAAAAATCATTATTCCTCTACTGCAAATTCCTGAACTGAGGCAATATAGGAGCATTTGTGAGAAACATACTTGAAAATAGTATGTAAACTTAAAGATACTTAGAGATACTTAAAGATAGCATATAGTGTATAAGTATGTAGGTGGGACCATCAGTCCCACTCAGGATGCAAGTTATGCTGTTGTAATTTGTTGCAAAAGTGGCAGAATTGCAGCTGTGTCCATGATGCAGTGGTCATGAGAAGTAAAAACTCCCATGGAAATTATTTGTCTTCTGCAATTAAAATGGAACAAAAAACAGCAATGAATACTAGTGTCTGAAAAATAGGGTTGTCTTAATTTTTTTTCCCTGTGATAGCTTTTGGATTAATGCTTTGATTGTTATTATTATTGGAGGAATAAAAAATAACTTGAGATCTTTTTGCAATTCCTAAGTTCCTGCAGGAAGTTTGCTGTAATTCCTGGTTTTACAAGGTTAGGTGAACACACACAGATCCTATTTTAAAGCAGATGATTCTCAAGCTTCAGACAGTGTCAGATATGTGCTTATTTTTGAGGGAAAGGGAACTGCAGCTCAACAGTCAGCGTTGAGTTGCTAATAGCGAAGAATCATAGATTATCCCGAGTTGGCAGGGACCCAGCAGGATCACGGAGCCCAACTCCTGGCTCCACACAGCACCACCCAAAACCCAGACCAAATGTCCGAGAGCGTTGTCCAAATGCTCCTTGAACTCCGGCAGGCTCGGTGCCGTGACCACAGCCCCGGGCAGCCTGTGCCAGTGCGCGACCACCTCTGGGTGAAGAACCTTTTCCTGACACCCAGCCTGACCCTCCCCTGTCACAGCTCCAGGCCGTTCCCTCGGGTCCTGTCGCTGTCACCAGAGAGCAGAGCTCAGCGCCTGCCCCTGCGCTGCCCTCGTGAGGAAGCTGCAGGCCGCCATGAGGCCTCCCCTCATCTCCTCTGCTCTGGGCTGAACAAACCAAGGGGGTCGGGGTTGCTGGACATGCTTTTCTTTTCAGTGAAGCGACTGTGGAAATTGTTCTGTCATTGGAATCCTCCTGGCTGGTGCTTCCCCTCCTCATTTAATGGCTCTCCAGAGATGGGTGGCTCTCAGTCCTCAAGCTGTTCTCAGCCTGCAGAACAACAAATCAATTTTATTACTGTGCACGATAACAGAAAATGCTATAGTGGAATATTTGAAACAAAGGTGAAAGTTAGCGGAAGGAAATAAGGGATTAATGTGCTGCAGATCATTGTATTTTTGTAATTTTCCTAACAATTCTTTTTTTCTTGTTTTTCTGTTGAGACACTGGTTCATGTGTTTGATAATAACATAACACGTGAAAATGGCGTTCTCCAGAAGTTGTGTTCTGCCATCCACTGTAACATTTTTCTTTTGTTCAAAGAACATTTAAGATGAATGCTATCACAGAACAGGCAGCTATCGTCTATCCTGTGGCTGTCTTGGCCACAGTGATCATGAATTAATTGAGGTCAAAATTGTTGATGGCATGAGAAAAAAGGTCAGCTGAGTTGCCACCCTGCACTTAAAGAGAGCAGGCTTTAACTTTCTCAGGGAGCTAGTTAGTGTCCCCTGGGAATCGGCTCTGCAGGGTTTAGGGGTCCATGAGAGCTGGTTGCTTTCTAAAAAGCACCTGTTAAAATCCTGATACAGGTAATCCCACTGTGCTGCTGGGCAGAAGAGCAGACTGGCTGAACAGTGAACTCTGCCTGGAACTGGGGCAGGAAGACAAAAGACTTCTGTAAGCAAGGTCTTGCTTCACGGGGAGAGTATAGAGGTTCAGTTTGCATCTGCAGGGGGAAAACAAGAAAAGCAAAAGCCCAGCTTGGGTTAACACTGGCTACTGTGGTGTCAGACATCAAAAAAAAAGGCTTTTTCAAGTATGACAACAGCAAGAGGAGGTCGAAGGAAAGCATTGCACTGATACTTGGAGTGGATGGTAACCTAATAAGTAAGGAGGAGGAAAAGGCAGAGGCATTTAATTTTTTCCTTAGTATTGAACAGTGACGACAGATCTTGGGCTGCCCAGACCTCAGAGTTGGAGGTCTGTGACTGGGGGAACAGTGACTTTTCCATCTGTGGTCACCAAAATTGTAAGGGAACAGCTGCATCAGCTCAACGTTCATAAGGCCATGGGGCAGAGGGGATCCACCCCAGAGTGCTGAGGCAGTTAGCAGGGGCCGGTCTCTGCTCCCAGCACCGAGGGCAGGGCGTGGGAGCGGCACAGAGCTGCCTGGGGGGGCAAACTGGAGCGAGGAGAAATCCCTGTGCCGTGAGGGTCCTCGAACCCCAGGACAGGCTTCCCACTGAGGCGGTTGGTGCCCCGTGCCTGTCGGCGTTCACAAGGCATGCGGACAGTGCCCTCATCGATCTGTGCTTTAACTGGTGGTCAGCCCCGAAGTGGTCGGGCACTGGGACTTGGTGGTCTCCGTAGCTTCCTTCCAACTGAACTATTCTGTTCTATTCATTTCAGGAAAGAAAATAATTGCAATTATATATTTTTGTGCTCAGCGTCAGAGATACCTATCTTCTTGATACCTGATTCCTCACATAATAATTGCACTCTCCGTGACTATTTGCAAAATGCGTTGCCATTACATCATGTTCTTAAGGGTAGCAGTTTCTAATACTGCTTTGGCTGAACAGTCTTCCTCTCTTTTTAGATTGTCAGTTCTCTGGTCTACTTACCAAGGGCTTTTCCCACAGGGAGGAAAGCCTGGATGAAACACCCAGCAAGGCTGTCCTTTTGCTCATCTTACCTTGGCATGCCAGGCTCATGTTGCCCTCCTCTGTGGGAGCAGGTAACAAGTCAGAGCCTCCTGTTCGGTTTGTGCCTACCTGCGGGTGTGGTTAGCCATGTGATGCCCATTATGCATTAACATACACAGCAAAGGGTAAGATATCCTCCATCAACATGTATTTCAGGGAAGGCATAGTGTTGTTTTTTAGTTTTTATGACAAGCTAAAGATGGACGTACATCTTTTTTTTTTTAAATGGCAGTACAAAAATATCAAGATGCAAACTTTGCAGCATCAGCTTAATTCTGACGATGTTTCCACAAAATGAGGTAATCTGGAAAAGTTTCTTTGACTCAACCTGCATGTTATGTTTCATTCCATTTTTGAGACTTGTCCAAATTGTTTTAAATACATAGTTCAGTTTTGAAATGAAAATCAATACTTTCTGTATCAGTAATTTTCATTTAATGTTAATTGAAAATTGTCTTAGATTTCCTTTAGCAAATATGAAAAATTAATAATTTTGATTACCTCATTTAAAAAAAGTGCAAGGCTTTTAAGCCTAAAAGCTAAATTTGATCTGAATTTTATGAAACCATTTTTGTCTATTCAGTTCCATTATCAATTAATTTCTTTTTTCTTTGAATGGCAGTTTTTCTAGCTCTGTGATCCAAAACCAGCTCATTCAAGTGAATCATGAAATATCAAGAGAGGGGGTCAAATAATGTCTTATTTTTGTTACATACAAGCAAGGGATGGACAGGAGAAGAAAATCTATTGCAGTAATCTTCTGCATTGATGACACTAGATATTTATTCACCGTGGATTGTTTGTAGTTTTATGTTTGTAGGTAGGTGGTTATACGTAGAAGGAAAAGGAAAAGAACGCTACCATGTAATGTCAGTTGGAGAGAAAACTGAATCACTAGTTAGAAAACAGTCTGTTGAGAGAAATTAATGTTTTTGTCTGTAATATGATAAAAATCTGCTTATGTTTCAAGTACTCTCTGAGGTCTGTTTTGTCTGCAGGCTTCTACAGTTATACTAGCACATGCACAGGAAAGGCAATCCATGTATTTTTTACATTTAAATGGATCGGAGGCTCCTTGAAGTCAAATGTTCATTATTAAGAATCTTGTCTTTTAGGGTAGTGCCTAGAAGCCCCATTGAGACCAAGCACTGAGGCAGACTGCAGGAAAAGGCACTGCGGCAAAATTTGTGTCTTCTGAGTGCAAGCTAGTAGGAAAACTGTTTTTAAATGAGCATGAATCATAAAGGTTGATAATCAGATTGCGATAGGTATAATATATTGGAAGCATATTGCTGGTTTATGAGGCAACGACTTTGTGAGACTTGAAAGAGTAATATGGTAACCACAAAAGGAGCAGTGTAGTAGCACAATTGTGCAACCACCTAAGCGGTGTCTGTAGTTTACATACAGATTTTGACTATTCTTTGTATGTTGGTGAATAAGAAAGAATTTTTAAGGCTATACAAGATCCTATATTTTGCTTTTGAATTAAATTAACATCTTTATATATTTTTTCAGCTATTGTACTATTTTTCATCTTCCACAGAGTTTATTATTCTCTGTATTTTTTTTTCTTTCTGGTGAACTGAAATTCTCATTGTGCTATGGATATATCCCTTTCAATGGCAGTGCTCTGAAATGTATGGGGTATTCAGAAGTACTTGAATAATTATTACCAATTGTGTATTATTTCTTTGAAAAGAATGGGAGAACCTCAGGAATCTACAGGACCGTGAATTTCCATCCGTCTTCACTATAAGCAATCACACCATGAATTTCCTTGCATAAAATCAAGCTCCATCTGAGTAATGGTTAGTGTTTTTATCTACCTGTTGCTTTTGGGAGACTGTTCCAGAAACACATTACTCTGATGAGTAAAAATCTATTTTTAATTTTCATTTTAGATTCATTCAGAGTAATCATTTTTATTGGAGCCCACATGTTTCCATGATATGTGGGCAATGAAATTACAAAGCCATGGATGCTCTATCATTAGCTGTATTGTCTAGACTCAGCATAGACCTTACAGCTATGAAAAGCTTGCATATGCTCAGTGTACATTTCACTTTAATTTAGTGGGTGTTTTGTGTGTAGGTAGGGCTATTTGATCCTTGGATATTGGATTTAAACCATTTACCAAAAAGAGGCTAGCAAAAAAGCAATTTGATAAGTTGTGAATAATAAAGGAGTATTTTTACAGTACTAACAATATGAAATGATTTGTGCCTGCATGCAGTGTAGTAGGGTATGGTATCATTTTCAATCACAGTTACGATGTTCTAAATTTTGTGATCACATGCGAGATAAACTTGGGAGAGCTTCAGTAAACACCAGATCATATTTGTGTACTGAAATGATTGGCTCAACTTCTGGAGCCAAAAAGCACCCATTTTGGTACCTGAAGCACATGGCCATGTGTTAATACTGATCACTCAGCCTTCAACAGATCTTGTCTAAGTGAAGAATTAGCATGAAAGAGGGACTTCTTGGAAAACTGCAGTATTAGATGACAATTGCGCTTTTGAATTGTTTTGCATGATTTCATGGACTGCTGAATAGTTTGGATTACTGAAAATTATGTAGCCTGTGGAATATTCATAACTCCAGCGTGGGGAGAAAAAGGGTTTTTACTGTCTTCTTTTATGTTGATTGTATGGTAAAAGTCCAGATGTATTTAATTCGGAAGATAACGTGAAATCAGTGGAAGCTGTCTGGTCTTTGATGAGTAATCCAAGATCAGATACCACTCTGACTTTGATACCTGGGGATTGTTACAGACCCCTGTGTCATAAGCCTTTGAACATCAAAGAGCAGTTTAATTGCTTAGCCTGTGCACACAATATTTAGGGTGTCAAAACAAAATACAAAGTAAAGCTAATAACATTTTGAGATTGATGCTAGGCTAAAATAGCTTCATTTTATCTGATCCGTCTCAAAAGCTTTCAGGTGTAAACAAGATTGTTAAACATTCAATTTGACATTTTGAAAACAGTAGTATTTAAAAAAAAAAAAAAAAGTGTATTAGGATCCAGTTGTGTGAAATGGAGTTTTTAAGTAATTATGGAGCACGTGAAAATGCTTGGTAAATGTTACTACAGTATCACAGACCTTATGCAGCTACCTAGTAAGAAATGAAGTGTTGGTATTTGCATTATACTTTATTATAATTTTTAGTAAAAGTCATAGAAGGGAAGAGGTCAGTTTCAGGGACAGAGACTGGTATATATCTGAGCCAGTCTCTGAGTAAAGTCTCTTGCATAAATCTGAGTAAAACAACTAAGAAACTCAAATTTATTTTCTTTTCTAAAGCAGCAAACATAGACTACATTAACATTTTGATAACTGTGTGTATTCAGAATTACCCGAGAGCACCAGTTTCCCAACTAGTGAAGTTAAATAAGATTGTAGGCTATTAATCAAAGAAGGTTCATTTTAGGTAGTTATTTGACTTAAGTGACAGGAGTGATACAGATTGCACATTTAGTTTCATGGCAAAACGTGTGACAACTGGTTCCACAAGCAGATGAATACCAATATGCTTCCTTTTACTTTAGGATTGATTCTTAATATCTGATGAAATAAAAGGAGAAAGATGTTTAATGTTTACTGAACTTCCTCATACTGGATCAAGTAATTCTGAGATGATTATTAATGTTAAAGTCTTGCTTTCTTGAACCTACTTGCACATCAATAGGAGTTTGTAGAAGAGTAGAATTTGAATCTGGATGCTTTCTGTGGTATTGTTCTGTCCTCAGAAAATATTATGCCGGGGTAGCAGCAGGTAAGCAGACAATGTTGGATAAGCATTCATGGGGTTTGCAGTTTGTAGGATGCTAAAATGTACTGAAGGGAAGACTGGGCTTTTGTTTTTTGTCTTTCAATCCTGTTTTGGTGCATTATGAATTTAAAGTAGAAAATACCTTTCCCTATGTCTTTGTGTTTTGTGTGAATTAAATTGGCACATATGCTTCCAATATGTGGAAAAACTTCCCTGGGCATGAAGGTCATAAGAGTTGTTGGGCTGCTTTCTCAGGAGGTGCTTTGAGAGGTACGATAGGATCCATTCGTGGAGCACTAGAATGCAGGAGTTACTCCAGCAGCGCTGAAATGCCAGATGTGATGGGAAGAGCTAAAAAGCTGGATACCCACACAGCTTAGCGTAGTTGGCGGGTGCCAGATGTCATTAGCAGCATCCATTATAATACAGGTATTAGTACTGCAGTAATTCTTTTCTGTTAATTTTTTAGTTTGATTCAGAGAAAAGCAGCGTGTGTGTGTTTTATGTGTTGGGAGCAGTCCTGGCACATACAAAAGAATTACCTCTGGGTGTGCTCAGCAGCAGGCTTTGAATGTGTGGGGAAAGTTTGCATTAATGGGAAGCTTTCCCTGGGTTCTCTGTGTGCTGCCTCTGCGTGGAGCCAGCTGAAGCTTAGCAGAGAAAGGTCACGCTATGAGGAGCTGAGGAAACCTTTGTGATTCATCAGCTGCACAGGCATCAGAGATGCCTGCTGTGAGACACCGCAGGTATCGGCATCTGTGCTGCTGTGTCCAGTGCACTAACTAACTGCATAATGGCTCTTCAGGGCAGTCTTCGGAGGTTGATTGCGTATGCTTTGGGTACAAGTATGTAAATTACATGCATCAATCAGAGGGGATTTGGGGAGGAGGGGTGGAGGGAGACAGGACATACCAGTCTCCAAATACAGGACATACAGCTACACATAGAAATTTGTTCTTTGTATCCATGGTAGATAGGACAAGAAACTAAACTGTAGGAACAAAGTTTCATGTTAGAATATGTGTGAAGAAATTGCTGACAGTAAAGACTGGAAAACACCAGGGTGGATTTCCATGGGTTGCTTGGGAGTCTCCATCTAAAGAACTGGTTTAATTACTCGTCTTCCATGAAAGCTGAACGAACCTTGGAAAAGGAACGTGTACGTACTAGCTTATCTGTTGAGATCCCTTCTTTCCGTGTAAACAAGATATGTCTTCATATGGTGAACTCATGATTGGGCAGTACATCAGTGACTGGAGAGGGCTAGTGAGCTTTAGAATTTTTTTTTTTTCCACACCTGCAGGCGTGAGAACTGGTGTCCTCTTCTCAAACAGTATGTTGCTGTTGAGCTTTTGGAGAATAAGAACTACAAGGAAGTTTTCCACTTGGCACATGTCCCCTGGTAGCACTGTGTTGTGAGGGTAGCAACAACAGAGGTCTAAGGAGGTCAGTGGAGAGGCATGCGCTTCAGATGCATGTCTCCATGCTCGCAGAGCCGAGGATTCAGGCTTTAAGTGCCTTAGAAGTTAATGGTTGATGGTTGGACTTGATGATCTTGAAGGTCTTCTCCAACCTAAATGATTCTAGGATTCTGTGAACTAGGGATGTATTTTAGCGAGACTAATGCATTCCGTTTCTCTCTTGGAATGAATTTTCGAGTTTAGGGGAGAGCAAAGGTTGCACTGGAGAAATGGTATGCCCACCATGTTCTACCAAGGGAATTCCCATCTTATTGCATGTCAGAGGTTATGTGGTTGTCATTCACAATAAGAAAAATGGCTACAATTCTCTGGCCAGTTCTGGCTCCAGTGCTCACCTTATTTCCAGCTCGGTCATAGAGCAAGAAACTCCTCCGGAGATGTGCCCAGGATCCTGCCTGCTCCTCGTGGCCCCTGGAAGCGCTCGGAGCTGGATGTAGGTTGCTGGGTGTCCGTGTGCTCAGTACGAGGCCTGTGCCTCTGGGCCCCACGTTGCTGTGACCTGGCATGTTTGCTGGCCCAGCTGGGCCCTGTCGGTGCCTTCCGTCTCTGCTGGGGCGGCGGGGCAGGCTCGGCCACGAGGCAGACCTGCGGGGCACGGAGCGGCCGGGCCTCCTGCCTGCCCTGTGCCAGCGGGGAGACGCAGCCACCTCTCGTGGGCCGGCGGTGAACTGGAGGTGGGGGTTGCAGTTGGTTGGAGACCCAGTGCGTAATCGAGCCTGAAGGACACGGGGAGTGGTGAGGGGCCTGTCCTCGCCCTGCGGCCTCGTGCCAGCGCCAGCATTGCACTAATCAAGAGGCTTTCCTATTTTAGTTGCATAATATTAAATTGTTAAATTTATTTACATTTACTTGCATCCTACTTGATAAAGTATTTTAATTATTTTAGGGAGACTTTTTCCACTAAATTGCAAAACGTAGTCTTGATAGATACACTGCATGTTCATTTTTCAAATGATGATGTGCTGGTAGCAGCTCTCTCCCTTTTATTTTCTACAAGTAAGCAAACTAGTTTTACCCATTTTTTAATGGTTATGAATACTTTTTGAGAATTGGCAAAAAGAAAAGAGGATTCTTACCTTTTGGCTTTCTTTTCTTCTTCCTGTCACTTTCTTGATGGTTAGAAGCTACTTTTTTTTTTTTTTTTCTGAAACTATTAATTTCTCCTGCATAGAGCTTAAAATAGTGTCTTGATTTTCATGAACAGCTGGTACATAGCTAGGATTTTTTCCCTATCAGGTTTGAAAACTAACAAAGATACCAAAGATAAGAATTACTCTTTTCTTTCTGATGACCGAGAGCATTGTCTCTAACATGTTTGATTATTCCTGTAATTGGCATGTAAGAGGTGGTCAGACAATACCTGCTTCAGCCTTGTAAGCATAAAGACAACAAGCGAAAGAAACAACAAAGCAGTAACAACCGTCCTACACAAGCTGAGCAGCTTGAACTTGAATTTTATGGAATGCTGAGCTATTAGTGGGAATGTTTGCGTCTCTGTTGTGGTTTAACCCAGCAGGCTAAGCACCACTCAGCTGTTTGCTCTTCCCTCTTCCCCACCCCAGTGGAATGGGGGAGAGAATTGGAAAAAAGGTAAAAACACGTGTGTTGAGATAAAGACAGTTTAATAGGATAGAAAAGTTAGGGGGAAAAAACAATAATGATAAAAGAACACACAAAACAACCGATGCGCAACACGGTTGCTCGCTACCTGCTGACGGATGCCCAGCCAGTCCCTGAGCAGCAGCTCCCCGAGTGTTTATTGTTCTGCATGATGCCATAAGCTGGGGAATGTCCCTTTGGTCAGCCTGGGCTGGCTGTCCTGGCTGTGTCTCCTTGTGCACCCCCAGCCTCCTCGCTGGTAGGGCAGCCCGAGGAGCTGAACAGTCCTTGGCTTAGTGTAAGCACAGCTCAGCAACAACTTAAACATTGGTGTGTCATCAAAGTTATTCTCATAGGAAATCCAAAACACAGCAGCATACCAGCTACTAGGAGGAAAATGATCTGTACCGCAGCTGAAATCAGAAGAATCTCTGAAACTGGAAATTCTTGCAGGCTCTGCAGAATGAAAGGAAAGGTACTCATTCTCTTGAGCATCAGGTTTTTAAAGAACTAAAATTATGCAGTCTCTAATTCATATATAAATAAATAAATACTTTTTCCTGTTGAAGCTGTACCTATGTTTTTGCTCTGTCAGACTACTGAGAAATTATTGATAGTCACACCTTTTTCTCCAAGTTTATGTTGGTAATGTCCCTGGATATTGCAGGAGGATATACCTGAACTGAAATTATTGATTTCTTTTTTCATGATTTTAAAAAGCATTTCCTTAATGCTAAAACTAAGTGCAAAGAGAAGGTTTTTAAGAGAGAGGTGGTTTTTTTTTGTTTGTTTGTTTTATTACAGTGCCCAGCATTTGTAGGTATTTCAAAAGCACTGAAGCATATTTTCCCATGCAGACATGGCACTGTTGTCAAAATGATGGGGAAGCGGCTGGAGTGATTGCCTTAGTTACGACGCAAGTTAAAGTCGAGTTAATAAATTTACCTATTTTCCTTTATGAGGTCTGTACCTGTGTCACCTGACTTGACAATTTCTTCCTCATTATTTTGTGGTTGTACCTCCCCTTTGAGACACAATTCCTTAATTCTCTGTGGAAGTTGTCAGGTATCATCAGATTAAATTAAGCTGACAGGTGTGTTCTGTCGGTTTTCATTGTAATAACTTAATCTGTGAAGAAGTCATGATTTTGTATGGATAGTCATATCTACGAGGTTTTTTTCTGTCTTACATGGATTCTTATAAGAAGCCCAGACCGTCTCAGATATGGCTTCATTAGGTGAAAGATTTCATTTTGGGTTTTGTGTTGATTTTGATTTAGTTTATTCAAAATTGAATGAATAGAAAGGATGTATGTCAGGGCTGTACTAGCCATTCTAGAAAAACAATGAATTAGTGTCATGCTACAAACATACAAATTGTTATATGAAAAATTAATAATTTTGTGCTAAGTTAGTAAACATCATCGTGTGTGGCGTTAAATCCTAAAGTATTTCGTATTCTATAGAAGATACTCTGCTGAAAGTCGTCTTAGGTTGTGAATCAACGAAAAGCTTAGAAGTATTCAATTCATAAGGCTTTTAGTGGTCCTCTTGGGACTATCTGCATACGGAAACCAATGACATTTTGATGTTTCAATGTGGCCTGCTTTTAGTAAAAGTTTTTATTTTTCTGTTAAAAAGAATTTACCTGTATTTCAATTTATGCCTATTGCCTCTTGCTGCTTACATGAGGGACATTTTAGAAATCCATGTAAAAACAACCATGTGAATTGTGTACAGGAATTTGAAATGTTTTCAACTCTCTAATTCGTAGTAAGGATACAGGATTTATTTATTTTTATTTGTAAGTAACATTCTGATTCAAACTGTTTCAAATTGTAGGGAGAACAACTTGGAGGTAGTATTGTGCTGCTTATAATAGGCTCTGTTAGGCTGTTCAATGTATTAAGTCTATTTGTGGCTTCAGATGGCAAGATCTGAGAGTGCAGTTTTGTTCTCTCTGGTGTTCTCTACCCCAGCCTGCATTTAAACATGTTCAGTGCTATACAGAGTGTGATAAAGGCATTAATTTCTTAAATGACAAGGGAAATAAGAAATGCAGGGACGGTTTTTACTTTTCAACCATTTACTGTGTATATGTTTTAAAGGTGAGTGCTGTATCTTGATTGGTTTTGTACACAGTTGAGGATATGTAGGAGGAAGGAGCTTTTTTTTTTTTCCCTCTGTGAATTTAATTCACAATCACATGGATGTGTTACAGATTCTTCCCTCCTACTTTTAATGCAGGCATTAGGCATTCCCAGTTGTTGCCAGTTCTGCATCAGTCTTCATAATCCTGGCTGACATCTGGATCACAGGTATGAGTCATAACATCACGACTGAACGTACCTGTGGTATGAGCATTTAAGGAACAGCTCTGAGCAGACTGAAGGGTATTGGGCACTGGTCCACCTAGGTGAGACGTGTTAAGTCATTAAGCAATGACTGTTTGACGTGAGCCTTAATTTGAGCTTCTGTTCCTTCTGTTTTAACAAAGTTGTTAATTTTAATGAATTCCAGATTAAAAAAAAAATTCAGCTTCACAAATATTGTGTAACTCTGAGATTATCCTGAGAAACTGTCATGTCTTGTCAAGTGCAATTCTTTATAATTGCAAAAGAGGCTAGTCAGTGTTTAACACTTAATCAACCCCTTTCAGTAAAATGCATGGTAAAAAGGTGCTAGAAAAGGATGCTTTTACTGATTTATGTGAAAGGAGTTTGGAACAGTTGAGCGTTATCTCTGAGAGACATAAGCTTGCGTGGGTATCTGGTATGTTGAGTAAGGCCCACTGACAGTTGCGTAAAGTGTCACCAAAATGTCAGAACTGAAAATTGTTGTTAGCATCAGGGCTGAGCACCAGGAGATCCAATTTGTGGTACTTTCTGTCTGCACACAGAAAAGGCAAGGGTCAGAAATCCATCAAGTTAACATTGCCACATATTAACAGTATGGGTTTTTAGTAAAGTACAGCTGCAGTGTAAATAACATTATTCATCTGGGTGTTCAGATTTCCTGAGGCATATGACACATCTATGATACAACAGTATTGTTCTCTTCTGTTTGGTGATGCCTTAATGTACGTTCATTTTTTCCTTCACGTTCAAATTAAGTGGAGAGTTCAGTTGAAAGCATGCTGTAAGTGGTATGATCACACTTTAGAAATGTTTTATAGATAGGATTGTCAATATATGGGAGAACGGTAGCCAAGGCTGTGCACAGAGTTCCTGTTTTCCAACTGTTGTATCAGTTAAGACACGTGTGTATCTCCTGGAGGATGCCTCCTTCAATAGTGCACTCCCATTTCCTTTTAGTCACTTGTGTTAGTTTAAGCAGTTAGAAATGGATCACTTCTACATCAATTGTAGCACAACTTGTTTTCGAAGGGAGCTCTGGAAGGGGCTGAGTCCAGCCCTTGCCCAAAAGCACTCTAATTACATCAGGTTGCCCAGGGACTTCTCCAAAAAACTCTTGAGCAGCTCTAAAAAAGCTTGAGCAAACCTGGTCTTTCTGGAAGCAAATACAGGAGTGCTGAATCTTCTCCTGGCAGAACTGTGGGAGTTTTAGCTCAGAGCTGACTCGTGATGAGAAGTGCCAGGGGACAGCACTGTGCTGCCCCACTGCAGCTGCACCCTGAGAGGACGTGCTTAATTACCTTTGGAAGGACTTCAGAGCCTGCACACCTGCTGCTTTGGCTCAGTTCAGGCAAATACAGTTCAGGCCAGGCAGTTACCATGGCTCAAGCTCAGATGTCACAGAAAATTCTGTGTAAACCGTTAACTTACCAGTGAATGTACTTCCTCAGCTTTGCTGGAGGAGGTGGCAGGCGCTTCTTAGTTTCCTTCGTGTTTTCCCGTAACATCTATTGACCAATACCTTTCTACATGACTATCTGATTACAATTTGATGTAGAAATCTGTTTTCCCAATCTTCCAAAGACTTCACTCTCAACCTTTATCTAAAATTTGGAATGATTACTTTACTTTGCTTTAGGTAGGAGAATGTCCAGTGAGATTGAAGTGAGAGAAAAGTTGGGAGAAAAATTCCATTGCAGGGAAAAATGTCTAATTGCTTTTCCTGTTGAGATTGACAACTCAAAAAGGCACAGTAAGGGCCATGGTAGCTGATGTGGTCGAGGACTGTTGGGTTCTCTCATCTGATTGGGATGTAAGATACGCACGGAGAGGGGTTTTAACTGGTGAGATTTAGTCTGTATTGCTAGCTCAGGTATTGAAGTTGGACAAAAAACACAGAACTAATGCTTGTTTTTAATTACGTCTCCAATGTAGAATGTTCAGCTCTAGACAGCAATATCTCAGGTTTGTAGTTGATCCAAGTACAATTTCCTATGTACTTGACAATTCAAGTACAGTCTTAAGCTTAACAGAAGTGAAATTTTGAATCTTCGGCCACAGACAATAAGTAAAATAGTGCTTAGTGTTCATTTAGTGATTTTATATACCCTTCATTGTTTAATGTATGCACTCCGTCTGTTGAAACAGGTACTGTAGACCACAGCTGCAAAAGAAGGATGAAGACTACACCTTAAAAATAAAATAAAATAAAAATAAAAATTGCATTGAACTAAATCATTGATGTAAAATGTAACTCTATACCTGCCAGAGATCCTTGCATCTCATTGTAAATAGAGACGTCAACATTTTAGGCATGGTTCTAGTACAGAGCCTTCAAGATGTCAAGTGTCTGGGGACATCTGTTTGCACTTTCTAGCATATACAGAAACAGCACAAAGTGTTAATTTACGAAGCTAAAGTAGTCAGTTGAAACAGAAAAAATCATAACTGCATCTCTCTGTTTTCCATGCTTATATTTTCATCCTTTTATCTCCTGTTTTTCTGTTGACATTTGATGTTGGAGACCATACTCCCTGCTTTACACAAGGTACTATCACAGCATTTGTGGATATGCAGTTTTCATCTCTTGTCTCTTTGCTTGTTTTTGGCAGTCATAGATCATGTATAAATTAATCTAAATGTAAGAACTCACTCTGGATACTTTTTTTAACTACCAACATCAATGGATAAAAACTATGTACATAGATTTTTCTTTGACTCTCTTGACTGCAAGAGGTTTAAACATATCTTAATCTCCTGGAGGCAGGTGGAAGGTACCTATGTTGCATTTCTGTCTTAATTTTCTAGTAGTCTGTTAAAGGCATGTTTATCGTCTTGACAGATTCAGTAATGGATAGATGTGGACAGGCTCTTGAAAATACTCAGCGTATAGAATTAATTATATTTTGCTAGCTGTACTTGAGTTCACTGCTGTTGTCTTCTCAGTTAGCTCCCGTGAGCTTAGAGATGACCTGGGACAGGAGGTGCTGCTCAGTTTGAGAAGAGCTGTGGCCGAACTTGTTCTTCTGTGAACGAGGCACTTGAGATTTCAGCCAGCCCGGTGTTTTGGCAGCAACAGCACTGGAGCAGTCCCAGCTTACGGAGGCAGCTTTGAGGGTGCTCTGGCCGTGTTTTACTGAGGAAGACAGAGGTATCTGTATTGATGTTGTTACGTGGGTTGTTGCATATGTATGTATGACGTAGAGACTCAAAGATGATTATGAGATACTCTGTTATTTTGGGCATGTGTTTCTCATTTACTGGTTCTGCTGTAAGGAAGCATTCAGCTAATGCCTGAAGGGTTCATTTATCCATCTAAATTTGATTTAGTGGTTTTAAAGGAAAAAATTCTGTTTCTTGATATTTTTGAAATGACGTGACAGTGTCCCCTAGTGGCAAGATGCTTCTCATGGATACATTCAGAGCTTTTCTCTTCTTTTTTGTCTTTTTTTTTTTTTTTTTTTTTTTCTATTCAAAGGAATTCTGGCATCCATGCAAGGAAGAGGGCTGTACTCTCATCACTAATAATGATTTATAGAACGTTTTAGTATGGATATCTTACAGATTAGCGCAGATGGTGTGTGTCTAGGAGTACTGTAATTACCAGGACACAGTTATTCTACTTAAAAACATGTAACACTTCGCATGCAGAGATGGATAGAAGGATGTTTCCCTTTTAAAATAAACAATGTGTTCTTGTAATCTACAGGAGGTTTAGTATAATACATGATTTCACAGCATATTCCTAATTAGCTTGCAGTGACAGTGCAGCATGGAAATTCACAGAGTCACTCAGTTATTAGATGAAACTTGAACAGCCCCGGCAGCAGGTCTTCCAGCCCTTCCCATCTCACCCTTCCCAATACGTGTGGGAGCGACGGGGCTGTGTAATCTCTCTCCCTCATTTCATTGCTCTCAGTGGTCTTACAAATCAGAATTTTGTTTGTTTATTGCACGTTGGAATATCTACAGTATAATTAGTAGAAAGTGCCCTTATTTGGACTACCCTAAGGACTGATATGTAAGACAGGGACAAGGTTCTTAAAGAAATTTCAAGTAGCATTATTTCTTCTTTGTATCCATTCTACACATGTGACCCATCTGGCAGACTTCGCTATAACTTTGCTTTTCACTGCATATCCTTCAAAAAAAAAAAAAAAAAAAGGATTAAAAAAAATGGGTGAAAAGCTGAGAACTACATCCTGTGGAGTAGCATTTAACAGGTGTTACAGCTGATCACTACATCAAATGTGAATATGCAACGGAAGCTGGGAGCCTTTATTAAGGTGTATGAATCCCACTAATCGTGTGTCTTCTGTCTTAAGCAAGTGACTGTATTTACTTTTAAATGGATTTTAACCTTTGAGATTGAAGCCAAGAATTATTGGCAAAATTATTACGTAGTTAAGCATTAAATGATCAAAGTACAACCTTCTGGTGCTAAAAGCTATTAATCTCTTAAATGGGAATGAAGACTTATTTTTTTTCCCATGCGTGTGCTAGAGAGAGCTGCAAGCCAGAGACTTATCTCCAAGTGCCCTTGACCTGTAGGGCTCAGCATTAGGTCTCAACTTCTAATGCGCTCTCCATTTTAACGCGAGTATGGCTTCATCTCTCAAGATTAAGGAATATAAACTGATTTACATCATCAGTGTATTAATGGCTGTTTCAAGAAAAGAGTGCTGTTTTGAATAATTAATAGCAGAATCCAGTTAATCCAGATACTGAGGAACACTCTCTTTTTAAAGAACATTAAGAAAATAAAATGCAGATTTTTCAATGGAACAGTGATCCTTTTACTTTGGAGAGTGTGTTTCATTGAAATTCATAGGGAATTTTTTTAAAATGTTTTCAATGGCATTGTAAGCAATATGAGGAAAAGATTCAAAAAGCGCTCCAGATATGAGTTTTCTGCAAATGTAAACAGCTCCTGATCAAATGTTCAGCTGGTATTGAATTCTATCCCCACTTAGATTCATGTGAAAAACAGTAAATCTGAATCAAGTTTTTTCTTAATTTTCACTGTTCTGTCTAGTCCTGTTTCTTTGCTCACTACAGCACGGGGCTTCAATACTATTTTTTTCTTGGCTGATATATGGAAAGTTTGTGAAAAATGCCATGTATCGAGGTACAGCATTAGGAGGGCCAGATTTCCAGCCGTGGCTGGCTCTGTGTGGGCAGTCTCTTGCAAATGCAGAAGCCAGCTGCCATTCTGCGTGCATGTAGGAATACTCTTGCTCAGCCAAAGATGCAGAGCGTGGGTGTAATGTGGCATTTCCAGGTGTGACCTTAGGCATTAGCTTTTGCCTAGGTAGTACACTGTGTGCATAGATAATTAAATTACTGAAACATAAATATTAAGTTTTCATCAAAATTGTATTGAAAAGTTGACCTTCAGTAATTGCATTGTGGGCAAAATCCCAAATAGGAGAGGAATAGTTGTTGGATAACTATTTGTACTTGTCATAAAACACCAAAATTAGTATTTCACAAGCAGTAATTCTCACTAAGAAATTTTGAAAGTTACTGAAATACAAAACTTGAGGGAAAAAAAAAGTGGCACCTAGAGGAGAGATGTGTGCTGAGCGTCTGTGCCTGCGGCTCGGTTTGGGACACCTTCCCTGGAGGCGGGCTGTTGTATTTGAAAATTGGTGGGCACAGCTCTCAGGGGCTGGAGTTGGTTTCAGTCAAGATTCACTACATTTCTCTAGGAAATGGAGACATCTTATGGTGACAATGAAATCTCAGAGGCTGGGAGTTGTCACAGGTTGGAGATGCCTGGTCTTCTGACATGCGCTACTCATGGGCAACATCTGGGCACACTATCTAGATGTTCCCATCTGTTGGTTGAGGGCTAAGGCACGTTTTGCCTCATGCACTTTCTAGCTATCTCCGCTGTGTCTGTACCTGCATAGGAATTCAAACCAAATGATGTTTTTCTCTGCTTTCATCTTTTTTTTTTGCTTTGTCTCCAGTCCAATCTTACAGAGAATTTGCCTGTTCTGTTCCGATCCTCTAATGGCTGCTCTGGGAGCTTGTCCTTTCTGGTAGCGGCCTGTTCTTCCATACCTGGGCACAGCACTATCCAAGTGGTTAATTTGGATAATGAATACCCATAACGAATACATATTTGGACTTCTCACCAGCGAATGCTGAGTTGTTCGTAAACTTCAAGGAAAACCTCAAGGTTTAAATGATAATCATGTGAATTAAGGAAACTGTTCTGGTGGTTATCAGGGAAATTTCAGATTATGGCTGTTCTAAGTGACTGCATAAATCCTGTAAGAACATTAAAAAAAAAATGGTAGAGGAATGGATTTCTCACAGAGGAATTATATTGGGGCCTAACTGCCTTTTCCACCATTGAAAATGTTCTCCCCAGTTTTTAGATGCGCCGCTGACTTTTGGAGAAGTGTTGTGTTTAGGTGTTGTTTTGCTGTCTTGGAATAAGAGACAGAGTTTTTATCTGAACAGTCGCACACAAGCAAGGGTGAGTGCAATTGTAGTTTGGATATTTCAGCAGCTTTATTTTCTGTGCTAAAAATAGGAAGTGTCTGATATGGAAATGTTGCTTACAAACACAGCTAGTCTGATTTATGAGTTTTCCGAACATCTATTAGCTCTGCTAAGAAAACATGCTAATTAGCTGTAGTGGCACAAAATATTTTAAGCCGTAATGAAATAAGCAAAGCAAACCATGCACACTGTTGGTTTGATGTATATGTTTTCTAATTTCTTATAAGTAATGAACATGTTTTCCACAGTTAGAGAGCTGCCAGAGGTCAGAGTCTGGATCTATGTTCCAAATTTGGTCAGTTGAAATACAGTGAGACAATTGCAAATGATGGGGTGGGAGCCTACATAACAGGGAATTGAGAATCTACATGGGATTTTTTTCTTTCTTCTCAAAATCATCTCTTGAGGTTTCCTTTTTGGGCAGTGAATCTTCCTCCCTTCCCCCCTTTGTTTTTGTTGTTAGCCCATCCTTTTATTTTCTGAAGAAAATCGAACATTTTAATAAAGACACTGTATTTCTCAACACTAATTCACCATTTCCTCCTCTTTCATCACATCCTTCAGTTCTCAAAACTTCCATGATCTTTTTTTTTGCTTGATTTCTAATACCTTGTTTATATGGAAGTAAGGCAATTTGGACAAAACATGGCAGTTTGTCATTTGTGCTGCGGAAGGCATTGGTTTTACATACGTGTGGATGTTCCAGCCTGAACACAAAGATCCTCACGGTCTCACCGGACAGCTTTGAGCATGAAACTTGAGGAGGCATTCAGCAGAGATGCTGGTATGAAGTATTAGTGGTTTGCTCTACCTGAGGCTGGTCAGGAGGCAGCATTGTCTTGGAAGACCTCTGTAAGGTTTGTCTAGCCGCAGCATCACCTGCCAGCTGTCAGAGATCCGGCAGCTGTTGGAGTTCGGTACCACTGGAGCAGGATCCTTTTTCTCCTGCTGTCCCTTGCATGCCATCTGCTCGTACCCTTGCCAGCTGAATAAACCAACTTGCCACCTGCTTTGTGCTATCAGCGTCATGCAAAACAAGTGGATCAGATATAGAAGCTTGCTCTATCTGCGATAGTAATTATAATTTATTTCAGCTCGATGATGCAGTGTATGGAGATGTTTTAATATCATAACAGTGGAGAAGACAAAGTAGTATGGATTAGCTGAAATGGAGGGAATTATTGAACTAATAAACTTCCAAAGTTCTAGAGGAAAGGTAGTGTAGCTTAGATAACAGAAAATGGGTACATAAAAATTAGTAATTGCCTTCTCTTTGTGTATTGCTTAATTTAAGGGAATTTTGTCAAAGAAAATAAGCTTGAAATAGATCATTTGTCTCGGGTTTCATTGCAAAGCTGTAAATCCTGGAGATATTTGGAGAATTACCCAGAGTGATCACTTAAATGCCTGTGTGAATCCCTCATCCGTGCAGAAAGGTTGTGAGAGAAACATCAAGAGTAGTATTAATAATGGAGGGGGAGAAAGCTTTTAAAGTACACCAGGTGTCAGCACTAATAATGTGAAAATTTCTTCAGTTCATATGTATAACTTCATAAACAGCTTAATAATGTTCATTTATTACTCTGAAGTGGTTCAAAACACACCCTTCAGACAGTAAGATGAAAATAGCTTCAGTGACTAAGCCTATATTGCTTTCGGATGTCTTTTAAAATCAGAAGCCCAAAAGTTAATCATGGTTAACAAAGAATCTAAACATTAATGCTGTCACTTGAATAATTAATTGACTTTTGACATATAGATATTTTAGGAGATTAATTATGGTGTTCAGCCAACATAGATATTCTCTGCCAAAAATACCGTGCTGTCAAAATGGAAAATAATGAAACAATCAATGTCTGATCCAGAAATGTCTTATGTTTTATTTTTAATCTTGAAAATGGTTCACATGAATTCAGCTGAACAGCAGGATTGCTTCAGGAGACGTTCTGTGGTGTACCTCTGTGATACAAGTGCAAAGACTGGGGTTACTTGTGTAGTTGGAGAACAAAACCTTTTACAAATCAGGTGTGGGTGTGTGTGTGTGTGTGAGGGTGTGTGTGTGTCTTCACGCTGGATATTTGATAGCATGTTGAACCACAATGACAGTAATACTCCCTCTGTGCTTAGCTTGCTTTGGGATTACAACAGGTTCAGAGCTGGAAGCACTCCTAAATTTTCATCTGTACACGTGTCTCTATGCTTTTTTGTCTGTATCCTGTAACCAACATTCATCCAATCGGCTTTGGAGTCTATTTATTTGGAATTTGTGAAAGAAACACCTGTGTGGCCTATTTTCCTCAGTATCAGTGGAAGCCTTGTAGAGCTTCACTATTGCAAATGTTTTTTTTTCTTAGTATTAATCTATTTTGACCAATGTTACTACATTGCTTCTGTCTTTCAAAGAAATGTAGCATTGCTTTTTCACAGAAAATACACCATTAAATTGCAGATGTCATGGATGAAAGCACTGTAACTGCAAGAAAGGAGATTTGACATGCAAATACGTTGGGATCTAATTCCATTCTTGATATGGGAGCTGTAAAACTGACTTCACATGGGAACTGGGGCAAACTCACAATGCCACAATGCTGAAGCTAAAAAATGGCTTTGCCATTTTATCAGAAATGCGCTCTATTCTTCTGAAGCCATGCAGATTTAACAAGGAGCATTGTTTTGAGGTTACTTGTTCCAATTATTCTTGTAACGAAGTTCATTCCAGCACTGCAGAGGCGCTACCTCTGCTGGTTTGGAGGTAGCAGAGATGTGGTCCTGGAAAGCCATGAGTGCTCTCCTTGGCCCCTGTGTCTCTGGGCCCCCAGACCGTTCCCATTAGGGGCAGTAGCAGGGTTCCTGGTCCTGCATTTCGCCAATCTGGGACCTTTAATCATTTCCTAGAAGAGCAAAATGTAAAGGTGCTTCGCTGGCTTACATAGGAATCTTTAGAAATGTGGGGAAGCGGTTCTGTCACGACTGCTTGCTGAAGATACTTGCAGTTATGGCTACGTGAAGAATAGTGGTAGGGTCTTTTAAAATTGTCTTTTTTATTAATGGAGCATTTTCAAGCAGGTGCTTAGATCAGCAGACAGCGTGTGTTCTTTATGCACGTGGATGTAAGTCTGCTTTATGTGTATGTACAGAGGGATTTCTTTTGTGTGTTGTGGCGTGTTTGGTACTTGACTTTTAAATGCATTGCTTGTGCCTGTGGAAGTAGGAAGCTGTGCTGGTGTGTTCTGGTGCCTATCAGTGCTGCCATTGTTTTGGAGAGCGGTCTTATCAAAGCTTGAAGCAGTAGCAGTAACAATAGCTGAGCTATTAACTGAAAGGTGTTATTTTTTAGCAAATATCTGTGCAACTTTAGCACAGCATTTGTATCTTAAATACCACTTTGTGAGGGAGCCAAATACTTTCTCTTGCAGAGAGTATTGAAAGCAGGTGAAGTCGGTAGGATTTGGGGGTAAATCCTCATACATCACGTGAGGTCTTGCACATGCAAAGCAAGGACGTTGCTCTTTTAAAGCTGTGGAGCTTTTATTGCAGCCTTTCATTCCTGAAGATATCACTCGGATAAACTTCCAAAAAGACTTCAAAGCCTGCAGTACATTTACTACCAGAGACTGATAGGGTTTTCTTTGCCAAGAAAGTTAAGCACTGCTTATAAAGCACTGATAAAACGTAGAGACCTCCTTTGAATGAGGTCTGAGATACACACTCTGAAACCTAAGATGTGCACTCTTCCTCTGCTTTCAGATTCCTTTTCACCTTAACAAGTCTTTTCATTGCATTCTTCAGCAGCCTGATACATCCTCTGCGTTCATGGCAAGATACAGTGGTCTCCAGAAGGGACGGTTTGATTTGTCTGACTTGTGTACACTGTATTAAAGCTGGGGCTGTTACTGCAATGTGCTGGGCGTTGTTTGGAGACACAATGCTGTTCAGGATGTCTGCCTCTGTTGGGTAATATATTTCACTTCAAAAGTGTGTATATAAGAACCTTTGCGTGTGTATCTTGCATAGACACCACACTGTTACTGTGTATTTCTGGCTGAACGTTTTTAAGTATCTAGACTTTCTTAAGTCTTTATCATTAAGAAAACTTGGTGTTTTTTATTTTTTTTTAGAGGAAGTATATCTTTTAGTATATGTTCTATGTTTTCTGTCCCTCTAAAAGTGACTATTTTGGGAAGAAAAATCTTCCAAAAGTTACAAGTATTCAGTTACAAGTAAAAAATCATGTTTTTGTGGAATTAGAGTTCCAAGTAAACAAAATTTACAGCTCATACTTCGAGCCATCGTAACCAGATTGGTTTATTTGGAGTTGGCCTTTGTGGAGAAATGATCCAGATGCTGTCAAATGAGTAGGCTGTGTAAATTTTAGCCTTTCACATTCAGGCGTGACTGTGAAATGTTTCTGTTTGCCTTTGCATACCATTGCACTTCCATGAAAATATGACCCTGTTCCAGTTCTTCTCAGAGGTGAATCATGGCCAGGGAGCAAAGGCCTTGCTGAAGAACCTTGATTGATAGCGGCACCGTGTGAGAGCGCGTGCACGGCAGAGCCGACCCGTGGAGGAGTGCTGAGTGATGATGTTTCCTCCTGCAGTTGTGAGCAGCACATCCATTCTGAGCTGTAGAAAAGGCTGGCTTGGTAAAAACATACAGTTTTCAGGCGCAGAAAGCCACCACTAAATGTTACAATGCACTTTTGAAAGAATGTAGGCTAAAGAAACTTTTGATGCGATCTTAAACAGGCAGCGTTTTAGAATGTCACGGATGATCAAGAACATGATAACACTGAATTTTTCATTTTGAGATTATGAGAATTTCTCCATGGTTTCTTATACCTAAGTGAAAAGAGATTTGACTGAGCCTTGAAGTATGTCACATACAATTCAGAAATATTTTTATAGTTGTCTTCTTAAATTGCTTCTCTCCTTTGTTCTTTGTATGAAAGAGGGATGCAGACTTGCAACAGGTTTTCACTGATGCCAGTGAAACAGCCTGCATTTGCTCCATCTAGCCTTATGAAGTGTCTTTGGTTTCAGAGGTGGCTCTTGGGCTGTGCTTAAGCGAGTGTTTCTGGTAGAATGAATTAAATTCTCCCAGGCAAGAGACATGCATGAAAGCTGATCTAGTCTTCCAGCATTTTTTGTTGCAGTTACTAGCAAATGTTTTTAAGGAAAATGAAGGAAAAGATACTAATTTACAGCAAACTTATTAGGGGATAATAAGCCCCAGAGCTTGGGGTTGGTAGCTGCTGCCCCTGCCAGAGCCCCGGAGAAGGTCGGCGCCACGTGAATAAAAGCGTGTGAGCTCCCTGTCCAGGGGAAGTACCGTTGCACCCCCTGCAATATAGCGGTACGCTGAGTCGCTGAGATGAAACCCCTCCTGAATGTCTTTCTTAGCACCAAGTTTGGGGCTTTTATTCCTCCTCTATGGTGCTTTGGCCAGAAGAGGGCTTCTTGTCGTGGCTTGGGATGCCTCTGGGTTTCAAGGGACCTTTTGGCACACGTGGACCTCTAGCCAGGAGAGTTTTTTTGTTTCGCCCTCCTTTGCAGTGCCTTTTCTACTAGGGAGGAGGACAGATGTGCTGTGAAGTCTCCCTGCCATCCCAGAGCTGTGAGGTCCCAAGGAGTCAATCTGGTAAGCTTTTGCATGGCTTGCTCCTCGGGGAAGAGAATGGTGCCGTGTTTAGGTCTGAAATGAAAAGGAGCTTTTCCCAAGCAAAACTTCTTTTTCCTTGTATGTATCCATCCTGAAGTGATGCTTCCAAATCTTTCTTTATGGAAACAAAGTGTCGTTGGCTGGAGGGTTTTACCTCAGGCTGACAGAGGGTGCACGGCTTGAATTCCCATATCCTACTTGTTCTTGCAGCTGTGCAGAATCCTTCACAAGACTCTGTTTTCCACCAAGCCTCCTTATTAGACAAGTAAACTGTGCTTCCCAGGTATCCCCTGGGTATGTCACCATCAGGGTCATCACCTCTTAGTGTTCCTGGAGGAATTTGTTGGCTAAAATGAACTGTGGCAAAACACCTGGCACCAGTGTCATTTTGATCATCTTGATCTTTAGAATGCTTCATGCAGCTCCAAGATTTTGTATGCTCTCTCCCCTTTTCTGTAGTTGAAACGAGTAATTAGGAATACTGGTTTTCTTTTTTTTTTTGTCCTTTTACTCTGCTAAGGAACTGTTATTCTGGGGTTGGTCTGCCTTTGTTGTTGTTGTTTTGTTTTAATTTTTCGCCTGTGGATTCTTTTTTTTTCCTCAGCATAACCTTTTAGCAAATGTGGCTGATTCATCAGAGCTGTGCTGGTACACTGCCTATAACAGATAACGTTTTCAGTGTGTGTATTATTCTGTGTACAGGTTTGACAAATACGATTGAATTATGACCGAATACTGAAATGCAAAGGGAATGCAGAAATGCTTACAATTAAAGTACTTTTATAGAAATCCAATTTGCTAATGAGTGGGAAAGCCCACACCAGTTTTTTTTTTCTTTAAGGCACAGAAAATAATTCATAGTAAACAGGACAGATCTGAAAGATGTTGTAGACTGCTCACGATTGTGGATCTGTGCATTTAGCATCATATCACAATATGTTGCTCTCATAAGACATCAGCCTAATTATTTTCCAGAAGGCAGTCAAGGATGTTTGAAGCATCTTCTGCTTTGACATCTCTGATGAGTTTTGAAAGACAGAACTGCAGATGATGTCGGGAAACAATGTGTATATTATTTTTAATATTAACTTTTCACCATGAGAGGTGCATTCTTCCCCAGCATCTTGTCACTGTGATGTAATGAATTCAAAGGATCTGATGTATTGCTGGGCTTTGTAGCCAGGGCTGCAGAGCAGTGCAGCCAGCTTCAGGGAAGAGCGATGCTCCGAAGCGTGAGAGTTGGTCTTCATTCAGCGCCGACCCCGTAAGTGATGACAACACTGTGACCCATAACATTGTCTTTTCTTTCTCTAACCTTGCTAACTATCCTTGGGGATTTCAGATCTTCCTGTCCTGTATTTTTTCAGGCACTGTTGTTAGAAAATAAAAATTACGGTAAAAAAGTGTTTTCTACTTGCAGTAGTACTTTTTCTGCTAGTCAGTTATAAACTTCTTGATAAAGGGAAACAGCTTACATGAGGTTTGTGTTAAAGAGAATATCGGTAGGACTTTCGACAGTAGTGTGGATTGTAAGTAAATTGTTGTATGTTCATTGAGATGCTGTGCTAATAAAGTTGAACTCAAGTGCCCTTAATAGTGCTTAGGTAAAATCAGCTCAATTTTGTACTTTCTGCATGTATCTAATAGCTGTTTCCTTCACACGGCTTGGATGTGGTCCGTGCGATTTTGAGGTATTCTGCTTTGTTTTTAGTTGGGTCAGTGTTTTTGTTTGCTAGTCCGTTTGTTTTGACACACTGCCTTGGTGTTGTACAATTAATTTGGCAGAGTTCTGTGTTCTGAATTTGGGACCAGCAGAAGTGATGGCTGTACAAGTGTAAAGTTTATAGTCATGCACTCCTAGGGGACAGGAACAGCGCACACATACGAGGCCAGCCTAATCTTGTTAATTAGCGCTGGGTAGGAGGGAAACATATCCCGGTGACTCAGCTTCTCATTCCTAACGCCCATCCCATCCTGCGGTTTTGTTTTGTTTTGTTTTTTTCTGCAGGTGAACCTTTATATGAAGGGGAATAAGAGAGCAACTAGAGAAAAACCTGTTTTTCCTTTCCAGGTTGCAAACACTACTAAGAAACATCTCCCATTCTTCCTCCTGTCCTCACAGCGCTGTTTCTTTTCTGATAAGCCTCCAAGGTTTGCATTTCTTCACACGCATGGAGCTGATGGATGCAGACAGGGCAATGACACAGAGCTTTGCAGTGCGGCTGCTGCGTGGTGGTGCTGGCTCCTTGGCCTGCTCTCAGCAGGAGTCTGTCTTCCACAGCTGGGTGTGGGCCTGTCCCAGGGCGACCCAGCAGTGTTGATTTGGAGCTGAAACTTAAACTAGTGACAGACAAATATCATTTCTGCTAACTTCTTTCAGTTGTGGTTCTTGGGGTTGGAGGAAGTGCAGCATTGTCAGGCAGTAATATTGATGCTGAAAAAGCTGGGGTCCCTTCAAAAGCTAGATGTGTGTATATCTTGTGTGTTTGACCTTTTAGCAGTGGCAAATAGAGTAATGCTTTCTTGTAAAACGCATTTGTCTTTGCAGTCCTTGACCTGGGCTCAGTAAATGAAAATGTACTAGCAGAGCTGTATCCCCAGAGGATCAGAAGAGGGACATCGTAATTGAAGGAGAAAATGAAGAAAAATGTACCAGTACTTGTGCTACAGAACAGCGTGCCAGAAGCTACCTGTAGGCTGTAAAAGTTGCACTTATCAGAGATGTCATGCTTGGTGAACAGAGGGTGCTGTCTGCCTTTCTCTGAGTGGATGGACGTGTTGGAGACAGCACTGCTGGGGCTGCGTGGTGATGAAGCCTTCAGCACCATGGTGTGCTTCGTTTTAAGTTGTTATTATTTACACTGTAGACCCAGAAAGGTACTTAATGATCACTTAGCAGGATTTGAATCAGGATGTGCACTGGCAGTCTGAATTGGCACAGGGGGGCGAGGTGTTCTGCAGTCCTCTGCGTCTGTGGTCCTTAGGCTTGGTTTAAAATCAAGAGATATTGCTGAATATAACTTAAAAACTGTGTTGGAAGTAGTGGGATTTGAGGAGTGCTTCCACCTTGGGAGGAAGTGAGACAAATAACTTGAAAGGCGGTTTAAACTTCTGGTACTAACAGGTTAAATTCGAAGTGTCTGTGTCATTTCTTGTGTTACGTACCCTCTAAATGTTTAATTTTGCATTTGTAGATGGGGAGCAATAATAATTCTTTCCCTTTTCCTACATAAGGAACCTCCTGTAGTAGCACATCCAGTTTAACAAGGCTTCATATGAGTATGCCTTTCTTTGCAGTTATTTCCTTCCAGGAATCTTGTATCGATTATTCTGTAGACAAAAGAGTAAACTAAAGAGTTGCCTTGCAGGTGCATTTGTACAACATACAAGGATGTAAGGGGGATCCTGAATATAGTTTTCTGAATAACAACAGTATTGGTGGTGTCACTCTGGTTCTTCGTGTATTTGAAATCAGTCAATGAAGTTCTTAAATGGAGGAGCACCCGCTCCAGTGCTAAAATCTAAAATGAGACACAGATTTGAAGTCCACAGATTATTTCATTTGTAGCGTTTCCGTTGTTTAAAACTGATTGAGTTGGTTAATAGTAACAGGATTCTTCCAGAGTATAATCAGATAAAAACTGACAATGTTAGATCAAGTCATGGTGTATTTATGCCTGATGTGGTTGTTGGAAGGACTAACACAGCATTTCAGACAGAATCTTTCCTGTGTAGGACTGCAGCGTTCAGATGAGTGCATAGCTCTTAAAAGTTTCCTTCTGCGAAAATAGATCCCAGCTGCTTAAAATGAAGTGATTGCAAGAGTTATATTGGAAACGTTAAGTTTCTTGTCAGCTACTGAGTTGTTACAGCTGTCCTTCTTGCTTGATTCTCTTTGAGACATATGCATATTTATTAAGATGTTTGTATTTGAAAAGCTGAAATATCTGTAAAACGTGTAGTTTTCACCTTGGAGCTTACAAATACTTCATGCATTTAGCTTAGGATACCTAAACTGTGGTGCGATATTCCTTTCTATTCATCTTTTTATTTCTATGTTTTATTTCTTTTGTAACATCTAACAAAAAATGTTTATCTAACCAAGAAAGCCCAATTGGAAAAAAGAATGTAGTTACACTGCAAGAAAAAGTGGAAAATATCAGGGAATGGGAAGGTTGTTGCACACGCTTGATTATGAAGCAGGTAGTTTGGGATGTATTGTCTTTACCTGTCAGCATAGGAACCGTTGGTTTCATTTCTTTCATCTTTAATGTTGTGAGCAAATGGAAGCAGTTGGGAAAATTTTGAACAGACATCCAAAGGACAATTCAGCTTTGACTGCTATCCTAGTTGAATCAACCAGTCTTAAAGGTTCTGGTCTGTATTTTTAGGCAGAATGCTTCCCTATTTTCCAGTGTGTCTTCACACACAGTGATAATGAAAGGGTCACTTTTAAGTGAAAGCCGTGACAACCAAATATTTTCCATCCTGAAACCTGCCTGTGTTGAAAATGGAGGAGGAGAAGGTGGCTTTGTACATATGCTTTAAACCTGGGTTTCCCCCTTCCGTTTCCCTTATGTGCTTATGAAACGCAGGCATGCGTGACTGTCACCTAGGACTCACCGGGAATTTTGGGGAAATCAGTTTTAAGGAATCAGACCTTTAATGAGGTGTTTTACAAGTGCCCTACTTGTCGTAACATTTTTCTTCTTCTCTCTTGGCAAGTAGCAGTATTTTGAGTGTGGGAACCTCTAAGGACCTTCCGGACAGGCCTTCAGATGACTTTGCTGGGGTAGATAGCACTAGTATTTTGGCAGATATAAATAAAAATTGCTTGTTTTTACAGTGTTCAGGTAATCAGGGATGGAATAGGAGAACAACCTGAAACCTCCTCTCTGTCACAGATAGGAACAGAATCCAGATATCCTGCTTTTCCATCCATTGCAAAGGTCATCTCTAACCTATGTGGCTTTTTGGTGTACCTGAATAAAATTCACCTCAGTGAGCTCCAACTTCTCCTGTGGAAGGAAACATTTGTAAGAATGAGCACTTCAAATATTTCATGCTACTCCTAAAATCTAATCACAGGTGTCTGTGAATATTTACCAGTCTTACTGAAAATAGAAATACTGTAATTTAGGGACCTCTGTCGAAAATGAAACAAGCCACTGAGCAGAGAATCTGAGCAACAGCGATCCCTTCTATTTTCTGTCTGTGGAAATGCTGGAATTGGTCACTTCCATGCAGTAGTGACCACAGGTGGGTGCTGCCACCTCATTCTCTAAATAGGCTTCCCTTGTCTTGTGGAGGAGGTGGAGAAGTGCTGTTATGTGTCTCATTTCAAGGCAACTGTTATTGGTTTATTGTTACGCTGTTTTGTAAACAGCTATGGTAAGGACTTGGTCATGTTAGTTGTATATTGGTAATCTGCTCTGTGAAAATACTCTCCCGTGCGTGCTCCCTGGCCTCAATCTTGATCATAGCATCAGGACTCAGCATTTCACCCTTATACTGCCAGCTTACCTGCAAGATGATCTTCTGACATGATTTACATGGCTTAATTTTGATTGATTTAAAATGGGGAGAGGCTTTTTAAGTGATAGCACTGAGCATTGATTTGTATGCATCCACTTGAAACTCGTTGAGTTGTATGTAAACCATTAACACTCACAGTACATGTAGCTTTCAGCGCATTTCTCATCTGCTGGTTGAGGCAAATTTTTACACAAAATATAACAAACATGGAATTTTTGCCAGCCTGGTTCCCAGCGTGAAATTTTCTTGTGGATCTATTTCAGCAGCACACAGCATCTGTTGCATTTTAAAGGTGAAACTTCAGTCCCGTTTGCTTTGTTGGCCTGCCATATGTAACTTTCTTCCTTGTGCGCTAATGACTATAGTTAATATTTTATAGCTTTGTTTACCTGTAGTATCAGGCTTCAGGAGCAGAATTGGAAATGTTATAAAATCAAGGGGAAAAAAGTACGCATTCTGTGTGGCTGATGCCAGTCATTTTGCATTTCCTTTCTTCTGGCAATTTTTTCCAACCCTTTGGTCCAGTGGTAGCCTTCAAACTCGTAATCACCCAGTACAGCAAAGAAGCTGTGTTTGGTTTGTCTCGCTGCGTATGCACAGAACCATGTGTCTGCAGGTGATGTCAGCTGGACAAGTGACACACTCCTTACTGTTGCTACAAAACGAATGTGTAATCAAGTGGTTCTGACTTGCCAAGAAAACGCACTCCAAGAAATAATGCGTTACCTTAAATAAGCTGTCACAATATCCCATATAGGAGTAAATGAACAACGAACTAGTTAAACAGAATATTTTTGGATGCCTGGAAAAAACATTCATGTTCATAAGCACCATAGAGGAGGTCATTGTAAATTTAGTGCATCTCTCTGTTAAGTATAGAGGAAACAAACTAGTAAGTGATGTCTGAAAACTTGAGGGGGAGTTTTCAGAGTTACATTATTTAGCTTTCTCTGTTGAGATCCCTGCCTACGTTCAGTGATAGTCATTCAGATTTTCTTTTCTTTATATGTTAATGAGTGAACTTTTGTTAAGGACAAATAAGCCAGAAAATGAAACATTTTTCCCCAAACATGTACAATTACGGCTTTCTGCACTGGCAGGTTTCCATTTAGATTTTATTGATGATTTGAAAGCAGAGCTGAAAGCAGGTGTTAAATTGACCCTGCCTGAAAAAACTCCTGCAACGTTATTCTGTTAAAGTGACAAAACAGAGCTGACGTTCTAGATCACAGCATCGATCACATGAGCAGCTGGCATTAAGAGCACGCTTCCTGGCTTCAGAATTCAGCAGGTCAGTGTTGAAATTTGACACAGCAAAGCTAAACCACCAAATGTTTGAGAACTTGAAAAAAAGGGTAGATGCAATTACAACCAAGCTCTAAAAAATAAATGACCGGGACCTGGGGCTTTAGAATTAGAGCTATTTTTGAAAGTTAAGCATATTAAAATGTTTGTGATCATTATATTGTTTAGTGGGACTGTATTACTTCTCTAAATTCTGTAAATAAGTTTTTAAATTAGACAATTGTTTGGTATTGAGAAGGTTCTCACGATTTTGTAGGTTTGCTAGATGTTTGTGAGTCGTGGGTTCTCTGCACATTTAGTTCCATTTGCTGTGTCTCTGAGGCATTTTCATTAATACACTTGCAAATGAAAAACATTTAGAAAACCTTATGACCAGTCTCCGAAATTTGATTAATACAACATTGGGTTTAATTCTTTTAATTTCTTCCTTGTTTTCTTTGGGAAATCAGGAGATTCCAGATTGCAAATGTGCACTCAAAGTAGCAATACATACATCTTGTTCATGAGGAAAATCCAGTTACTTTGATACATTTGTACGGTTCGCTGACAAATTCAGAGTATGTCAAATCAAGAGTTTATGATTTTAAATTTACTGCTCTCATAGTTATTAAAGAAATTGTCTAATTTTAACTGAATGTAAGAACTGCAATATTTAGGTGTTTCTTCACTGAGGGATGGAGTATCAATGAGGAATAGCCAGGCTAGATGGAGGTGTGAATGCAGGCTGTGGCTGATCTCCTGCGAGCAAGCTGCATTAGGCTCCTCCAGCATTGCCTCTGCTGCCATCCTGGCAACCCCTCAGAAAGCGGCGAGGAAAACCTGTACGTGGTAGCCTTTCATCTTTGGTAGATTGAACATATTTATTAAATATGGCCACCAGTGATTACCATATATAATCACCAGTGAAAATCAGAACACCGCTGTTTCCTGTATTCCACTGTAGGCAGTGTAAGTCACTGCTCTCCGCTGGTGCGTGCGCCAGACTCCATCCCCGTGGGAGGTGCGGAGCTTGTAGGAGGGGTGCTGAGAGCAGGGGGAGCTCTGGGCCAGCGGGGCTGAGTGACCGCGGGAGGTGCCAGGGTTGGGGTTACATAAGGCAGAGTTTACTAGGAAGACAGGCAGCTCTTGATAGAAGATTTTTGTCATGCTGGTATTTCGTAACCCACTGCTTTATACCCTCTGTTTCACAGTAGGAGTTTGTGAGCTTGAGGTTGGAAATANTTTTTTTTTTTTTCAAAGAAAATGTCATTCCTTAAGGCTCTGAAAAACTACTGGAGGAGTAGATCCCACGATCCATATTAACAAGAGTGGAGCATAACTGTTTTCATTTTGTTCAGTAACAGGAGGAAATTCTTGAAGGCGCTGCATGGATGGGTGCGCGTGTACGTGCACATGGGGATTTTACCTGATAATTTTTTGTCCTTTAAGGAGGAGCTAAAGGAGAAGCTTAAGAATTGGATTGGTGTTGGATTGTTGAAGAAAAGAAAACTAGGGTAGGAAAACAGAATATTGTTATGTTCTTGCTTTCTGTTAATTTATCTCTTGCAGTGAGGTTGTTCAGAAAGCGCTCAGCCAGGGCTGTTAATGGTATCTCTGGTAGTAACTCCGCTTCTTTCTGTATTGAGTGGTCACCCTTTGTTTCAGGCTCCTCTCTGTGCATCTTTTTATTACTAATAGGTCATTTAAACATTACAAAGCATCAGAAAAGAGAAATTTTGGCAGCCTTAGCCTGGTCAAATGTCGCTTGTGCTCAGTTTCAAAGAAGGATGGCCTTCATAGTAGGAGGAAAAAAAAATAAAGCTAATGATCCTACAGTGGTATTGATGCCTTGTTCTGTGACAAAGTTTCAATCAAGTCTTAATGTTAGCTTGTGAAAGATCACTGTGTGTTGTACAGTGACAAGGGAAGTGTCCTACTGGAAATGAGAGAGATGTGTCTACCAGAAGCAAAGATAGAGATGAAAAGAAGCATCGGTAGAGTTAAATCGTATTTAAATGCCCAGTTCAGCATGGCAGTATATGGACAACTACTCTCCAGGACAATCCCTGGAGTGGGTATTTGCATGCATGATACAATGGGAGCTTTGGTAGCCTGATGCAAGGAGAAAGGTATCCAAAATGTTTATTGTCTGTAGCTAATAAAGCAGTTTTTAGCATGATAAGAGGAAACTGGAGTGAGATTTAAGTGATCAAAATTGCATGAATAAACTTGTGTGGTGCAGAAAGTGATAAATAAGTAAAATCTCTGAATGCAAACTATTGTGGAAAAATTGTGTAGCCCCCTGCTGTTCCAGATGCATTTAGTGTCTTCTTTAAACCCTACCATTGCTGTTTGTAGAGCTCTCATTTAGGATCAGAAGCCAGGATACTCCAAGAGGTGACAGGCTTTTCAGATGAGCATGGCCTAGGGAACTGCATACGGGTTAGAAAACCCAGTGCTTTTCACCAATGAAGCTTCGGAAAACCTTCAGAAAACAGGCAGTTCTAAAGCATCTCTTCATACAAGTCATGTAACAAACCTGGTTACACTTGTAGATCTTCAGACTATAAAAATTAGACTGTGAGCTTTTGAAAACACGGCCAGCAATTGTTTTTTGTTTTCATTCCTTTCAGTGAGATCTATGTACCTGTGCAAGTGGGGGGGAAATACGGACTGCACTTAAGAGCTGGAAAGAGGAGAAGAATTGGAGGGAGTAAAGAACTCTTAATTTCCATTAGTAGGAAGAAATGTTGAGCATATTTTGGAAAAGATTCATTATACCTCAATTGAGTTACTGTTTTGAAGAGAATAACTCATCTCTGACCTGCCTTTTGTATGTCTTGTACAAACTGTGGGTGGCTTATAAAGGTGGATCCTCCTGGAGCAGCGGGGTGGCCTAGCTACGTTAGGTTTGCAATGTGCTGGAGTTTTTCAGGAGAACGTAGATATGGATTTAGTTTAGATTTCCATTTGCTCAGGTGTTCGGAGGGTGGTACAGATGCAGGCTGCAAATAAACTTTTGAAGGAGGAAAATTCAAAGGAGGTTTAAAAAACAAACAAAAAAAAAACTGATTCACACTGACAGTAGAAAAAAGGGATTACTACTTCTGGATTCTTTTCAAAGATAGTTGCTTGAATCTCCTCAGAAAGCTCTGGCTACTGGAATTCATCCCAATGAACGTGTGTGGAGATGTCTCATTCCACCACCTACATGTTGTAACTCTGTAAATGCATCTCTGGGGGGGTAGGGAAAGTTCTCTGCTTGCTGTAAGTGGAAGAAATCTGGAGTTGTTTTCAGAGTCAGAGGGCCAAGGTTCCTGCATTCCTCTTCCCTATGAAATATTCACACAAAGATGGATGTACTAAGTTGTTAGTATATTTTAAAAAGAAACTGGTGATGGGACCTCCTTTATACTCCTAGACTCATATCGTCCAGTGCATGGATGGATAAAAACATTCTTTTAACAAAATTAAAATTTTCAATTTGGTTGTAAGATTTGCTTTTAAGTGCACTTACAACTCTGCTATAGAACTGATATACCGTGTTCTTCCACTGCTTAACACCCTGATATCCAGGTCTGTCCTTCAAATATGCAGGGATAAAAATGTTTGTAAGTGGCTCTTGCAGCAAGATGATTTTAGATTGAACATTCTACTAAAATGTCTGATTCTGTAGGGGATCTTATCAATGTGTACAAATATCTGAAGGGAGGGTGTCAAAAAGATGGGGCCGGACTCTTCAGTGGTGCCCAGCGACAGGACAAGAGGCAACGGGCACAAACTGAAGCACAGGAAGTTCCGGCTGAATATGAGGGGGCACTTCTTTCCTGTGAGGGTGACAGAGCACTGGGACAGGCTGCCCAGAGAGGCTGAGGAGGCTCCTACTCTGGAGATATTAAAAACCCACCTCGATGCCATCCTGTGCAACGTGCTCTGGGTGGCCCTGCTCGGCAGGGAGGTTGGACTGGATGAGCTCCAGAGGTCCTTTCCAACCTCACTCTGTGATTCTGTGAAAATATGATGAACACCCAAACATGCTATTATGTTAAGGGCAATTTTGGAAAAGCTAGGATTGGGACAGAAGTCACTAGTTGAAGAACATACACCTTTATTTTTCTTGTTAAACAGTCTCAGTGTTTCAAAATTTCTTACATGCATGCTTAACAGAAGACAGCTGAGCGATAAAAAGTGTTTTGGAGTACCAGAAAGGACACGTTTTAAAATCGGGCTAGTGATTAAAGTTTTAAAAGAGTGCTTTACTTGATTTTAGATGCGAGAAACTAAGGAGAGGAAACTAAACAGTTTGTATCAGGAAATGCCTCCAGTGAACCAGGACCTGCATTTGGCACAGTGTATTGTCCTTTTTTTTTTCCCCCCTCATAAACAGATAGAATTATTTTGAATTATAATCACTCAAAATGAAAGAAAGTAGACTTAATGTAGTAAACTTATTCTTTCAAATCCTACTCAGTAAACATTTTACATCTAATTAATCATGTTACACTTGCTCGTGATTAACAGTGGCATACCGTATTTAAGTTAAAATGATAAAAAGGTGAGATCTCATGGCTTGGATACACAAGTTTGGGGGGGGGGACTAAAGCTATCTGTAATTTTCATGTGAATGCACATAAGCACTGGGTGCTCAACAAGAAGTTTTACTTCCCAGTTTCCATCTTTTGTTACTTCAGTTATGATTGGAAAAATGTATGAACGCTCCATCTGCATCTCATGCAAGATATTTTTCCAATAAAGTTGTTCAATAAATGGTTTTGAATAACTTCATAACCTTCTTTTCATATGAATAAGGTATCAATATGTATGTCGAAATGACAGGTATAACATCAGGAAATGGGAGAAGCAACTCGGTGGGTTGCTTGCATAAGCCACCGCTCACCCTCTGTGGGTGGCTGCCGGTGGGGACCTTAACCCGCAGGGACCTTAACCCGCAGGTGCTTCTGGATTTCTTTATCCGTAGCAAAGCAAAGGCTCCAAACAGGCTACTCTGAATAATCTGCTTGTTTTATTAAAATAAAACAGACGGTACTGCGAGCCAGATATTGATGCTGATATATCCCTTGCATACATTTATTTTGACTTTGGGGGAAAAATGAGCTAACAAGAACATTGATTTTTATTTAATGCTTTCAAATCCTTACGTATCTTGCATGTCTAACACAAAAGAGAACATAAATGTCAAATAAATGGCCTGGTAATTGGCAGTGTTGGGTTAGCTCCTGAGGTACGAGGAGCTGCCACGCTGACCTGTGTGTGCCCATTAAGGTACTGCTGCTGCTGACGAAATGGTAACTTGGGGCACGTTCTGTCATGGGGCCTAGGTGGTGGGTGCCCGGGGCCCTGCTCGTCTCACCACCTACAGTGGGATGCCCAAATCAGTGCGGGTCTTCTCTCGGGGGATTTTTACATGACACTGCTTGTTTTCTAGAATGTGCGTCCAGTCTAGAGTTTCGTTCAGTGGAGGGACCCTGTCTGCTAACAGCAGCTGCTTGCGACTGCTCTTTCGCAGTGTGCAAGTACGCTGTGTCAGGTCAGGAGTTCCTGCAGTCGCTGTGGGGGCTTCTCACCTGCCTCTCTTTTTTTTTTTCTATCCCTAAACAATTTTTATACATCTAGTATATGGTGGAATATACTTGTACGCTTCTGTCTGGTGTTTTGAAGAGTATATCCAGAATATCTGCTATTTCTTGGGTTTGCATTAGCTCTTGCAGAAGAAAATATTTGTACTCCCAAGGTGGGCATGGGCCAGTGACAGCAAATGGTGTATGAGTAGTTTCTGTGAAAAGTGACTTTCTATAAATGAATCCATAAATCTTTCACATCTCTGGACATGTACCAAATGCCAGCTATGGAGTGTAGATGGTGGTGTTTACTCATCTCTGTGTGTAGCTGGGGTGATCTAACACTGGTGGGTAGCTCAGGAATACCGTGCCGCTCTCTGACTGCCCCCTCTTTAACTGATCCTGCATGGGCTTCCCACAGGCTGCAGATCTTCAGGAACTGCTTCCATATGGGTCCATACCACAGGGCCCATCCCTCAGGACCAAACTGCTCCAGCATTGCTCCTCCACAGGCTGCAGCTCCCACCAGGCCTCCTGCTCCTGCGTGGGCTCCTCTCCACGGGCTGCAGCTCCGGCCTGGGCCCGCTCCTGCGGGGGCTCCCATGGGCCGCAGCCTCCTTCAGGCCACATCCACCTGCTCCATGGGGGCTCCTCCATGGCTGCAGCGTGGAGATCTGCTCCGTGGGGTACCCATGGGCTGCAGGGGGACGGCCTGCTCCTCCATGGGCCTCTCCACGGGCCGCAGGGGAACTTCTGCTGCAGCGCCTGGAGCCCCTCCTGCCCTCCTTCTGCACTGACCTGGGTGTCTGCAGGGCTGTTTTCACTCCTCTCCCAGCTGCTGTTGCCCAGCAGTTTTTTCCCTTTCTTCAATGCCTCTCCCAGAGGCCCAACCAGCATTGCTCACAGCCCAGCTCTGGCCAGCAGCGGGTCCCTTTTGGGGCCAGCTGGAGCTGGCTCTGACCTGGCATGGGGCAGGTTCTGGGCTCTTCTCACAGAGGCCACCCCTGCAGCCCCCTGCTACCAAAGCCTGGCGATATAAACCTCATACACTGTGTTATTTTCTCATGGGGTTTCATTTTGATCACTTTTCATTCTGTGATCTCCACCTATTTTATTTCATCGGTCCCTTCCCTCATAGGATTTTGTCTTCCTTGTAGTGAGCATATTTCAACGCTCTGCTCTCCATTGTGTTTGAAACCTGGCTGCCTTTCTTTTTGGTCAGTAAATTTCACCAACTGTAGCTCTCTGTTGTCCAGCCATTTTTCTCAGGATTTTGGTTCTGAACACAGTCTGTGATAGAAATGATTTGCCATTTGGGTGTTTGTCATTGGTGTGTTTATACTTCCTATTCATATTTTCTGTTCAAATCATTATTGACATGTTTCCTTTTTTCTATGCTGAGGACATTATTTGGCGTGAATTTCCTTGAACAGAGTATGCTTTTACACCTAGTCACTTTCCCTGAGTTAAAAGGAAGTACTGGAAATAGCAAATTCTTTAGAAGAAGCCTCTTTGGGATTTAGGAACTGTATCTTGATTCTCCAGTAACTCCTATCTGCTGTTCCTCTGCTTCTGTTAGGCTAGGAAAGCAAAGCAGATTGAACGTAAATAACAAAATATTACTGGATTTTGTGTTTTTTCTTCCTTTGTTTTGTATTACTTTCATCTAAAAATAGAAGTGTCCTCCTTGTCTGTGGGCTGTGTTCATAGAAACTGAGAACGTTAGTTAATTCAGACATCAGCTGAAGGGATCAAATGAAATTGAATCTGGAAGGGACAAGAATTTCGTTAGGTCAGAGATGAAAATCTGTTTCTAACTTGCAGTCTAAGCACAGGAAGGAAAGTTTCCAAGCATCTGTGTGGACTACTGCCTCAAAACCATATTCACTGTAAGGAAGCCCTTCAAGGAATTTAAAATACTTAGCAGTGCTTTTTATTTTAAAGAGGTGGTTTTCTGGGAGTTGGAAAACGTTGGTCTCGAAAGCAAATGAAAGAAACTAACAAACTTCAACCCTGTAATTTCAGAGAGAACAAGGGAGCGACAGAGAAGTCAGAATTGGGTGGAGGTAGACGTAGCTGGAAATGACGGAAGCTCAGCACATTTCATACCCATTCCTGTAGGTCTACTCCATTTGGACTTCAGCGAGTCTGGAGTGGACTCCCAGTTTCGGGGAGTAGCCTCTCGGCTTGGAGCAGTGGTAGCAGTGGTGTGATGGGCAGTAAACTTCTGGAGGTGAAAGAGATGATTGGATCTGAGTGCCAAGGGTGGTGTGATAACTGATGAGTGAAAATAGTCTGTTTATGGTGGAAATTATGTGCAGGTCATCACTGAAATCAACTTTGCAAACAGCCTTTTAGGAGGGACTGGGCGAAGGCACAGGAACAGAAAATCCTCTTTTTTTGTATGCATATATATGTGTGTGTATAGATACATATATATCTTCATAAATTTAGGAGGTATTTGAGTTATGAATGGTGAGTAGGGGCAGGCCCAGGGAGGTCTGTTCCACTCCTCTGTTCCCTGCCTGTCCACTTTGGGATGCTGCAGTGGCCGTTCCTGCCTAGAGGCACTTGGCAGTATTTTACACTGTCGCGTGCAGTGTCATAGCCTGGAGACAGCAGGAAAAATGGGACAAATGTGCCTGATCTCTGCTGATAATTAGGTTTGGATATTGGGAATCTACTAATTAGTTCGTTACTAAGGCACAGTAGGAGCAATGATGATATCCTTGTTAGGCTGAACTGGAAATATATTTTAAAAAAGTGGTGGTTCTTTTCATTAAAAAACAACATCAAAAAACAACTCAGAAGAAAAAAAAAAAAAAAAGGCACCTTTATAATACACTTTTCCCTTTATCCAAATAGGCTTTTATTCACTTTGGGCACAATTTGATTCAGAGAACACATATCTTCCAAATACATAAAGACGATACAGACCTGAACTCTATTTCCATGGAAGATAATGGAAAAAATTCTGGGAATATTTTGTCGAGTACTAGAAAAGTGGAAATGATAAAGTAGGACGATTCAGTAATCCCACTGGAGGAAGACACCATGTCTGTAAAGATAAGGTACTTGTTTTCAGTCTAGATTTGCTTTACGAAATGCACTGAACGTGCTGCTTGCTTGGTGCCACATGTAGTAGTCAAACAGCAAGCAGACATCGGGCTACTGGAGAAGGGCCAGAGCTTCGTGCCACCGTGCATACAGTTCAGAAAATGCAAATGTATTCTGTTTTAAGATAAATGCATCGTAGATTATTTTTTCCCTTTCTACAAAGACAGAGAATAGAAAAGTGACATACTCAAATATTTTGGGTACATTTTTTTAGGCTGCAATAAAAGAACTCAGTGTGCAATGGGTATGTATTGAATAGAACACAACTTCCCTCAATATGATGTTTTCCCCTCCATACTGGCTGTGTGCCGGTACCTCTTCCTATCAGAAGGTCATTCTTCATGTGCAGAGGTGAGAGATGGAGTCTAGTGTAGAGAATATTGTGATGTGGACCTTTGTTTTTTATTGTCCTCCAAACCAGAACCGTTGAGCTACAGACCGCCCCTTCTGATGATGCTCTCTATGGAGGTGTGAAGCCCTTCCCAGCAGCACTGGGCATGGCTTCCTGCTGCTACCGGGCTTCACGTGCCATCCATCCCTTCTGAGAAAATTATGCACTTGCTTGTAGGTTAGTTCATTTCAAAACCTCAGCGCATGGCCTCTTGTTTTTCAGTCAGTTGCTCTTGCTGTAAGCATTGACATTAATCTGACTCCTCTTTTCTAGGATTTAGTTCTCATCAACACGATTTCCACTTCATCTCCCATTTTTGCCTTGCAGGAGCCAGCTCCATCTTCTGTTACATGACTCAGTCTACAAACCTCTGAATAATTTTGCTTTTTGTCCTTTGCTGCAGTTATAAAGTCTTTGTAATGGTCTTTTGATCATCATGGTTTTTAGGAGACTAAAATATTGTGTTATTGACACGTTCTCCTGCTGTGAAAAGTCCAGTATGCCAGTTATTTGGGAAAGGCCGTGAATCCAATTAGGTATACACAGTGAGACTCTATTTGCTCTTCTTTATCTTTGCTGCTTGACACTAAATTTATAATGGAGATTTTTTTTCCTGCTTCTCCTATTTAACAGCTGCACGGTTAAATAGGGGAAGAATTTTCTCTCGCCTTTCATGTCTTAACAGCTCTGAGAAGATTTAAAGGGAAGCCTTCCCTTGCACAGTTGTTCTCATTCACACCTTTATCTTAATACTGCTGTGGTTTTCTATTCTGTGTCTTTTATTTGCTCTTTCTTTTGGTCTTTATCTAACTCCCTGCAAGGATCACTTAGTTTTACTGTTGCAGTGGTTTGTATAGACATAAGTACATGCAAGTTGTCTTTTTACCTGGTCCTAGCCTTTACTCATGTCTGGAATTCAAGGGTTAAGTAGTTTTGCTCCCTGGTAGGTTTCTTATGAGAAGTAATTTCTGCAAGTTACTGTGTGTGACCTACTGTTGCTTTAGATTTATTCAAGCTTTTGATGTTCTTTCATTATGACACTAGGCTTTGAGATGATTTTTGTATGCTGTATGACAAATGTATATTCTGTAAGGCAGAGAATTTACTCAAGCAAGGTCAGCTATATAGAGCTACTAGCTTGCCTGGGACATTAGCTAAGTTTCACACTATATAATGTAAAATAGGTTACGTAAAGACTATATTTAATGTGTTATATTTTACCTAGAGAAAGAAAGTATTTGGTCAAAGTATTTTATAAAGTTTGTGAGTTCTAGTTATGTGGTATGCCTTTTATTTATGATAGAGATCAGTTTAGTTAACTCCCTTTCAATCCTTCTTTTTTGAGATTGTGTTTCCATTAATCACAAACATTTTAGGAGTGGTGAAAAATCCCTTCTTGGATTGACTGTCTTTGAAGGTAGTAGTTATAAAAAATCTACTCAGCCATGGAAATTACCTTGTCTTTTTCTTGTTGACTGTCTGCAAATAAAACCAAAATGGACAGCTGGGAGCTGTGTTTGCAGGTCAGATGAATGAACCATATCCCTGGTATGCTGTGTTTTTAGTTGGACAGTAACTGCTACCGAGGTTATTAAACATGAGTTTTTTTTTTGTATAACTGAATTTTCCACTCCATGGCGACATACATCCCAGTGGTGAGCTGTGTTTGCTTAATCTCATATGTCTGAAGTTCATAAAGGTTATGAAATGTACTTACTGAAAAAACATACACTGAGAAAATGACTAAAGAAAAATAAACTTAACTGCTGTTTAGCCTTTGTTTCCTCTCAGGACTTTTCTCTTACCCATGTGCTTGGCATTTTTAGAGCTGGTTAAATAGAAAAGTTTGTCCTGACTGCATTCACAACCTTGCCTCATGCGCCCTTTGTGCCTGGTCCCTTAGAAGATGCTGTTGGCAAATGGCTAGACCAAAGTCAGGTTCTCTTCTTCCCTTTCTGGAATGAGTGCGTTCGCATAGCATAGGAAAGGAAGCTAAGATGTGTTTGAGATTTTACTTTGTAAGAAAAGGAAAGCAAACAGCTAATTTCCAGTGTTGTGATTCACTGTTAGAGAAGAGAGAAACACAATTGGTAGGAAATTTATTACAGAAAGGATATATGAGCTGGCTCATCAGCATGAGCCTGAACTGCATGGAAGCACGTTTCATAGCTGTTGACTCAGAAGCTTCTGAATCCTTTTGGAAGACTCTTGTGTGCTAGTATTCCTGCAAAGTTATATAATAAATCAAGGAAAAAATGTTTGGATTAGTTTCAGAAGACCACTCTTCACAGAAAGCAAGTTCTCTGTGAAGAAATCTGTTGTGTTCTGTACTTAAGCAGCTATCACTTTAATCATTGTCATTATTATTACCACAATAATTTTTTATCATCATTTCTCCCCTACTTTTTAGTCTCTCTACTACATGATGCAATCGGTTAGGCTCACTGTTTTCAGAGAGAGCTGCTTTTTGGATGGTGGGGAGAGTACACGGTACTGCCAGTTAAGTGTCATTTCTGCCAGAGCTGTGAGCAAGCTCAGTTGTTGCCTCGTTCTCAGCTTATCTCACCCAGTTTTGTGCTCTTCCATGTTGCAGTACTTTCTAATTTAGGCCATTGCCTTTTCCTATTCTATCAGGTGTTCTCAGTGGAAGATTAAAATTGTGCTTTGCATAGTGTTGACTGGCCAGTGTGAGCACGTTACCTTTGCATCTTCCAGCTGCTGACATGGTATCAGGTGGGTTGAATTACCCTGGGGTTAGCTCTGATAGATTGACTGAGGCAGAGCCTTTGTATCTGGAGGGTATTGGGGGACTCTAAGAGAGGGGTGAGCTGAGTGCTGTTCTGCCTGACTCCTGTCGGTGTGGTCAAAAGACAGAGCTAGAGAAAGTCTGTACGTCTGTCTTGAGCTCTTCATAGGGCAAAGTGGGCATTTTTGGGGAGCACACGTCTTCTTCTGATGGGTGATAGGTAGGTGGCAGATGGGTTTATTTGTGGGCTTAAAAATCATAGAATCATAGAATGGCCTGGGTTGAAAAGGACCTTAAAGATCATCTGGTTCCAACCCCGCTGCTCTGGGTAGGGTTGCCAACCACTAGAGCAGGCTGCCCAGCGCCACATCCAGCCTGGCCTTGAATGCCTCCAGGGATGGGGCATCCACAACCTCTCTGGGCAACCTGTTCCAGTGCCTCACCACCCTCTGAGTGAAAAACTTCCTCCTAATATCCAACCTAAATCTCTCCTGTCTTAGTTTAAAACCATTCCCCCTTGTCCTATCATGGGCTTAAATAAAAGCATAGTGTTGCAAGGTTGATGTTATCAAGGACAAAGAGTTCATAAAATTTAACAGATGTGATTTTAATTGTGTGGCATCAGCTTAGAGCTTTCCTGGCGGACATTTGTAGATAATACTGAGGCAAGCGAGCGTGTGCATTGCAAGCATATGGGTGGAGAGATAAGGCGCAATTTGCATATTTCTTTCATTTTGCTTTCCATGGTTCCAAAAGTTGCTTTTGAGGACAAGTGCAGCACTACTTTTCTATCAGCCACGTTACTTGCCATTAGGTTTTCAAAGTATTTTCGCAGAGGCGCAGAAGCTGTCTGAGGGCCGCGCTGACTGCCAAGCAGTTGCGTTTCCAGCGCTGCTTTTCAGCAGGGATGTGACTGTGGCTGCGCCTGGCTGCTTCCTTTTGCCAGAGGCCGCTCCCTGCGGGAGGGTGCATTTCTCTGCAGCACACAGCTCTGGTTTACTGCTCCTCCTCCACGTCTTATTAAGCTGTACGTGTTTGTGGATGGCTGCTCAGGTGTGCAGGCTGGCTGCTTAGCATCTGATTTGCTGTGCTCCTGTGTAGGTGTCTCACCAGAAGCAGTGCAGGGGGAGCCTCAGGCTGCAAGGCCAAGTCCTCTGGGCTCTGCAGTGGCCGAGTGCCCAACCCTTTTCTGTGCCTTCAGACCAGCTCCCTTTCAAATCAGAGCGTTTCTAGCATAGCCAAACCTCTGCAGCTGCTTGCTTTGCACTCCCTGTTTACTAGTTCTCCTTTCTTTCTACTGTCAGCTAGTTTCCTCCAAACTTGATATGTATCTCGATATGTTTATTTCCTGGCCATCCAAGAGGAAAAGGGAATTTTTCTTTGAAATCAGTGTAGATCCTGCCTTGGGTGCAGGAAGAGGTGACAGATCAGCCTTTGCATATCACGCAGTGCAGGAAAGGTCAGGCAGGGAAGGGCAGCTGACCATGCAGCGTAAGGCTCCCGTGGAGTCAGGCTGTCAGAAGGCTAAAGGTGGGCACAGACGTGTTCCCAGAGAGGGAACAGGTGCAGAGGCTCAGTAAGGAGTAAAAATACTGCTGTGCCTCATAAATGCAGAGCATTAAATGTGTCTGATTGTAGAGCTTAAGTCATTATCATACCATGTTTATATAGTATTTGCTTCCCAAATGCATAGCAAGTGCTGTATTCTGGGAAAAGAAGCCAGCAAATGAGTGAGTCATGTTCATAAACAGAGCCTTGTTCTCAGCCTTCATGTTAGATGCAGAGCAAAAGCCTCCTTGCAGTGTTGCTCCATTTAAACAGATCACAGACAAGAGATCAAGAATAACGTTAGCAAAGTTTTGCTCCAAATTGTGTTCCAAAATTATCTGGATACTTTCATTTACTTCTCTTTGAACAGTGCCTCCAGATGAAAAGTGATTTTATAGCTGATGCGAATAAAAGGGGGAGAAGGAAACAAAGTGTGACTGTGCTGTATGGCATGAAAGGCGTAATTGTCCTTGACATTATTGCAGCTGATAGAAGACTAAAAGTAAGATGCTAACAAAGGTGGTCCCAGTTAGACTGGGAGTAATGTGAAGGAAGAGTGTGAAATTAAGCTGCAGCTGTGAGCTAAGCTATTTGGAGTGACGGCTCTCAGAGACTGACCTCCCACGGCAGGGAAAGAAGTGCTTATGAGTATGTAGTAAAAAGGAAAAAAAAAAGGGGGGGGGGAATAGGGAAAAGCAACTTACGCTGTATAGATGAAGTATTCACTGCTGTTCTGTTCTGCTTGCTCTTCTGAAGTTATACATATCTAACAAAGCTTACCGAGCACGCCAGGAAAAAAAGATTTACTACCAATTTAATATGACATATGGCCACCTGTCGCTTCTCAGAGAATTTATGCTTTTGTTAACGGATAAAACTGTCATACTTAGCTTTTAACATTAGAAACATGGTCTTTAGGAAAAGAGCATACTCTCAGAAATTGCAGACAATCTAAGAATAAGATCTCAAGATATTATGTGATTTGGCATATATAGTAAGTTGAGTTGTCTAATAAACTGTGGTAATTCATCATCTACTTTGGAAGTCTGAAGTTTAGTAGGTAGTCATATAGTATGTCTTCTGGTGCCGAGACTACCTCTGGAAAAAAAAATCATGGATTTTGGAGGGGCAAGGGGATTATGGCTTGATTTATTTGGCAACAAAATTGACTATAAAACTTCTTTCACTATGCTCAAGAGACCAAGGCACAGAGATGTCATATTGAGTAATAACATCGGGATAATATCAAGGTCTTTGGTCATCTCACCGATTTCACATCGGCAAAGCCACAGATATAAAACACTTGATACCAGAGGAATAGGACATTTCATGTGGATAATAAACACCTAGGAAAATTAATGATCTGTCTGGCTAAAAAGATGAGGCCTGAGCCTCATCTCATAAATGAGAGCACTGGAGAGAGAGCCAGCTACATGCATTTACCTGTTTTATTGCTGTCCAAAGCATCACTTACATCAGGTAAAGCATGCTTTCTGCAGGGTACATTCCTGTTGAAGTGTCAGCGCTCCATCAAAGCGATGCCCTGCGGTCAGCTGAGTGCTGATTGCTGCCTAATTGCAATAGTTAATGAAAAAAGTGCATTCATTAGGAGCTAGCCTTTCCCTCCTACATATTTTAATGCCAAAGTTAGAAATGAGGTTTTTATAACCTAGCCACGGGTGTCTCAACCCATCTGCGGTCAGTAATGCACTGAGAATTTACTTTTCCAGAGCGATCAGTAATTCAGGTGCCCCAACCTGTGTTCAGTGCCTCTGAGGTGCACAGGATTTGGTGGCAGAGGTGGTGGTCAGGTGGAGCTCCCTGTTCCCTGGAGCCATGGGGACTCTGTGGGTCAGGCCCTGGGTACCCCACTTGTGCTCTGTGGGAGACGTGCAGCGTTTGGCTGCACCGCCCCTTAGGATGGAGTGGCAGCAGCAGCCGTCGCTGTGGCTGCCACTGGCAGGCGTGAAACAGACTTTAACAAAATCCGTCCTCAAGAAGACAATTCCGGTTATGGTTTCACTCAGCTGGGATTGTTTTTGTTTGTGTGTTTTGTTGTGTTTTTGTAATGCCTTGCTCTGTTTTTTGTGCGGCCTCTCCCCATGCCCAGTGGTGCTGAGTTCAGCAAAGCACCGAAATGGGCACTAACCTGCAGGCACACCCTGAATCCTGCTGAGGACAAAACCAATGAATGAACTAATAAGCACATTGTGGAATAGGAGAGATATGGAGTGCATGCCCCGAGCACAGCTAAATGCGTGCCTAAGAGCAGGACAGTTAAACACCTGCCTAACCTGGCAGGACGTTTTACAGTATAAACTGAGGTTGTCCAGGAATCAGAGAGAATTAAAATTCCCAAAAGAAGTAGAGATGCAGTGCTGTGGCTAAATAATTGTGCCTCAGCATCAGTACAAAGCTGCACGTTGTGCTTCTTATGTATGTATTTCGTACTGTGATGCAATTGCACCTTCTCTGCACAACCCATAGGCATTGCAGTGTTAACTTGGAAAAAAGAAAAAAAATCTGTTGTCTTAAGATGTGGTTCTGAGGAATTTATAGTATCTCAGGGCCTGAAATGAAGTCTCAAAGACCATTTGAGAAAGAAACTACTAGACTGAGTCAGGAAGATAAGCAGTAAGTGCTGATGAAGAAGCAACTTAGGATCCAGAGGCCTCCACCGCTAGAAGAAAAAAGTTAGTAAGACACAGACAGAGTGTTGGCAAATTTCCACTCTAGGAACAGCAAATAGGCTGGTTTTCAGAGAAGAGAAATAAGATAGTATCCACTATCAGCTAAAGCAATCTATTGCTACCATTTTCCACTGGCTCGAACACAGGAGCAAATTCAAAACCACAGCAAGTTAATAAAAAGTTCAAGGGCATAAGAGGAGGAAGATGCAGGATGCTCATATTTAGTTAAGACAAGTCAGTAAGTCACTCGTGCTGGAGGTATGTGAACTCAGAGGGGTGCGTGAGAATTCCTGATCTGGTTCTCTTGGCAAATAATGTAAGTTAGCAATACACGTTTGTTTCTTTGTTTTGTAAGTGCTAGATCACAGTAAATCATTTTTTGTTGTAGAGACCTGCTGAAACTGTGTAAAAGCTAATTGGCATCAGGTTTTACTGAAATACTTGAGGATGAATTATTGAGAGTGATCTACTAGATTTGCTTGTTTAATTCAATTTCCATCAGTGCTCTTCAAAAGTTTTTGTAATGCATGTTCTGGTATTGTTTCATTTATTTTTATTTTTCTAGAATATCAGTGGTGATTTTTAGATCTTTTTAATTCCTTCATTTGCTGGAGAGAAAAGAAGCTTTTGTGCATTAGTATTTGGTTAATTTATAGGGTTATAGAGCATATAGAAAAAAAAGTGATTTACCATGCAGAATTTAGGAATGAGATTGCCCGTTTCTCCATAACTTTGCATGGAACATGGTTTAGCGATGATAAGAAAGTCTTCCCTCCTCAAGTCCCTATATCCTTATGCTTTCTGACCTCTTGATGTGAGTGTGACTCTTGTAATGGCATTTTCACAAGTAACCATGTCTAAATAGTGTATGTGGGTTAGACAGTTAGCTTTAAGATTACATGAAGGAATAAAGACCTGATTTTTCTTAAATGCCTGCTATAGCAATAACTAAATACACTGTATAGATGAAGTATCAGTTGTTTCTCAAAGTTTCATTCTTTAGCGCTTCTAATGCCAAATCAAAAACGAGATGGATTTTGAATCACTCACCTCGTTCCAGCTTTGTTGATTTTACATTAGATAACCTTTCTAATTCCTTGTATTATAGTAATTTAGTTCCAGAGGAAAATTGTGTTTTTAATAGACTAGGTAGAGAATAGTCAATTGCTCTAAACTTACTGTATGAGCTAGCTCTTACAACCTCAGTGTGTTAGAGTAGGGATAACCGACTGGGGCGCAGAGCAAGAGAGGGTATCGTGTATTTTCTGTTCCTCATTATCCATTAGCAGTCACGGGTTAGAGGCAGTAGCGTACATACAGGTCTGAGAAACTCAGGAGAGTTTGCAGAATCACAGAATCACAGAATGGACGGGGTTGGAAGGGAGCTGTGGAGATCATCTGGTCCAATCCCCCTGCCGAGCAGGGTCACCTGGAGCACGTTGCGCAGGATGGCATCCAGTCTAAGACCAGAGATGAGAAGTCAACTCAAGAAATCGCAGGATGATGTTCATTGCTCAGATCGTGGTCTCAGCAGCAGGCACCCGCCTGCTGGTATTTGCAGACTCCCTGACAGTGCAGATTTTTAGGAGGGTTATCTCTCACACTCTATACTAAATGCCACTGTAAGGAAGCTTGTATTAGCGAATTGTTCATAATATATTTAATTTCTGCTAAGATGTTTGTAGGTTTGGTAGAAGCTTTCATGAAGCTTGAGTTCATTTCCAATACATTCTTTTTAGTTCAGTACTATAACGTACTATTCATGTACTACATGATAAAGATCTTTAGTTACCATAATTTGACTTATGGCCTGCACACGTTAGAGAGGCAGCTAGGAGAATAACTTTCTGCTTCTTGGAGACTATATTAATTTTCAGTAGGGGTAGTGTTTTCAATATTTATGTCTCTGCAGAAATAAATCATACCACTTAATTCAGCAGAACCTCAGTGCAAAGTCAATCTCGCGAACAGCGGCAGCAAAACAAATGTACCGTCCATAGAGACCTCGAGCCATGGGAGCCACAGCAGAACCGCATAGCTTTAGACAGAACTCAGCCCTGACATTGGGTAGGTTTGTGCAGTGTATAAACGCTGCCCTAGATTTTTGTTAGTTTCAGTCAAGTCTTTGGGTTTTTCTTTCGTTCTGTGATTTCCTCGGAGGCTTGGATTCTGATAAAGGGTATTTTGTTTCACTCACAGTCACTCAGTGACTGTGCCATGCTTCATTTCAACAGAAGAAAATGGGCATTTTTGGGGGTGTGTCAGACCTGCATACGTTATCAGCTTGAGCTTTTCTAGGAAATAAATAAATAAATTACTGAAGTCTAAAAGCTGTTTTCCCATATGACTTCCTTGTCGCCAGGGAAATACCATTGTTTGAAAGAGCAGCAAAAAGTTGAATGTATGATCAAACACAGTTCTTAGTTCTAAAGTTCATTAAAGTGGCTTTCCAATGCTACAATCTTGTGAAATCACTGCTGACCCTTGCTGAGCACAGATCTGTATCATCCCACGGAGGGCTGTGATTCCAAGAGGCACAGGCATGCATTTACAGTAGTCACAGAATAACCTGCGACAGTAAGAAGTTCAGGCGGGCTGAGCTTGAAGAGTGCTGTTACAGCTGTGTTGGGCCTGGTGTCAACAGCAGGGAATTCATACCTATTTCCAGAGCTGGCCTGCATTACCCGGTGTAGTGCAGGCATCCTAAAATAGCTGTAAGGTTGGATCCTGACTTCTGGTACATAAGCAGGCTCAGTCCTGTTAGTTCGTTATCAAATGCTGCTACCCTCCTGGTGGTAGGAGCTCACCCATGCTGCTGGAGCATCAGGGGCAGGTAGCTTGCTGGGGTGCTCAGGTCTCAGCCAGACCCCCAGCACAGCGGGGCTGTTGTTTCTGTGCTGCTTCAAGAAGGGCTCAGTTGCTTTCCAGGACATGGTGAGGGGTGATGGGCATCACTTGCTGCCTTACTGCCAAAGTGAGCTGCTTACATTGCTGGCAATTAACTTGATGTACAGGAATAGCTAACTTGCAGCTCTCTCCTTTAAATACGCCTTTGGAGTGTCTCAAAAAATAGCTAGTGTGTGTCACGCAAGGAACCTACAGTGGAGGGATTAACCGAGGGAGGTGATGCAGTCCCCATCAGTCCATGTTTTTCTTCCAAATCTCACACTTACGCTGTGGTGCAAGCTGGAGGTTGTGCTTGATTTCTGCTGTTAGCCAAACAAAGCCTGAAGCATCCTACCCAGACTTGTTTGTTCATTTAAGATGGTTTCCCATCAGTGGAAGCTTGCCTGTTGCTTCCTGCCTCCGGGCAGCTGGAGCGGTGGGCTCGGTGAGCGCTGCCCACCCTGGTGCGCTGTTGTCTGTGGCCATAGCCAGAAACTCATCTGCTCACCTGTGCCCTGCTGCCAGCCGCTGGGTCTCCTGAAATTGTAGTGTTTCTCTCCAGAGTCCTTAATTCCTAATGTGTATCTTGACCTGTACGTCTGCTTATTCCATGATTCATAGGGTTATTTCTAGCATGTTTCCATAAAACAAACTTGTTTGCTGTGAGCTAGTGTTTCCGCAGTAAGCTATAGTAAAGTGAGTTTTGCTTTAGCTTGCCACAGGATCGCTGCAAGCAATCTCGGAATCCTTTTGGTCTTGTTTAAATATTTTTTTAAATAATAGATGCACTTTCAGTAAGTTGACTCACTGTTTTCTCTAACAGGCAGGCTGCCTTTTCTTCTCTAATTGACATGTATTTAAAATAAAAAATTGATTCATTCTTGTTTACGGGATTGCAAAGATATGCATACACACTACAATTATACAAGAAGTGTTGTATAGCATTTTAATTTTAAATTCTCACCAAAACTGACATTCTCGTCTTTCAAAAAATAAAACTCTTGAAAGCATGAACCATAAAGTTTTAGAAACAAGAGCATAAAGCAATAGAAATGTATAAACAAATATCGTTTATAAAATACTTTCATATTTTGGCAGCAAATCAAAATTGTTAATGACCGGAACGTTTTGAGCCTAGAAGGCGTTTTACGTACGCTAAATAAATCTTTCCTGGTTATTTAGGAAAACCTGCATGAGAAATCCAAGCAGATAATGTAACTGTGGTCACCTTCCTCTGGCTTCCAGGGCAGGGGCCTGATCCCCCCTGCTTCTTGGGTTTCTGATGGAGCGAAAGAAGATCCTGCAGAGCACTGCTCCAAGGAGAGCAGGGCAGGTGTCCTTGCTGGTTTCTGGCCCCTGCCGGACAGCAGGACGTTAAGGCACCTCAGTGCTTTTGTCAGCACTGCTTGCAGTTAGCTTGACCAGAGGGAGCTCTCCGTTTGCTTCTGTAACGCTATGAGCTGGTTAAGCTGGAAAAGTGATACTTAAGATTTTGTGTGCAGTGCGGTGGTAATCAGTCGTTGTCATGATATGAGGTACAGAAACACAGCTCTGATGTTGTGAATTGCAGCTTGAATCCACACCATGCAAAAAATCAAGTCCTGAAGTGCAAAACTCTGTAAGAGTAAAAAGCAGAACTGAAATTATAGGAGGTCAGAGGTGATTCAATGTCTTGCAGTTTTTTCTACGCATCATTTACTTTCCTTGATATATAGTCCATGCTTTCAAATGAGTTTTTCCTATGCCAGCTTTTAAAACAAGTGTATTTTCTGATTGTGAAATGAAACTTAAAGCATTTTCTGTTTGCCGATGAGATGAAACTTGTTTTATCTTCCCCTTCCTTGCGAGTATACTTTGCCAGAGGCCCTGCTAAGTGCCAAGAAACTCAGTTCTTGATTTTAGCAAGTTCTGAATTCAACAGCTTGCAGAATGGTGATATGCTGCGCTAAGAGCCTTTACCAAAATCTGGGGAATTTAATTGCATTTCCAGTTCTCACCTCATTAGGTATGTTGGAGAATTTGCCAGAAGTAAATGCTATTTCACTGATTTCATAGCATAGTTAGTGTTTAGCTTGGTGTAAGGGTTTTAATGTTTTAATTAGAGCGTGTATATATTCTTATATTTCCGTAGTAAAATGATTTAGTATGTACAATTAATCATGTTTGCTCAGTTTCTCTGTGTATTTTTAGGTTAATAGTAGGGTTGTGTAGCAAACTAATTATATTAATGTTACTAGCATTTATTTTTATTTCTATTTATAATGTGCGCGTAATATTAAGGGAGTATCAATGTGGTGTTGCTAGTTACAAGTACTGCTTTTCTCTTGCAAAGTTAAGACCTAACAACTGCAAAGGATTGGCTTTATCTGAAGAAAGCATGGAGAAAAGTTCACTACTCTTTTGAGAACCAGAATCCTTTCTCATGCCAAATGAGCAATTTTCCATCATTTAATATTAATACATTTCTCAGGATTCTGTCGACAGGGCTTTACATATAACCAGTTAGAGATGTGAACAGGCACTTTTTACCTCTTGCCATCTCAACAGTAGCTATGAATGCAGGTCTTCTACTTAGACTTAGGGCTTTTAAGCTCCTGAACTGCTGGATTAACTAACGTATCTGGCAGCAGCCTTTGCCTTGGAGAGGCATGACCAGAGCCATCCTTTTCTTCTATGTGTCCAGTGCAAAATACGTGTATTTTCAAAGAGAAGCATGGCCTACTAGTGTTGCTGGCTTTCTCTGGCGTTTTCTGACGGTATCCCTCTTGACTTGGGATAGAAATTCAAAGTACTGAAGTACAGGGATTTAAAACGCTTGACACAATTCCTGTTCTTGCTCAGCCTTTTTGGAGGATTAGTGGCACATTGATGTACCATGGTTTTATTTTGCTTAGTGGCTTTAGCTGGCTATTTTCCTGGTGTAAGAAGTGAGAAATATGGACATAAGCTATGTAGTAGAGTACGAACTGTGGTTGGTTCATGGAAGATCCATCAACCAAAACCAGAAATCATACCGCCTTTCATGAGTGTCCAGACCTTGCAAGTTTATAGTTTCTTAGCAGCGTTTGTAGCTTAGTTAAATTTCCAGCTTCTTTAAGTGAATAACTCAAAGCTGTGGTAAGATTCAGATTTTATTGGGGTGTCCTTCCTCTCTCCTCTTGCTGGGAGGCTGTGCTATTTCTTCTTAGTGTCTCCTGTCTGCTCTACTGAAATGAGTACTGCACAAGCGATATTGGAAAGGGCAGAGGTCTCTCTGTGTGAGCATTCCCCTGGAAAGCGAAGGGGGATCTACAGCAGAAAGGGATAGCATCCAGGTTGCAAGATTTCAAGCCTGCCACAGAGACTTTGGTATCAGCGTGAGCAAAAACATAATCTGATGGCAGGATCTCTGGACAAACGAATTTTGGATCCCTGTACCCACTCTGCACTAAGCTGTGCTGCCCCCTGACCCCCCTGTCAGTGTCTGCTTCCTTCAAATATCAATTAACTGGAAGTGAAGCTTTCCTTACATGGTGTGCGTGTGATGTATTTGAAAGTACACAAGGAGCATTTTGACAACACAGGGCCACTTCATTTCCTGTCGTTGCTTTCCTTTTGCATGTTCTCTCAGCAATTGTGTCTCCTAGGAAATTAATCAAATCATATGGACAGCTGAAGTCTATAGTACAGCACGTTCCTGTTAATTCAAACCAGAGCTGAGCTATTACATTCTCTGAAACCAAGACTGTTTATTGAAAACCAGGCTGATTGAACTAACTAGGTATCATAGCTACTCCAAGGAGGATTACAGAGGTGCTAAAATCTAAAATTTACTTTTCATCTCTGTCAGATACAGTTTTTCCTATGGGCATATTGCCTTACTTATATTGAGATGCTAGGGGGAAGGGAGGAGAAGTAGAGGAAAAAAAGTTGTTCCTATTTTAGTCGCTGAAGTTTCTCTTCTTCTTTTCAGCCTTCACACTCATCCGAAATGACCGGTATAGTCTATGCCAGGTGAAACAACTTACCCTCCAAAAGCAGTCTCCTGTCATATGTATTGTGGGGAAACTCGTATTTCTTCTTTAATTGATAATTACATACTTATTTTCAGATAAATGGGAATTGCTGTACTGTTTCTGTTGTGTGGCAAAAAGCATTGAGCAGAGCTGTAGGGCCTAAAATACTGATTGGCCTGTTTAAAACTCTTGTTATTGTACTAGTTGAGGAAGAATATTTTGAGATAGTAGGTGAGAGGTGTGCAGCATCATAGTCTTTTAAAAGAAGGCTTTTCTTTAGCTTGGAAGATAGAAGTCTAAATAAAATCCTCATCTGTAACGGGCAGTTTCATGGAAAGCTGGTACAAGTGACACATCCTGCTGATCTGTGGGACTGTCACACTGTTCTCCAAGTTCTTTCCATGTGAGAAATTAATCTCCTATGAACAGTCATCCGGTCTACAAAGAGTTTTCTTACTTGAGGCTGCTGATTGTTAAAGATCGTCTTAACTTTGCAGGGATTGTTGACCTACCTGTACAGTTCTTGACTAGTCGCTGGCTAGATTACACCATATGTATATATGCTTCAGATGATATGGTCTGTTTTTTTGGAACAGGACTTGATGGTGGTACATAATTCAATGACTAAGCTATGCCTGAATTACATGAGCAACCATAAGTAGAGATTTTTTTTCTTTTTTAGTAAAAGAATCCAATTTAGTTGCGATTGACCTTTGTTACTTCTTATAGCAGAAATTCTTTGTGCAGTAAGTTTTATCCTGTAGCTGACATATTTGACGTGTTGAAGAAGAAATTCATAATGAATCTTTGAAAAGGCTGCATAAAAATAATGGATCTGAAAAACCATTTGAAGAATTTGCTGGTGCATTCTGGTGTAAGTATTTTAAGGCTGTAAGTGACAGCATTTGATTCAATCTGTTTTCCTTAGCTGGTGGAACGGAGTGCCCATATTTAGCACCCTATGATTGAGTACCCTATGACTGAGTCTCACTTGGATTGCTTTTAGGTTGTTTATTTTTCCATGGTTCTCATCTCACCTCCTTTCACATATAAGAATGAACTGGTTGTGCAGTGCTGATAATAATGCCATATGTTACTTTATTATTATTAAAAATAACCTGGTGGGACAAGTAAATATAATTTTTTTATTATTGTTATAAACAAAAAATGTTTGCTGCACAGAAGGGATCAACTTATATACGTATTTTCGATGCGTGCATGTGATACTAAGTACGCATATCACATAATTTCTTACAATGGAAAAGAGAAGATTGCTGGATCTTTAGCAGCCTTGTTACATCCTGTGGATGAGCTGGCTGTTTCAGGCTTGGCCAGGAATCCAGAATCAAGAGGTGGATGTGCAGTTATTTTCCTGACCACCACTTCCCTTCCCACCAGCACTGTAAGTTTTTTTTTTTTTTTTTTTTTTTTTTTTTTTCCACA